>JAKVQV010000013.1:0-370503 GCA_030490795.1 Saccharomycopsis sp. yHQL182 | reverse complement strand
CAACAGGAAAAGTAGCTGAGTTTTCCTTCGCCTAATTCTTCCATATACTCTCCGATTTCCGCTTTTGTTTTTCTACTGATATTAATTCCATTCAATCTACATAAGATATATAATTAACGAATAAATAATCAAGTTCTATTTAAGATGGACAGATTGTTGAGATTATAACAAAAGCCGGGCAAGCTTACTTTTTCTCAACAGGATAGAGATTTAAAACTTCAACAGTAAGCAGTTACATTATTTGTTATGTAAGCAATTACATCATTTATTATGTAAGCAATTACATCATTTATTATGTAAGCAATTACCTCATTTATTATGTAAGCAATTACATCATTTATTATGTAAGCAATTACATCATTTATTATGTAAGCAATTACATCATTTATTATGTAAGCAATTACATCATTTATTATGTAAGCAATTACATCATTTATTATGTAATCGAAAAGTTACCCTCCTCCAAAGCCAGGCCTTTCATAACCACCAAAGAAAATTTTTTATTTTTTTTTTTTTGGTATTGAAAAGATTGAATCAGTACTTAGTTAGTAGCTGTCATCTGTTATGGGCAAGTGTTATTGATAACGTGGGTGTTTAGGAAGAACGAAATAAAGCAAGATTGTAAATACATATAATGGCAGCACTCAGAGTTTCAGTTGGTCAGGTACTAGGGTTAGAAGCCGCCTATTCTGGATTAGGAGTCCCAGCTCTTTTGCCTAGAATAGCAGGAACTTTAAGAAACATAATACCTCAACAAATACCCCAGCAGAAAGAACAGAGTGCAGAGCTTGATGAGGGGTTTTTCAGCGATAACCAGCATCGCTCTAACGATTTTGGTGGTGTGATTGGGATGTTGTGGGACGGATTATTGAAAGCAGCACCAAAGAAGAAAGTGTCCCACCAAAAGAAGAGACAAAGACAGTTAGCTCCAGGAAAGAAGCAGTTGAAGCTCTTGAACAACTTGAACCGGTGTCCATCATGTGGCCACTATAAAAGAGCCCACACACTCTGCATGCACTGTGTTGGAGAGATTAAGAAATACTGGAAGGATGCCGAGAGAGAGGCAGTGCAAGGGGGAAAAGGACTCAAAGTTGGCGGAGATGAAGCCGGTCATGTGGACATCGATGATGTGGTGAACTATCCAGGAAAGAGAACAATCTACAACCCGTTGAAACATGTCCCTAAGGAGGAGTATTTAGAGCGCCGTCCAAAGACATTACCAGTTGAAAAGAAAGGAGAGAATTAAGAGGTTTAAGATGAGTAGACGTTTGTGATTGTAAATAGTGTTGATAGTTGATTATTATTGGATATGATATTTCATAGAATAGATAGTTATGTTTGAGATTTTTCTCTTGAGATAGGGTGATGGTAGATATACCCACTAGGAAGCATCCATTAGAAGGAGAGTAGCTGTGAAAGGCTGGATCTGGTGAATCTTACCGGTATATATGAGAGTTATTCTCAACAAATAGTGCCTGCAGTCAATTAGAATATTAGCAGGGTATAAGCAGGTATTAGATGATTTTATTACAACTAGATCTAGTAAGTCATTTAACTGCAGGGAGTGCAGGGAGTGAGTGAGTGAGTGAGTGCAATGATTACAGCAATTAGTGTAGTAAATATGTGTTGACATGCAGTGAATCCACCGTAACTTCTATGGTAAGTATTAATATACCGTTACTCTGGAACCCTGCAGTAACTTAGTGCTGGCATACAGTAGCATGTATTCATTCTTAATAATTTTTGACATGCGCTAACTTTTTATTCCACTAACTTTTATTGGTACAGGACAGGCTCTCATAAGAACAACATATATGTTGCTCGTACGACACGTAGTAGCTCTCTTTCTTCTTTTTTTCTAACTCGCTAACGCTCGGTTGCTCGCTTCGCTTGGGGTTCAGTGCTTATGGGCCTACCAGTTGTCACAAGCAATGAGGTACTCAGTACATATTATGATAGCAATAATAGTTACTTTGCGCGGAAATCATTTACTTCAGACTGTATTGGCAACGATGCACATGCTGATTGACCTACAGTACCACTCCCTCCTCTTAAATAAATAAATACAGATCTCTGTATGATATTGATATTAGATAGAATTGCAATAAAGAACAAACAACAAAGAAACAAAGAAACAAAGAAAATGGCCAATAAAAACCAACAATAAAGAAATAACAATAAATAACTAAGACTATTAGCGTATCATACCAACAATTATTTCCCTTCATCGTGTTTTGCCTTAGCAGTTCTAGTCCCCTCTTTGAGGGCAATCAACTGTTTAGATCTGAACGATTCGTAATGAACATAAGCAGTGGTCTCAATAAGATCTTGCAAATGAGTTCTAGTCAAGAAATCACGCAAGTATACAAACTCGCATTGGGCAACATCTTCAACATTAATAGCTCCCCATCTGGTTCTTCTTCCTCTTACAACCTTACCATCAATGGTAATTTCCTTTTCGGAACCAACAACAGCAAACGGAATCAACGATTTAATTTCGTTGTTCAAGTTCTTTTCCTCCTCCAATAAATCATCACTATCATAAGGATATATGTTGAATTTATGGAACGCAAACTCCTCTTGTAAAATCTTTTTGAACTTAGCTCTTTCATCAAGAGTAAGAGAGTCTGACTTGGCAATAATAGGAATCACGTTGGCATTTTCACATAATCTACGCAAAACAGCAATATCAAGAGGACGAAGGCCGTGTCCGTTAGGCTGGATGAAATATAATACAGCATGAACTCTTGTATCTTTGATATACTTTTCTCTTTGAGCAGTCAATTCTTTACGCAAGTACTGGGAATGTTGCTCCTTAATGTACTTGATGATAGGCTCCCAGCAACGATCATTATTGACCTGGTCACCGAATCCTGGCGTATCAATGACATTGATGTTCAACTTGACGTTGGCTTCATATAAAGTGTGGGAGGTGACTTTGATTTCAGAGGTTTTTTCGATCGGAGCATCACTTGATTTACGGCCCGACGAGTCCGTAAGATGGGACGCAAACAAAGTGTTGACCAAGGTGGTCTTTCCGAGTCCCGAATGGCCAACAACCATGACATTGAACTGGAAACCTCGCTTCAAAAGACGGTGTTCGATTTGGTTTGTGATTGTGCTGAAACCCACATAACTTTTAGGTTGGAACAGATCAGGAGAAGTAACGGTAGTCATTTTTACGGACGATATTTATACAAATGCGTGTGAAATTATGGCGATATCTGGACAACTTGAGGAGGAGAGCAGAGAGTATGGGCTACTAGCAGGCATTTGTACCAGAGTAATATTTGGTATTATTGATATTTTTATTTTCTGACATTTCTGGAATTTCTGCATTTGTTAACGTGTTTTTTTCCACAAAAAGGTGTAGTGTGGGAAGAAGGTTTGGGAGGCTCTGCGTAAGCAGAACCGCTATTTGGACAGGCTCTTATAAGAATAACATATTGTTCGTACAAGTTAGTTGACCTCGCTAACGCTCGGGGCTCAGTGCTTGTGGAGTCTACAGGTTGCCTGCAAGCACTGAGATACTAAATAGACATGATGATAGCGATACTTTTCACCGAAATCATTTACTTCAGGCTGTATTGGCAACGGTGTACACCCACAAAGAGATCATGCATTGTACTTCTTATATGAGTAAGTCATATTTATAGGCAACCACTATTATTAATATTATCACTAAGTACCAGTAAAGCTTTACTACCAGCTGTAACTGTTTAATACCGGCTAAAATCATTAACGGATCGTAATTATTAAGAACCGGTTAAAATCAACAACTACTTGCAACAATTGTTAAGGGCCAACCACTATTGTCAAGTACTGGTCTAAATCATTTAGTGCCGGTGCAAACTATTGAGTACCGGCTATAATTATTTGGTGACGGTCATAAATATTAAGTACTGACTATAACTGTTAAGTACCGGTCAAAACTATTAAGTACTGCTCCTAATTGTTTAATGGTAGCCATAATGATTTAGTAATGCATTGTACCAATATTTATTACCATTAAGCGGTGATTTGAATCGAATCATATATAAACTCTCTCTCTCTCTTTAATACTATTAATACGTTTATAATAACTTTCTTTCTTCTTTAGACCTCGCTGTGCTCGGTTGCTCGCTTCGCTCGTGGTTCAGTGCTTGTACCATCAGTAGTGCCTTTTAATGAGAGTACAGTTAGTAGCAGTATCATTAGTACTCACACCTTTAGTGACAATATTTTTAATACTAGTCCTTCAAGACCCATATTATTAGTGCCAACATCTAAAATACCACCATCTTATGAACATCTTTTGGACGAAGCTTGGAACTACAGATAGTCGTCCGAAGGACATGTACTTGAGGCTGCAGAACACTCCTCTCTTTTATTGGACGACGTTGTAAACTTCTGATTTTTGTGCCTGTCTACAACAATGTCCGAGCGAAGCAAGCTACCGAGCGCAAGCGAGGCCTAAAAAAGAGAGAAACACACTGTATTAAGACTACCTATCTATCTCTTTCATCTCCAGCCAGCCAAAACTATTAGCTACCGGCCGTCTGCCACAGCAGTAATCCTTATAAGTACTGACCGTAATTAGTTAATACCGGCTACAATTGTTAAGTGCTGACCGTAATTATTTAGTACCTGCCAGAATCATAAGTACCGACCGTAATTATTTAGTACCGATCACAATAATAAGTACAGTCGAAATCATTAACTACTGATCCATTTCATCAATACGGGTCACGAATATTAGCTGAGAATTGTCGAGTAGCGACCATTTTATTAAGTACCAACTGCAATGGGTACCGACCATATGCATTTAGTACTGGCCCTAAACATAACTACCGACCATGATTAATTACCTGTCAAACCTTTAATACCGACCATTAAGTCCATCCAAAAACTAACTACAAATACTATCAATATATTATCATCTCATTTATTGATTATTCTTTACGTATATAAGTCATCTGAAATGCCATAACAAGCAGTCGCGAAACCACATCCTGAGCAATCCACAACTAAAATCTTTCTAAGAAAATTATTTAGCAATGTGTTCCAACAAGTCAACAACTCTGGTAGAGTAACCGTATTCGTTATCGTACCAAGCAACCAACTTGACGAATTTTGGAGACAACCAGATACCAGCAGAGGCATCGAAAATAGAAGATCTGGTGTCGGAAAGGAAATCAGAAGAAACAACAGCATCTTCAGTGTAACCAACAACACCCTTCAATTTACCATCAGCAGCCTTCTTGACAGCAGCCTTGATTTCGTCGTAAGTGGCACCCTTGACCAACTTGACGGTCAAGTCAACAACGGAAACATCAACAGTTGGGACTCTGAAAGACATACCGGTCAATTTACCGTTCAACTCTGGAATAACCTTACCAACAGCCTTGGCAGCACCAGTGGAAGATGGGATGATGTTACCAGAAGCGGTTCTACCTCCTCTCCAATCCTTGTGGGATGGACCATCAACGGTCTTTTGAGTGGCAGTAATGGAGTGGACAGTGGTCATCAAACCCTCCTCAATACCGAAGGCATCGTTGATAACCTTGGCCAAAGGAGCCAAACAGTTGGTGGTACAGGAGGCATTAGAGACAATAGTTTGACCAGCATACTTGTCTTCGTTGACACCAACAACAAACATAGGAGCATCAGCAGAAGGAGCAGTGATAAGAACCTTCTTGGCACCAGCATCAAGATGTTTTTGACATCCCTTCAAGTCCTTGAAGACACCGGTGGAGTCGATGACGATATCAACACCCTCTTTTCCCCAAGGGATGTTGACTGGGTCTCTTTCTTGGTGGACAATGATTGGCTTTCCGTCAATGAACAATTTGTCACCTTCGGAAGTGACTTCACCCTTGTATTTACCGTGGGTGGAGTCGTATTTGAACATGTAGGCAGCGTATTCTGGAGCAATGAAAGGATCGTTGACAGCAACAACCTTGATGTCAGGTCTGGAGAGAGCAATTCTCAAAACAAGACGACCAATACGTCCGAAACCGTTGATTCCAATAGTAACCATTTTGTGAGTGAGTTTAGTAGAAAGTATAAGAAATTTATCTGTCGTTAGTTAATTGATACAATTGAGGCAATTGGTTTCAATTAATGTAATAGTGTATGAAGATTATGATGAAGAAGAGAAGAAAGAGGGAAGGGAAAGCCAAATGGATAGTCAAAAAGAAGCAGGGGGGGCCCGATATTTATATTAATTTGAGTTGGAAATTCGAAAGTCCAAAAGCTTCGAACAAAGAAATATTTGTTTAGGCGGTCGAAAAAAGTCGAGGGCTGCCTGGGCCAGAAAGAGGGGCCGCCTAAATCGGAGGTTTAGGTTTATAACCATCAACAGAGGTCTCGAGGCAACTGATGACTTTTTGAGTGACCAGGTGCTAGCAGGCAGCCTGGCACATGAGGGATTAATGGTAGAGCCTACACTACTACACAGTGCTACAGTACATTATTATGTGAATATGTCTTAATGGTACTAATCCCTGCACGCTATTACCATATTGTGTACTATCATGCAAGCGAATATTATAGCGTAGCAGTACAGCCCGCCTTCACGATATCTGCGTGGTGGTGACACCAGGCAGGTTACCATGGGCACTTCAAACATGCATATGCCTACAAAACCAAGGGGGCTACAATGTTGGGGCTACAATATTGGGCCCAAATTATTTATGGCCCCTAAATGAATACATAGTAACACCAGTAGCAAGCCAGCCAGGAATAGTGGGGCTCGTGGTTCCCGGGCATCACCTTATGCTCTATTTTCCAGGAAAAAAGGAGAAACCGCCGCAACATCTGATGGTGCGGCCTGTGGTTTCCGTTTAGTAATAAATGGGTGTTGTCATGTCAGATTACAGCAAAGCCGTGGCAGCATCAATACATTGTTGCCACACAATTGATTGGTAATACTCTTTGACATTAATAATACTGTTTTCTAGTGGTTATCAACCGTGGTCGAATATCGATAGGCCAGTTCCGAGATTCCGGATGTCGAATGATCGAAAATTGTTATGTTGTAATGGGGATTCCGGAATTACTAATCAGTCATTTTTCGGATTAATTGTTGTCACCTGATAAAGGTTATTTCAAAAATTGGAGTGTGCGCCGTAAGAGAAGAATACCCCCAGAAAGGTAATTGCAATTGCTTGTATGTTAACGAATCTATAGATACACACATTCACTGTAACTGTGAAGAAACATTGAGACATATATTGTAGCCAAGTAGAATGCCTCTCAGATGTTAAAGAGAGATGTTAAAGAGAGATGTTAAAGAGAGATGTTAAAGAGAGATGTTAAAGAGAGATGTTAAAGAGAGATGTTAAACGCACACCCTTGGTGCACTCCCTGTATAACATCAAAACTAGATATTAACAGCAACTGCACGCATACTGCAAGCTGACATCTCCACGTAAATCGGTTGATTGACAAGTTGATAAATGTGCCATTTTAGTGGATCGGCGCCTAAATCAAATATAGACTTTTACCTTGGCCCTATAACAATAGCGTTATACCCATGGCCATGGCCCTGGTCCTGGTCCTACATCCACCACTGCGCTTAACGCTACAGAATCCTACATAAAATCCTATATACAATCCTACACCGACCGATCAGAATAAAAAACACTGTATTATAGTCCTCCTATAGTATCAATCCTTGAATAACGCATCGTTCGACAATGGATCCTTGGCTAACACATTGTCACGTTTCTTGATCTTTCTCTCTAATGCAGCATCTTGTCTAGATTTGGCTTCGTCTGCCTGTTGTTGTTTCATTTGTGCTCTTACCACGTTAGGACTGACAAACTGTTTGTTCTCGTAAATCTTTGGTCCACAGAATGATCCCTCAAGTATCACTATTGGTGTCAAAACACACCGTGGTCCAATCTCAATCAAAGACAAGTCTTCCGTAGACTTTCCATCCTCTTCATTCACCTGCTCGTTGATCTGGTAGTTCCGGATCCAGATCTTGCCGTCCACAATACTAAAACTCATCACGTGATCAAAAAACGGCTTCATTTTTCTCGATGTTGGAGGTACACCAAACGTCTGGATAAGCATTTCCTTAGCAAGCTTCATGTTGATGGTTTCTTCAAAACGAGCATCAAAAGAAAGGATTGGTCTAGATCCTTTGAGGCAGTTACCAGTGAAGTTAAGCTCTTCCAATGTGCTTAAATTCTGCACGAAAAACTTCATGCTTGGACCGTTAGGACATTTGGTAACCCATAAGTACAAATCCTGATGTTTCTTGCTCTCAAAGTAAATCACATTGTTACAATTGTGTAACTCTGCAACCTCATTGAGTTCATATAATGACTTCTTCGACCCGATTTTGGCCTGTTTCTTCGAATGTGGCATTAAAGTATGCAAATCATTGATCAAATGTCTGTGTCTATATGTTATTCCTCTGGAAGAGATTATGAGCACTTTCTGTCTGTTGATATGCTCTTCTTTGGTGACCTTTCCGGAAGACCCGGACTTTTTTGACAATGCTTTGTAGATGGATGACATTATGGCTGTGATCTTGTGTGTATGTATGTACTATATATTGTCTTTATTATACAAGCAGTAGAGATGGTTTTGCAGTAGTAAAGATAGTAAAAAAATTTTCAAGTGAAAATTATAAAAAAATTTTTAAGAACGATGAGATGCTTTGAATTCCGGGTGGTCACCCTATGACCGGAATAAGCACGCATAAGTATTCTAACTTGTTATTAGTGTTATTTGACGAAGATTTCTCGTCCTGAGAAGGAGGTGATTGCTGAATTCTTGTGTGATGCATTCATCGCATAGTAATCAAATATCAATCGATAAATTAATGTAAAGCAGGTGTAATCATTAATCTCATATCTACCGGTAACGTAGCATCGACTTGAATAGATGTAAGAGAAACAGACCAATACATATAGGATGCTTATATTAGATGCTTAGATATGGGAAATACATTCAAGGAAGTAACTGCAAAGTGAAGTATTTGTAGATGGGCTGCATCTGTAGTTCCAGTTCCATTATATAGAACGAGTAATATGCAGCCGTAGTACCCATATGTATCATGTTTGAGGTTTCATTTCCTTTTTATAGTCATACACAAGCTCGCCACATACGTAGGAATATCTACAGTAATCCTCAATATCTAATGAAAACAGATCAAATGAAATTTAGTTTGATAATAGTTAGGCTGGGCCAGTGAAGAGAAAACGCAATACCTTTTAGTAATAACCACAGTAAACACTTTTAAAAAAACTTTTAGTAATAACTTTAGATAATAAATGCCAGTAATACCTTCTATTAACACGGAGCATAATGACACACCCTATCAGCAATTATAACCTCGCAACAGGCATGTGCAGAGGAAGGATGTTCAATAACTGTCCTGCAGCTGCGATGTTGGCGAAGAAATGGTGGATCCAAACTATATCACATGACATTTATACATAAGTTCCGTTTTCACTGGGACGGAAAAAACCGTGCTTTAGGCTGCGCAATCAGCCTGGAAATACAGAGACGTGCAGGCCTGAAAAATTAGAATATAAAGAAAATAATTTCTAATACATACAAACATGCAAATACCATCAACCATATATCATCAACAACCAGCAAATCACCTCATAAAATACCCCAAAAGCAATGTCAGACACACCAGATACGGGCAGTTTGATATCGACGCGTTCGAGACGTCGCAATGCGGGAAACCGGTTAAAATCACTAATTCAAGCCGAGGAAATCTTGAATCTCGATGAGGATGATGAGAACGTCGAGTTATTGTTCCAGGAAGATGAAGATGATGTGGAATTCAATCTCGAAGAAGAAGAAGAAGAAAGTGGTGACGAGAGTGATGCGGGGAGTGAATCGGGGCCTAAACAGGAAGATCAAAAGAGCGAATCTCGTGAGGTTGACGCGTCGGATTCAGATGCGGCCAAATACGATTCAGATGATATGTTCAGTGATTCTGACGATGAAAATGACAACAATAACGAAGACGATGATGATGAGGCCGGTGAGAGGGAGCTCGTCCGACAAGAACGGATTAAGAAGCGGAAATTAAATAAGAATAAAGTAGCAAAAATCACGATGCGACCTCGCACGGAAACAAAAACCAAAAAGAAACGCAAGCAAGCCAATAAACCCGAGACAACCGAACAAGGGTTATCAAGTCCGGCTATTCTCAATCCTGAGTCGCTTTTGTCTGCAACGCGAAGATCCTCAAGCAGAGCATCCACAGTAAAGAACAAAATTCAATTGGTGAAGAAATTGAAGGCCAGTGAAGAAAGAAGGGCTCAAATGAAGCCCAAAATACAGAAAAAAGTGGTCAAACTCACACAAGAGCAGCGATTGGCTGAGGCTTTAGAAACAGAAAAGCTTAACACGATTGCGTTGACGAAGTTTCGTGAGCAAGAGATCATTAAAAAGAATAAAAGAAATGCCATTCTTGCGTCAAACAGGCCTGCATTACACGATGTAATCCGGTTCAGCTCGAAGATCTACTATTTTACGCCGTTGGATGAAGTCAAAGAGTGGACGCGGCTTCAAGAAACAATTAAAAAGAGAGATAAAAGAGGCCGTAAAAGCGAGAAACAGAAACAGTTAGAACTCGACGAGTTGGCCAAGCAAGAAGACATCAAAAAACTTCAAAAAAGAGGAAGATGGATCGAATTAGGGAAAACAATTCCAGAAATCGAGGAGATTGAACGGCAGGAAAAGTTGGCTAAAGAAAGAGAAGAGAAACGATTACAGGAAGAGAAATTGCTCCGGCAGAAAATGTTTCGAGAGAAGCTTCTTCAGGAGAAACTCCTTCAAGAGAAGATTGGGAAGGAAAGCCAGGATGATGATAATCATAAGCAAGAAGAATCAGATGATAAGGATGAAGAATTAGATGATAATAAAGATTTATCAAATAATAAGAAAGAAGAATTATTAGACGACAAGCAAGAAGACTTTTCAACTAGTAAGGATGAACAGAAAACTTCTGATACGAATGAAGAATTATCATCTAATAAATCTTCCTTATTAACCAATAGTGATAATAATGATGAACAGAAAAATCCTGATAAGGAAGGCCCTGTGAACTCGAAGGAAATCCTCAATAAAGATCAGAAATTACCGTCTGAGGGTCCAGAAGACATTAAGCCAATGATTCTGGAAACTCTGAATGATAATGATGATCAAAAGATAGAAAATCAGAAAGCTCAAGTAAGCATTTCTGGTGATAAAATGGATGCTGATACTCCATGCGACTCCAAAGAAACGTCACCAAAGACAGAAGAATCTAACGAAAATATGACGACAAATGAAGAAATTACAGAAGATTCTAAAGAAATACCCATAAAGATTGAAGATACCTCGAAAGAAATTTCGTCAATAGCGGAAGATTCTTCTGAGACAAGCCCCGCAGTCCCTGCAGAGAATAAAGCTCCAATTGAGAGTAACTCTGAAGCCTCAGCCGAGCCGAAAGAAATTGCTGAGGAGAAAGAAGCTTCTGAGACTAAAATCGAAGTTTCAGCTGAGCCAAAAGAAACTCAAGCTGAGGCGAAAGATGAGGCAAAAGCTGATGCTATAAAAAAAGTCAGATTTGAAGACGACAAACAAGTGCTTGTCAAACAAGAAGAAGAAGACAAACAAGAAGACAAACTTGCTGATGAGATCAAACAACTTGAAATGCTTGAACAGCAAGAAAAGAATGACGAAGAGCCTGTTTATCAAGGCCCTAGCTTGAAAATATTCCGTAATAATATCATGTTATTAAACTTTGATAACACCAAGGAACTTAATAATCCTAAAAAGATCAAGGAATGGCTTCTTGGGCCACAAGCTTTATGGCTGGCTCATAGAAGAAGTAACAAGCTTGAAAGATTAGTACATATCAAGAGACAAGACGATAACAATAGCAGCTCCAACAATCATAATGAACACGATAATTATGATAGTGATCGCTTGAAAACTGTTTATAAAGACGACCTATTTGTCCCTTTCAGTGAATTAAAACGAAATGAATTCCATGAATTGCTGAAATTACCACGACTTGGTGACTTCAATAACGAGAGAAACCAACAGGACGATTTGGTGGAGGATCTGGTGACGAAGAAAGAAATTGTCATCAAAACCCCAGCTCCAAGCACTATATACCTTGATAACGGTAACAAAAAGACCTGTTTCATTACAGGAAATCCTGCTCTATATTTCGAGCCCAAATCAGGGATTCCTTATTCAAGTGTCGATGCTTATAGAGTCATTGATAGAATAAGACAGGGAGAGTTCACATGGTGTAGTTTTGGTGTCGATAAGAAGACCGCCTGTGGTGCTTATGTTGCTGCCAGATACGGGGAGCCTCGGCCAGCGAAAGGGGTTCCTCCTGGGTTTCTTGAGTGATTGATTACAGACTTACAGATTGAAAACAACAACAACATCAATAAAAAAATATTAGTTAGCAATAAAAACAAATGATAATAACAATAATCTATCCTTCAGTAATACCAAAATAAGCATCCCTTTTCAGTTGCTCCTCTCTCTTCTTCTCGTATATTAAAGCAATCTTATCAGCATTGTTGACCAGCAGAAGGTCCGCCAAGGAGACGTTGAGAGGCAGCTCCTGGAGACGCCTATATTTATCAAACTGTCTCATGAAAACAGTAAAGACAAGTTGGTGATTTAGCATCATATCAGTGAGAAGCAGCTTGATGTAGCAGGTCTGTTGCATCTCATTCACCGGCATAGTATCGAGGCTGCTGATAGCGAGGCATAAGAAAGTCATGATGTCTTTGAGAAACTTAGTCGGTCTTGTTTGAACCATCATAAAGATCTTTGTAGCCAGATCCTCCGAGTTCTGATTGAACTCTTCCTCAGTTATAGTGTCCAGTCCTAGCTCAGAGACAAATAGGTTAAGAGTTTCGTGATATATATCTCTGTCGTTGTCCGAGCTGTCGTTGTCACTTCTGGCACTTGAGTAGCCAGAAATAGCTTGCAGGTCTGCTTGTGTTACTTGCGCTTGCTCTGTGTTTGGTAGTGGTTGCGGCTTCCGTTGCTTCTCAATAAGAAGATTCTCCGTAATAGGCATCGATTGGGGAGTCAGTTTCTGGAGACGTCCTCTAGCCACAGCAGGTTGAGATCCGGTCGGTGTGAAGGCACAAGCGTGACGGAAATGTAGCGATGCCGAGCCAGATTTGTCTCTCCCAAATGAACTTGGACCCAGCAAGGGGTTGAAGCCACGAAAGTCAATCTTTGAAGTCACGGACCGTCTCGAAGAAAAAGTATATCTTTGATATTTAGAATGGCCATTCACATCAACTTCGGTCGGGCTCGATTGATCGCTGATTTCGTTAGGTGATTCAACAGCAACGGGGGAATCAAGAATAGAGAGGGTGGGATCAACGGAAGCAATAGGGATTAGTGCAGCAGCAAGAGCATCAGCAAAAGAGGTCTCGGACTTCTCAGCAAGGACATGATAACTAGCAGGATCGATACGATACTGAAGCGGGAGAAGGTCTGCGAACTCAGAATAAGTGGAAATATCATCTGAATCGGCAGTAGGAGGAGCAGCAGTTTTCTTTCTTCTAGGGTAGAAAGGCTTCACTTTTCTGTTCATTGCGGCAGCGACATTGATGAGGTGGAGGTCAACTGGGGAAATGTAAGAGTCGTATTCGCTAGTGTCTGATTCCAGGGCGGATTGGGCATCGGCGACGGTAGCATCAATGGCATCTACGGAAGTAGAGTCAATATGTTGGGCCAATTCAACATGAATTGCCTCATAATTAGGAGGATCGGCCGATTCAGAATCAATAGCTTCGACGATGGTAGATTTAGCATCAATAGGTCCAGTAATAGTAGATTCATCAATGGCGTTGACTGCGGTAGATTCAGCATCAATGATTTCGACATTTGAAGGGCTGGCAGATTCATGAGTGTCTTCAGAAATAGGAGGTTGTGAGCCGGAATCAGAAGAGGCCGAAGAAGCCTTTGCAGCAGCAGAGAAAGGCTTCATTTTGGCAAAAGAGGTAGCAATTGATTTGTAAGAGCCAGAGAAGAATTTGCCCATTTTAGCAGGAAAGATAGAAGAAGCCTTTGATTCATTAGCCTTTGCTTCGGAGTTAGGGACAGTTTCCAAGGGAAGAGCAGCAGGAGCAGCAGGAGCAGCAGGAGCAGCAGGAGCAGCGGCATTATTATCATAGTTATCATCAAGAGAAGATTCATTGACATCAGAAGCAGCCTCGATGTCGGAATCTGTTTTGGATCCAGGATCCTGTTGGGCTTCCAGGAAACCTGAAGTTTCAGCAGCCCCATTGGCGGTATCATTGCAGATGTTTTCGCGACAAAATCCAGCAAGATCGGTGGTCGTCGTAGAGCAGGAGCTGGGATTAGTTGCATCAGCTTCACGGTTCGCAGTATTGGCATTAGCTTCAGGGCTTGGGGCATCAGGTACAGGGTCCAGAGTGGCGGAATAAGCTTCAGGGCTCGGGATAGTACCAACAGATTCGCCGGGAATTGGATTAGTAGCATCACCTTCAAAGCAGGTAGGGTCAAGCGTAGTAACACCGGTGGATCCTGTTGAAGAGTTGGTATTGATTCTTAGGGCCTCAGATGAAGATGTTGTAGCTGACTTGAGCAGTTCGGTGGAGAGGGGCCCCTCTCTTTTCGAAATGCTTGATAAGTCTTCTGAAACATCAGAAAATTCAGAATCAGAATGAATGGTAAAAGCGATGTCAGCATCGTTGGTCCAAGGAAAATCATTGACAGTGGGGTCAGGGGTAGTTGCCTCAGGTGATTCTAGTTCATATGTCTTTGAAGTATTGAGAGACTCGTAGCCAAGTGGTTTAAGGCCGTCTTCGCCACCATCCCGGTCGTCACCAAGATGGTTTTGTTTCAAACCTTGCACCTCATCAGCATCAACTTGATCGTCACCACGAAGATTTTGAGGATTTTGGCCGGAACTCTCTTTAGCCTCAGACAACATATAAACACAGATAAAGTCATTGACGACGACCATTATCAATGAGCCAATGATCTCACCAATATAGGAATGAAAGAAATAACAAACATAGTGGACTAAATTGCTGACTTTGGCTTCATACAAGGAGAAGTGGTTGCCAAAAGCAGCGGGGATTTCATTAGGACCCAATCTTTGAACAGTATAATTGGCAAGACATTCTGCTGGGACATCGTCTTGCAATCTTTCGGAAGAGTAGATGCTGCAAGAGTGATCAGATCCGAGAAACTGTGAGCAGGAATCAGAATAGAAGACAGGAGCGTAAGAAGCAACATAGTCGATTTTTGGGCCTCTGACTTGGACGTCTCGAGGGCCAGAGCCAATAGTGTAGACTAATGGCTCGGTTTCAGAGGTGGAGAAGAGCGGCATGAGAATGACCGAAGCCACTAAGATAAAGATGGTGATTGGTTCCATTTTGACAGGAAAAAAGAGAAAAGTTGAGATGAAATGAGATAAAAGGTAAAAAGCTTTAAGTTATGTGTGCGCGGAGGGTTTATAATCAAAAGCGTAGGGACGATAAAATAGTCAAAATACGGTGAGGAAACGGAATGAAATCAAGAACATAATCAAGAAAATGATAGAAGATGAGAATATCTGGGGAGATGGATGTTTAACTATGCTTAGTGTTTTGTCGCATATTGGGTTTTTGTGGTAAGTAAGCATCTACCATTAGTAGCCACAAAATCATGCATGTTGGCTCTTGTGTCGCGCGGGCTAACAAAATCTGCGCAAAAATATGCAAGCTATTTTTGTGGCATCCAGAACGTCTGTGCATTTGAGGCAGGTTATCCATCACAGGCTGCTAAGCTGCCAGGTGAATGCTGGATGCACTTGCTTGTTGAATGTATTGGGCAGTGTAATATCTTTTAATGCCAGATGGTAATGGGGGTGGTATCATGTATAATGGAATACATAGCATCGTAGTGATTAGAAATACATAGAGAACTGAATAACAGCCGATTTGTGACTTATAGCAATATCATATAATATCAGACAGTTCTGCACTGGAGTTCTTTGTGTTCTGTAGAGTTTAGAAAGGGCCAGGGAAAGCAAAGCCAATTGATAAGTAAGCAAGGAAAAATAATCACATCTTCCAGCCCCAGGATGCAAGTTTTCAATAGTGGGTTTGTAATGAAGACGATACTTACAGACCAAAAGCTTTGGCATTCTGTTCAATCTAGAAAACATCAAGTTAGTAGTTATCATTCTGTACTTTGTATCCAACCAGCAGAGCAGTAGCAATGTTGGTTTTTACTGCAAGCAGGGCAAACATTTTGTATGCCCTCAAACTTTTTTCTGCATAGAAACTATATATTGAATTAATTATAACTATTTCCTGATTTAACAAACATATACTTACAGCCATACTTACAGCCTGGTACATAACATCGTGACATATATAACTACGACCAGGACACATCCTGGCACTTCATTACAACCCTGCCGAGTTGTAATACACCTTTTATAAGCGAGAAAAATTTCCAGTTTTATTTTATTGTGTGTATTATATAAACTTAGAAGTTCAATTTGGTGAAGAACCATTTGTTCTTACCAGATTGATGTCTTTCTTCAAAAGCCTTCTTGACGACCTTTCTGGCTTCAGTACGTTGGGATGGTTCAGCCAAAGATTCTAAAGTGACAGCAGATTTGATATTTTCAACATCCAAAGTGTAACGGGTTGGGAACAAGTGGTTGTAGTTAACGACTTTGACAAATGGCTTGATGGCAGTTCTCTTGGCGACCTTCTTGGATCCGTGAGCCTTGTGGACCTTCAATGGGTATCTGTCAATACCAGCAACTATGGCGTGTGGGAAAGGGTGAGATTTGGTACCTTCATCGTGTGGTTTGACAATCACAACTTTTCTACCAGCGAAACGTCCACGGACGATAATAGCTAGGGGGAGTTAGTATTTTTTGTTTGGGTTAAATGGGTTGATTAGGGATATTAGAGAGGTGTGAGTGGTTGAATGGGATGGAGGTATTGATAGAAACCATGACTATCAAAATTATATCGATAACTTAGAGTGTTGACTCTGATTTTTTTTTCACTGTTTGAAATAAACCTCCCAGTATTATGCAAAAAACTATAGCAATAATTATTGAAAGTATTGTGACATGCTTTGTTTCGAGATTGATCAGATTCTTTGCATATGTTCATGAATGAATATGGTAATCCTGATGATCATTACCATTAATGATACATATTTGATGATTTGTCAACTCGTACATACTCATTGTTCAGTTCCCTCTATCTTATTGTTTGCATTATTTATTGACATGAATCTTTCAAACTACGGTCCCAGAATCTCACAAACTCACATCACAGTGAGATATAATACACATAATCCCACTCATTAAGTTTTGTATTGTTTGCATGTTTTATTCTCATGTTTTTGCCCACTTTGATAATCCCTCTTATAATCTTCAATTATCCACATACTTCAAATGATATTCCACTCTCTTTCCACTAATATCTATCATGCTGACAACTAATACATACCAACTTTACCAGCTTTGATGAATTTAGCCATTTTGATGATTATTGATTAAGTTATATGTTGATGATGATAGCTAATGCTGTTCAATTGGTATAACCGAAAGATGAAGAGGGAGGAGGATGGAAAAGTTTTAAACAAAAAAAATGAAAATCTGCGAAGACGAAAAAATCAAAGAAAAATTTTGACAAAAAAAATTTTCTTCGTTATGCAATCCGCTGCAGTTGGAGATATTTCTAGCCCTGGTTTTATAATTTTTCAGTCACGTGGATGATGATGGTTTATCGTCTGTAATTTTGATTTTCTGTGGCGAAATTTGCAATTTGCGTTTGAAAAATAAAATAGCAGTCATAAGTCACGATAAGTCATGTGAATAGGTAGAGGGTTTGATTACTGCCATCAAATATGTATGGGATTTTAACATTACTGGTGGTAGTGGTTATTGGTTATTGGCTTTTGCTAGTGGTTATTTTCTATTGATTATTGGTGACTAAACCATGTCATTCTCGTATTTTGTCAGCACAGCCTTGAGCCATTTATTGAGCCCTGACCTGTACTTAAATGTTTACCAAGTACTATTAATCATGTATTAATCACTTATTGAGCTCTAATTTCTGCTACAATTAACCCATATTTTGTTAACACCGTCATTAATCATTGGGACCCACCCTCTGTTTAATACCATTAATCATTTATTGAGTCAATTTATATCTAATCAAATTTTTACTGTCATATTTACTGGTCTCTTTCAGATGTTTACTATTCGAATTACTTATTAGGCTCTAGCATCTAATTAAATCTTACAGTTATTCCCTTATATTATTCCTGACCTCTACTCAAATTTACTGCCATTAATCATATATTGGTTTATTATTTACATATAGGAACTTTACCATGATAACTTACTGCGTCCTCTTTCTTCTATTTAAAGCATCATTCAATTTTCTTGATGGCCATGAAATAATTTCCCATGTCAGGATTATCATGCAAATACCACCCCAAAAGAGGTAAATAAGACGTTCCTTTGCTATTAATAATTTCATACTTCCCTGTAAGTCTGTCCCTACCCAGGAAAACACGCTCTAAATCCGAATGACATATATACTTGTCAATAGAATGTGTTCCTATAGGCACAATTCCAAGCACATATTCGCCCATAAAAATCGTTGTAAACCAGCTCACGAAATCTTTATTTATGGTGGACACAAATAAAAGTCCGTCCTTCTTCAAATGCGACAATGCTGACTGGAGAACGTCTACTGGGCTATCTACATGCTCGAGCATTTCGAACATCGTTATTACGTCATATTTCTCGTCGGCACCCAATGATTGGATGGTTTGAAGTCTATAGGTTAATTTATCTTTCAGCAGAACTCCTTCAACCTTGCCTAAAAGCAGTGGATCTTTAAGTTTGTGCATCTTCGCTACCTTAATAACATCCTCGGCAATATCCAATCCGGTGACACTTCTTACAATAGGCAAACGAGCTAAAGACTCGGATAAAATACCTCCTCCACAACCGACATCCAAGATATCGAGCTTCAATCTGTCGTATTCGTAGTTACGTTTCGCCTGCTGATCAGCAATAATGCTCTCCCTGATCTCTGCAGGAAGAAGATTAATATTGTATCCCGGAACATATATCTCTTCCCCGGGAGCTGTCATGGCATCATTCATTGGTATAATTGATTTGATAGTTTCTTGCAAAAAGTCCATTCTCACGAGGTTCATTTTGTGGAGAATCCGTTGAGGCCCTTGGATGTCCCACCAACTGGCTGCCAATCCATTGAAATGGTCGCTTTCGGAATTGGACTCGTTGGTTGTTCTATCGGTTTTATTTTCTGGAGTAGCAACCTTTCTTACAAAAGTGGTGGAAAATCCTCTTTTTTGGGCTAAGAAACCCGTGCTTCTTCTTGAAATTATGTTTCTCAATTGGCTTCTGATCATCATCATTTGGTTTGTTTTATTGCTATATTGGGGTAGATGAGAGATATATAGATAGGCAGACAGACGTATTGTTCGTATAGATTTGATTCGATAGATATTTTTTCTACTTTTTTTGGCCAGATTTATTTTTCATTTTTGCTGCATAATTTCAACATGCAACTTTACTGACAAACTGATATACTGCAACTTTAACTAATATCCTCAAATGTTATCCTTATATATTCAAAAAATAAATATTTAAAGATCAAGCTGTTTTATCACCTTCATCCACGTTTCACGATCTCGGTCTTCTGCTCTTTGCATAAGAAACTGCATCATTTGGCTGATGCTCGACAGCTTATCGTACAATGGAGATTCCTTGAAAGTACTTAATTTCTTGACATCATTAAAAAACTCAAAATTGGAAACCATAAATTGCATGAATAGAGTATTATCTTTTTTTCTTTTCCGGAGACCTTGGTTGATGATCTGGCGAAGCACAATGAAGTTGAGCAATTTGAAAGAACACAGGCAGTATTTAACCATTGATTCATTGTTTCTTGTAACCGTTGTGTCTATATGGAATATTCTGCTCTGTAGCTTTATTAGCTGTTTCATTGGCAGTTCCTTCAATATTCGACAAAGAAGTGCGAGACAGACATCCTCGGTGTGTGGTGTTTCACTTAAGTAAGCCAAATGGAGCAGCATATGAAAGTTTCTCCCAAAGTAGTCGAAATTATAAAGTCTGATGTTTAGTTGCAGATTCTTGTAAATTGCAGTAATCCCAAATAATAGAAGAGTAGGGCCAGTAACATCGTCAAACAAATTTCCATAACAATATCTCTTATTGAATGCTTCGTTATATGCCAACAATACCTCCCTATTAGTAACAGGTAGATTCATGTATTTAATACTCAGTAGAAGCAGTTTCTGTCTCTCTTGCTCACTTTTAGATGATGAGTCAATGCAAGTTGTTGGAAGGTAAGCTTCCACGGTCTTAACCAAAGATTCCAATTGCCGTAAAATGTCATCAAGCTTCACTAATTGAGCTATATAAAGCTGGATATAGTCATGTGGTGATTCAGGTCCTTCCTCTATCAACCCAAGAACACAATTAGGCTTAGATAGATGTATTTCATATTCAAGTTCTTCTTCGCTTTGTTTTCCATGCCAATCTCTAAACTGGATTTTTTGATTCAGTGTGACGAATGGAAACCATTCAAAAATGAAAACCGTCCACAACAACATAGTCACAGCCATCTTCCAGTGTGCAAAACACCAGAAGTAGAATTCTCTTTTGGACGGAAATGAATTGGCAGCTGTGCCCCAGTTTGAAAAGAACCAGAAATAAAACTCTCTCTTGGAAAGAAAAGTATTGGTGAGTGAATAAATTGTCTTAATTAATTCTTTCGCAGATAGCCCCAGCCTCTGATAATTTGATGATATTAGACTCTTTATGGAAAATATGAAACCTGACAGAAGTAAGTACTTAAAGTTGTGGGATACAGTTTGCTTTATCTTCCGGAAATTTGATAAGAGCAAGTCTCTGATGGTATACAATGCAGTTTCCTTTATGTATAGTACCGTTTTCTGGAAGTTGGGGATAGCCAGATCCTTAATAAAATGTTCTGCTGTATCGTTTATGTATAGTACTATGTTCTGAAGATTAGATAAAACCAACTCCTTGATGGCAAAGAACATTGTAGTTGTATAGTTTGAGTAATTTGTCAGTTTCTTGTAAACCCGCGAAAACAGGTCTTCTATGGTCAAAGAGATCCCATGCCGTTCCAGGACCAAATCGTGGATGTAATCGTATTCGAAAGAAAGAAAGGTAGAGATATTGGTATTACGTTCATTAAATAGCGGATAAATAATTAGTTCCTCATCTTGTAGAATATCACTAGGCACTGGTTCTGGTATTTGATGGACATACTCATCTGAAATGAATACATGTTAATTGAAGGATCGGAATCGAATGAAACAAGCAGAATTGTGGTACTTACAAGCTGGCTGTAGTTGTACTCCTTTTATGTAAACAATAACTAGAAAAGAAGCTAATTGGGCCATCAAAATCCCCACAATGATGAGCATTTCTACTAATATTACTTTTGTAATCTTCACTATTTATTCTTGTGGCCATTATTATGATCAATAGGATAAAAAAAAAAAAATTAACTAACTAACAAAAGTGTTTACCTAGGACTGGGGCAAGATGTGTTGACAGAAGACATACATAGAGTTTCACAAAAGGAAACACTGATAGAGAAGACCATCAAATCATCTTCACGAGCCTGAGTGCAGTATTGATGTTCACACAAATGCCTATTGCTATATGCACCACAAAACCGCTAAAAAGACTTAATAAGCCTGGACAGGGTTCGAGGGTTTAGTATAGCTGATGGTTAAGCACTGACAAACTTTAGCTAATAATACAGAGTCACCGAACTTTATAGCCTGAAATAGGTTGTAGTTGAGCCTTGACAATAGTACCGGTTCTCTAAGGTAGGTATACAGAAAGTAAAAGCAGCTATATTTTGAAAGCTGGGATGGTGTATGGATGTCATCAGCTACAAAGGAAAATATAGCGTAAAAAAAATTAAAACAGAAATGCATCAGGCCTTCCTAAGTAAGCAAGTAAGCAAACAGTCATTGGCTACTCTGTAGCGATTGAATAAAATAGAGAGCTAGAAAATATGAAGATCAAACCAATACGGCACTTTGCTAAGAGAAAATCAGATCAGATAGAAGAGTCGAGTCTGCTGGAGGCATCCTCAGATAGCGAAGAGGAAGAGAAGGTTATAAGGAAGAGGCAGAGGCCGCAAGTAGATATAACTAGTGAAAAGATTGAAAGTAGAAACACAGCGTTCAAGGAAATCAAAATACCCAGTGAAAACGAGAAACTGGTAGAAAAAGAGGAAAATGAAGAGGAATCAGAAAGTGAAGAGGAAAGCGACGAAGAAAGCGAAGAGGAGAATGAAGAGGAAAGCGAAGATGATGTAATTCATAGACTTGTATTTATCAAAAAAGGAGATAAGAAAGAAAAAGCGCAAAGCGATGTCAAAAAAGCAGGTATTGATAAAGACGCGGCTTTAGATTATATCGAGAAACAAATAAAATCTGAGCAAGAAGCCCGAAAATTAATTAAGGAACTCTATGAAGAGGAATTAGAAGGGGTTGATGATACAGACGATTTGAACCCCGAGTTGGAACAGAAAGAGTGGGAAATTCGGGAGTTGACACGGATCAAAAGAGAACGGCAGGCGCTAACTGAAAAGGCCGAGGATTTCGAGTATAATTACAAGAAGAGGGTAGCTTGATGTTGTAGGGAGAGGTATGATAGTAATGAATGAACGATTATTTAATAATATTGTTGTAGCCAAAAGGGTGGCTGTAGGTGAGGTACTCAACAGCTCAACAGGCCTGCCTGAATTCTGCCTGCGCAAAAGAAATGTACTAACCTTCCTGAGTACAAAACTCCTGAAAGCTATTATCTTCTGTTTATGTAACTGTAATATACGACAAACTATAATATTTTGACTCCATTACCCGATTACCCATACTGCTTGCTTATTTCCTTTCCAGACTAGCAGTTCTTTGTGATTAGTCAGACAATACTAGACGGGATGACGTTTACACACAAAATTACACCGTTTTGACTTCGTTAGGGTCTATCAGAGCCTATGGCCGCTATTGTAAAATAATACTCTGAAGTTACCACTCCTCTAGAAGTAAAACCGTTTCAAATCATTACCTCATAGTCTAAACCCGATTGTTCAGTTACATGGCTAGACACATCTCTAGGCACACAATCCTTTACCTCATAGTTCCAAAACAGTATCCCCCCAATAATACACACCTTTCTACCAATAACACCCCCCTATAGTCCTACAACCACTAAATAAAAAGAAACAAAGCAGATATCCAAAAGATTCACCGCCGTTATTTAACGCGTTACACAGACATCTACCGATTTACGGCAGTTTTATTGTTCCGTGTAATAATAAGCAACTTTAGACCCACACAATCCGACGTCCAAACCTGTATTATTATTATTTACTCCGCACTAACCACACTTCCATCACCTCTCATTAGCTCTCATCACCTCTTCATTGGTCTCACCCTCACCCTTATCCCCATCCCTCGTCCTCGAGGTATGACGTTATTTCCGCCGCTGCGCAACAACTTTTTAAGTTCGACGTTGCGAAACAAGCTCAAAATTCAACGGTTTTTTCCCTTCTTTTGGAGCTAATTCTGAGCTAAAACTCACCCGTCATCAAAGGGACACAGGGCTTGTGAGACAACTGGACTTTTGTACTGCCCGTTGTATGGAGCCGAGGTGCTTGGTTCCAAAAAGGAAAAACGTACACAGCTTTAGAGCAACCTCCTTGCTGTTGATACTCCTCCTTTTTTGTCTATCTTTCGGAATTTCAAGCTGAGTTAAAAGAGAAAATTTTTATTTCCATGGCTTATCACCAATATATCTTTTTATTTTGTATTGCAATACTGTAGCTTCTGTTGGTTAGCTGACCTTATCACTGACTGGTCTTCTTTCCTCTGCTCTGAGGATCGCCCAATTTTATTTTGAGTGTCTTATTTCGACCGTATTTGCGGGACCTAAACAAGCGGACCTAAACAAGCGGACCTAAACAAGCGGACCTAAACAAGCAGACCTAAACATCATCCAAACGGCATACAAGGCGAATACGCCTCCAATATACTAATCCCAGGTGAAGCCGTGACGTGACCTCTGCTATTAGTCCACCATGTCCCTGGGTACCTTCACGGTGATAGATTTTTTTTTCACCCGGATCGTCAAGATCCTCGTCGATGATTTCAACACTTCCTCGGGCATCCAGGCGGCCCTGACATCCCTGAGACCCGTTGCGGCCTCCGGAGCACACACTGCGGCTCCTGGATCCTTGTCCTCGGGGGGCTCCATCAACGGGGCCTCTGACTTGTTTCCAGACCCATTTTTGGAGCATTTGAAACACGGATTAATTAATGCGGCCGTGTCTAATGACCCGGACTTCCAGACAGCGATCCGAAAATGCTTCGAATTTCTCGAGACCTTCAGAAACAGCAGCAGTCAACAGGGTGAGTCCATGAACCAAACAAGGGTTATTCTATACATTCTACGACTAATTATTCATATTTGTAAGCAACGCATCCAGGTATGTCGCGACAACGACAATGACAACGACAACGAAAAAGACTCGGAAAATAACCACGTCAACCCAATTTTCACCAATTTTGCTACCAATAAATCAGACAGTTTTCTTTCCTCGGCCTCCTCGGACGAATTTTTCTATCTTGACCGTCCGGTTCCCTTCTCCATACCCTCTCTGTTACTTCATTCCTATCTTGGAACAATCATACAGCTTCTTTCCAATAAATATGCAAGCTACGAGTACGCACATTTGTTGTCACGTGACTCACAGGCTGCATACTATCTCAACACCGAGCTTGTTATCAACATCGACCTCTTGCTTGGGAACGTTCTCAGAATATTGGCCTGTTCAAACCATAAGGCCTATTTTGACTTTGTTTCAAAGGGCTTGAAGAAGACCGAGGAGGAGCTCTTGTATAAATGGAAGCTTGGAAAAAGACTCAGAGACCAGCTTACGAAGCTTTTCTTCAAATATGCCCAGTTATTGGAGTACGTTTATTATAATTACATAGGGGAATCGTCTGATCGTAATCTTGACAGCAATTATATGGTCATATACATCAACCTTTTGTTTGATGTGTTCCATATTCACGCCAGCACAATAAGCCCATTGGCGTCTTCTGCCACTGGCAACACAATAAGTGCTAATAATTCCACGAGCATACAAGCTGCAGCTGCAGCTGTGGCTAGAGAGAAGCTTCTTGTAGTCAATTTGGCCAAATCGTTCAAGTATTGGATCACCATACATCCCAAAATGTATTTAAAATACACCAGTGCATCGAATCACGGGACATTTGTATGCGAGAACGACCTGCAATTGCCACAGCTTGCTACGAGGCTTTTTGCCAGAATGGTGATGTATATAGGTAATGATCTCACACATAACATGTTGAGTTTAGACCACGAGCGGATTCTTGCCAGGGCATTAACTGTTCTTGTGTGTCTTTCTCCAGTCAACTTTGTGTCGGTTTCCGAGGTTGATGTTGATACAAAGCCGGGTCGGTTCTTGTTCTCCATTATCAGAAACGTGTCGGTCAACAGTTTCACCTCGGATGCCTTTTTGTCGACCTGTAATTGTCTTTTGATGATCGCAGGCATTGCCTCTTCTGTCTATGATTATTCGCCTGACCATCCTATTGTAGCGTTCTTCGAGAAGCATTCACAAACTCTTTTTGGTAGTGAGTTGAATAGCATCAAATTGCCCGACAACATCAACCATTACGACTTTGAGAAGCTTCCTTGCAAAGTCAGCGACGCTGTAAGTTACTCTACCGACGTGGATTTTATTGATTTGGCCAAATTGCGCACCTTACTCTTCTGTTCAAAGACTATTCTTAATCCTTGCGAGCCATTGATTGACGGCTCTGATTTTGATAATTGTTACTCGCTTCATAACTTATATACCCTTGTATCGTTCCTCAAGTCATTGCGAGAAATCCCTCGAACACGACACCGACTCGAGACGTATCTCGACACACTTGGGGGAAATATTTTCGACTACATGGAGAAGTTGATGAAGGTGCTTGAACTGGGTGGCGAGGAGGCGTATGATTATCAGAGTGCTCCAGCAAACGTGCATGCAATCAGTAATAATAATGGCCACAATAATGGCCATACTAACGGTGCAAACATCGATGCCTCTTCGCTCTATCCCACCTCAACCGTCTCGACCAATAATAGACTCGCTGGTCATGCCAGACAGAGCTCTATTGTCCTTTCAACTGAGGGGTCTATTCACGAAGAAACAGCCTCCCAAGCATCTTCTACAGAAGTCAAAAGCACCGAGAACGGCGACGCTAAGAATAAGACGCGTAAAACAGCCTATTTGATCGATGGAAGCAAGAAAATCGCCGCCAAATCGTTCTTGAACCCAATGAAGAAGCTCATGGGCGGCTCAAACAGCGGCTATTCTTCTTCTAGCGTAGATGCCCCTCATACTAGCCAAAATATCGCTGTAGAAATCACCAGCATGTCTATCCATTCAGATAACTCTTCGTCTGCTAATCTTGCGGCTCCTTCAGCCCCTGTTGTGCATCAGAGATCTTCGTTTAATAACTCGTACACACAGCAACCCGTAGGGTCTACTCCAACTCGCCTGGAGGCCAGCTATGCGGCCGCGTCGTCTGCTCTTTCGAACAATGAGTCCTCGCGAAGCATCACCAATTACTCGCTCAATAATAATTTTGTTGAGAGTTATTATGGAGATAATTCTAAGTACTTAAATTTCGCCTACCAACGCCAGCTCACTGTCCCCGCATTTGCTTGCAAGATCATCTTGAGTGACATCTTCATGTTGATTGACTTTGCGCCCTATAAATTTATTTTGCCTGGTTATGGTACTAGTTCTTATTTAGCCCTTTTTAATTACAATGACGGACGCGTAGATCCGGAGCCCTCATGCGTCTCCAAGGGCCCGAAACGCATCAATGAGCTCAATCTTGTGAGTCTCAACAGTCTTCTTAAATGCCTTGTGATTGGCCTTTCTGACGAGGGTAACAGTGCCAATCTAAAGAACACCTCTCATAAGCTTATTTTGCGTATTCTTAACAACAGACCTCTGCAGGCTCTTATCGAGAAGTTTGGCTTTGTAGTCGCCGCTCTTAACTCCTTGAACTTCACTAACTATATATTTGCGACAACCATCGAGCTTTATGAGATCGACTCGCCTAAAATCGAGCTTCTTGTCGACATAGTCTCGGAGGTTCTTGAAGATCGTCTTGAACTCGTAAAAAAATTAGCTTCTCAGTACAATCATCGTGAGTTGCTTGCTACAGGCTTCAATCTCGAACGGTACATCATGATCCAGTTCCGTTTGCTTGAGAAAGTGTTCTGGAACTTGTCCTACACCCTGAATCTCAAGGTGTTCAAGAGACTCCAGGAGATGATGTCAATGATCTTCCAGGAGCTCAGCGATCTTCGGTCAGTAAGAACATCGTCTCGTAAAGATGGCAATGAGTTTGCTAACTCCATCATCAACGAGCAGATAATGTCCTTGTTTGAGAACTGGAGATGTCTTCGGTTCATGAGACTGTTGTCTCTGGACACTAAGCGCGTTTTTGGTCTTGTAGCATTTAAGACGTCCTTTAGAAAGAAAATAGTAGAAACCTTAACAGACTCAAAAAAACCTATGCTGGTGTTGATTGATGTTTGGACACTGGTTTACGCCAAATGGAAGTCGTTGTGCGGCCCAGAAGGTTGTGAGGACTTCATGAACATCACTAACTTCAAGACATTTGAGAGTTTGTCCAAGTTTTTGGCCTCTACTTGCGGCTTGCTTCTTGTTCCGTCATCCAACAGCGATTATGAACGGTTGACTGGCCTTGTAAAAGAGTTCATTGCCACGAACTTCAAGATGCTCGAGACGCAAAACTACGGTCTTCAAAGACTTGCTAAGCAGATGCTTTCTACAGAAATGCACCCTAAAGCTCTTGTAGAAGTGGCTAACCAGCTCTATAAATTCTGCTATAATTTCTTCAAGTCCAGAGGAAAGAGACTGCTTCATGCTGGAAGCTTCACTGACTCGGTCAATGTTCCTTCCAGTACCGGGGGAGCTGCTTCTTCGGCTGCTGTCTCTGTTGCTGTCTCTGTTACACCAAATAATCCGCTTATTTACGTCCTTATTGATGCAACATGCTCGATTCTAACGTCGGCATTTGCTACGGATGACGATATTCTCTACTTTGAGATTTCTGTGCCTGCCACCCGATCGGTTCTGCTTTGTTTGTCAAATATCAGAGAAATGCCGAGCGATTTACTGTCTCAGCGGGCTCGTTCTAAGCTCTGCAAGCTATTTGTGGCTCTTGGAAAGAAGAACAAGCTCGATTACCGCGGCAATATCAAGTTTAGAAACGATATTCTCAAGACAATAGCCGGTTGGCTAGACGAAGCTTCCACGGCAGTGAATTCCGAGGACAGCAAAACGGCAGCAGCAGCAGCAGCAGAAGAAGAAAAAACCGCTAGAAAGTTGCCCATGATGATGGTCAGCGAGCTGTACAAGGTGGCCTTCGAGGTGTTCTCGGAGGCCGCGCTGGCCATGGCAATGATTACGCGTAATTTACCTCTTGATCCGTCAATCAAGCTCCATGGAAACTTCATGCGCAAGAAATCCGTCATGTTTAACCACTATTTCTCGTTGATCTTCAAGTTGCTTGACTTTCATTACAAGAGAGACATCGTGAACAGCTCGGTTTTGGGCAGTGCAAACAGCTCAAAACGCAACAAAATATGCGATAATTTGATCGTAGCCTTAGGTAACTTGTATGCGTCGAATCTTGAGGTCTCTTTTGACCGGGCCATCTCACTTGCGTATCACGAGGAGTACAAGATCCGGATGATTTTTATCCAGATTTTCTACAACGTGATCCGCGAGATGGAGACCCCCGGCATCGCTGACGAAGACGGCGACAACGAGAAAAAAGACACGCTTTTAGTCGACTCGTTGCCGTCTTTGTCGTCAGTTGACAACAGCTCTGAAAGTGAGGCTCTTGAGAAGAAATTCATCGAGAGCTTCCTTTCTAATATAGAGCTTTCTATAGCATTTGTAGACGTTTGTACGGCACAAGAGCTCGAGTTCCTAGCGTATTCTCTTTTGAATTGCTATGGTTCTTACGGAAAGGCCATGGATATCATCGAAAAGCTCATTGAGCACGAGTTCTTGGCCACCAAGTCTGCCAATGACGTGTTGCGTCAGAACAGCGTCACGGCCCGTATTTTGAACATCTATTCTAAGTCCTTTATTGGAACAGCCTATATAGACGATTACTTAAAGCCCAGTATTGTGCAGATTTTGAGCCACGACATCTTCAAGAGCGACCATGACGACGTCAAGATCGAGTTGTTGGCTGACAACGTCGACCTCTTTCTCGACTTCCTCACAATTTTGGTCGACTCCATCTGCTTGTCTTCCAAAGAGTTTCCCCTAGAATTTAAGTATATATGCTATCTTATCAAGGAGAAGTTTCACGAGAACTTCCCGGGTAAAAGCTCTGATGCTGCAGTGGGCTCGTTCTTGTTTCTCCGGCTCATTTCACCAGTGATTGTCAATCCCGAGGCTCAGGATCTTATTCCGTTCATGTTGAGCAAGTTTCAGCGCAAAACGTTGATTTCCTTGGCCAGAATATTGCAGCAGATGGTCAATCGGACGTCCAACACCAACAAATGGTCGTCGTCTCTTATCGAGCGAAAAGACATCATGAATGCCCTTAGTGACAAGCTCTTCAAGTTCATCAGTGACATCTCCAAGCCTTTGGAGAGAGATGTTGTTGCCTCTGAGCAGTTCACGGCAACTTCAAACGAGTTCTTGTTTCTCTACAAGTTCTTTTATAATCATGCCTTGGAGATAAAGAGCGCCTTTATAAACTTAAACGGAACTTTAGAGCCCGATGTAGTCAAGCAGAAGATACAGGTTCTTTCACAGCTCGACTACGTGACGTCGAGAATCGGCGCCCCGGTGATCGAGTTCGAGTATGCGCTTTCGGACGCTATCAGGAACGATTGCGGCCAGTATGCGAAGGTGTATGACTTCATGAGCAAGTTCTCTGCCCAGGAGATCAACTACATCATGAGTGTTCCGTTTATATACGAATCCGTAAGCAAAAACGGCCATCATGCTGTGGTGTTTTCGTACGGCCAGTTCCAGAAACACAACATCAATCCGTTGCTTGCGGTGTTCCGCTTGATTTACATTTTTTTGAGACGATTAGACACCAAATACTACTTGATCTTCGAGACCACTCATTACGACAGCAACAAGGCTTTGCTTCCGCTCTCGAAGCTTTATTCGTTGCTTTCCGAGGACATGATCAACTGCGTCATCGAGCTTATTTTTGTCAACGTCAACGAGGACTATCTCCATAGAATGTTGGGCAACGTAAACACCCATGCCAGAGACATCTATTTGGCCTTCAAGGTCCGTTTTGAGTACACTTTTAATAACCCGGATTTGCTCTTCACGTTCAAATTACCGGAATATCTCAGCCGGATCTCAAACGACAGCAGAGTCAGCTTTGAAAACGTACATACATACAACCATCTTTCCAACCAGTTTGTGCCTTCGGTATTGACCTTGGGCTCAAACTACTTGCAGATTTTTGCGCCTGGTTACCATGACGTCAACATCAAGGGAAAGCAGTTCTATGTAGGCATTTTCTTGGTCCACGACATCAAGAGCATCACGGTCATTCAGGACGAAACCAGCACCGACCGGTTCATCTTGAAGATCGACGGTTCCGCGCGGTCGTATTCTCTCAAGGCGGACAACAGACTCGAGATCTTGAAAATGATCTACACAATGAAAAGCAGGTTCATCGAGACTTCGGATTTCCGGAAGTCACGAGACCCGGGAACCGAGGACTTTGAGTCCGACAACACCAGCAGCAGTCTCAGTAACGGCAAGAGTAAAGGCAATAACAAGTCTCTAAAAGGCAACACCTCGGCTGTTATGCACAGATACGTTGGTGATTTGCTCAATATCTCGTTTTCGCAGCTCTTATCCGACGATACTGAGCTCAGACAGCTCAGTCATAACTTGCTTCTCACGGTGCTTGAGAAGTTCGCCTTGAACATCGAGTATACCAAGACCACAGACGCTATTTTCCCCGAGGATAATGCCCTGGTGATCAACCAGCTTTCGGGCCGGTTGGCCGAACGGTATCCGGAGCTCTCGTGGCCGGTGTTTGAGTCCTTCTTCAGATTATTGAAGTCGCCTGTTGAGAAGAAGCCTATGTATCTCACGGTTATAAGTCCGTGGATCCGGAACATCTATCGCTATGTTTATTGCGGAGATTGTGATGGAAATACCGGTGTAGAAAACACACGCATGATTGTAAGAGAATTTGCCCAGCTTTCGTTGAACCCTAAATATTTCAACATCGCCAAGCATTTCATCTGGCAGAAGCTCTGTATTCACGATGAACTAGCTGAGATCATCATCAACGAGTCTGTAGCAGTTGCAATTGACCTTGAGGCTGTCAATGTCGACTGGAACAAGTTCGTGACAAACATCACGTCCAGCTCGACATTGACGCTTGCCACGTATGCCATTCAGCGGCTCATTGCGATATCTAACGAAGTTGGTCTGGACGACACTATTGAATCCAGGGCATTATGGACCGAGGCTGCGGTTTTAGTCAAAATTTTGCTCAACATGTCGTTTGATTCGAAGCTCATTTGCAGCAAGTTCTTCCCTGAGTTTGTGTACATCTTCTTGATCTACCAAAACACAGGCAGTCTCCATTTGAGACTGAATCTTTACCAACTTGCCTGCAGTGTTTTCTGCGAGCTTCAGTATTTAGATAACTCTCATGTAGATAATGCCATTGAGTATCTTAAAGATAACAACGCCAAGATGGTGTTTGGGTTGTTTTCGAAGGGTGCTGCGTCGTCGCTGATCCAGGGAGGTAAAGACGTTCTTCAGGAACGGAACAATTATCCTGGAAGAGTGTCGCGATATGAGATCCTCAGCTCTCAATTGATAGATTGTATCTACAACCATCACGACTCGCGAAAGCTGTCAATCTGGAGAAGTAAACTCACGCAGTATATTGTGCAGTTGTATTCGCAAGGAAGAGGGTCTCTTCAGGCTAAATCGATCCTTTTAATTGGCTCGATAGGCGGAAGAAGCTCGAGCAGAAGCTTCATGTTGCGCTTGATGAAGGGTTTCTTCACGTACCCTCCGCTAAAAATTATGTATGTAAATGCTCTTTCGGAGTCTTCTATAGCCACTATCTACAGTATTGCCAAGTGCATTAATGGCTCGAAATTCCACGAAAGAATGATTGCCAGCATGATTTACTTGGCAACATCATACACTTTATACGACGATCCAGCGGTGTATTTTGCGGCTGTGGGGTTGTGGAAAACGTTGCTTGAAACAACATATCTACGGATCACACATGCCGTGGAAGAAGATGCAGCCAGGGGCCATAAGAAGGACACCACGGTTGTCCGGAAAAGCTCATTGTTTGCGTTAATTGCTACAATATTCGAGGGTTTAACTGACAAGCTACGTCGTACATTTTCGTTGAATGTGACAGACGCGAACTTCAGTGTGTATATGGTGGCTCTTCTAGTTAAGGGCATCAATTTAGGACAGCTACGCGAAGATGTAATCACCATCTTGAAGTATGCGACGTTGCTTAGTACTCATCGGTTGACCGGCTATATTTTAGTGGGGTTCAACCCGATAATACTACAGTTATTCCTTCATTGCGAATAATATGAACTTTGGGAGTGGTTAGAAAAGTTGGAAGGACTTGATGTCATGGAAATCCGAATCGATGGGGAGTACAGTATTCCTACATGTTTAAGTGATTTCCTTTTGACTGACAGCCCGGAGTTGTTTGTTACCTTGTACTTGCTATCGCATCAATACAAGATGCAATCGGTTGACGATAAGGTGAAGGTGAAGATCCTAACAATATTTAAATATATTGCGCTTAATAATGTGGAAATTATTTTCCAGTTCTACGACGAAATTCTAGAATTAGTTATTGATGGGCATCACAATCACCAGCAAGTGTCTGCTGCCTCTAATGCTGGAAATAGCACGAGCAGCACGAGCAGCAGCGCCAGCACGAAGAGCTTCAGCAGTAGCAGTAGCACTAGTAGAGGTAGCAATTCAACCTTCCTAGCAAGAGAAATCAAGCTAAGTGATATAATGCTAATTATATCACAGAAAGCAGGACTAGATAGAGATCATAAAATCTACAGATCGAGAGCCATTATCAACAAGTATTTGGAAACAATGTTTGTGGGCATCTCGAAGACCAATGATCCAGCTATAAGTTTCGAATTCTTAAGCTTTTCCGACTTGGAAGACATTCCCAAGTATGACAATCATTTTCAACAGTGCTGTCAATTCACTGCTGATTCCTTAACGCAGTTTTTGGAATATTTTGACGGCGAGAGTTGAAGTTAATGATCCATGAACCAATATGCTTTTATCTTTTTACAGGTTAGTTGTCACTCTCTTTTTCTTTATTGGAATTGGTTCATGTGGTGTAATAGTAAGAAAAGAAATAAGGGGTTAAAGATTGAATTAGATTACGTTTTGTTATTAATCTACAGAATTGGTTTGTTTGTGAGTTTATTTAGAGTGTAGTCAATGCCTGAGCGCAACCTGATGGTGAGCCTATGTTTGGCCATGTTGGGCTATAACGCTCATTCACCATCCATGTGTGATAAAAAAGCAGAAAAGATAAAAAAAAGTGGGAATGGCATACAATGATGCATTCGATCTTGACATATTTTATTATGTCATATTGATATAACTTGATGTTATATACTAGCAAGAGTAAGATTACCTCTGAACTAGTACACCAAATACTTTGGCATCCATCGGCTTGACACTGTAAAAGCTGAATGTCAATATTTAGGGTTGCATACATAATTATCTGAGCGAGAACTTAATATCCTAAGATCACATACTATGTTAACACTCCAAGCGAAACGAGCAACCGAACGTAGCGAGGTCAAAAGAAGAAAGAGAAAAATATATGTCTATCCAGACAGTCTTTTCATATTATTAACAGTCTTTCTACACCTATTTAGAAGCTAAATAAAGCCAAATAAAGCAAATCAGTTTCCTTCAAAATCGTTCCGCTTGTAACGATACAATAACATCGTAGCCCTTGCGTCTTCCACCGACGAATGCTGTCCATCCTGGATGTCTAAATTAAACACCTTTTTAGTGAGATTCTTCAATCCCGGTGTTTTTCCTTTGGACAAGTCCCGGTAATATTTTAACTTAGACGTGTCTCGTATACTATGGCGGGGATGTGACACCCCCATCACCTCCAAGTCATGATGCACAGCATGCCCTATTAGGATTTTTCCCCTGATTATCTCGGCAATGATGTTTTGAGCCTCCGGAAAACTCACCGCATTTGGACTTTTGAGATGATATGGCTGTATTCCAGACACCCATGTTCGGAAATCAGTCACTCTTTGGGATGGCCGTACATATTGGTCAAGAATTACATGGCCAAAAAAATTTACTATAGACACTCTGGCAAGCACAGAGACGCTGCCTTTAGGACCTACGCCAACAAACTCGCAGTCCACGGCAACAAACCTTCCGGCTGCCTTCTTGCGTGAATCTGCAGCGGTTTCAGTGATCACTTCGGGGAAACTCGTGATGTTGTCAACGTTGTTTCTCCAGAGAGCTGCCTCGCATTTTGTGGCTCTTCTGGTAATAAGGCTATTTTTTGGCTCTGATTCGACTGCTTTTACACTATACATTTTGCGCACTATTGGGGGCTTCTGGACTTTATTATTATCTTTACTGTTTCTCTGTTTGAAGCTCTGTTTGTGTTTGAGGTCCTGCTTGATGTGTCTCTGGTTTGGTTGAGTGTTCTTGGAGGAGTACTTCCTGTGGCCATTTTTGGGGGTCATATTGACTCTATTTCAGTCTTGCACTATTTCAGGGGATATTTATGTGGTATTTATAGTAATTATATATCAATATGTCCGTCATAGTTAAGAGTGGAGAGAGATGAGATGGAAATTTTTTATTCTTTCTGGTTGTATACATCCGTACATCAATATAGATTTGGGGCACAATTGGGAACACCCGTGCATATATCCAGATATTTGTTACTACTGTAAGCACTACTTCTACTACCATTACTACCGCTACTACCGCTACTACCACTACTACCACTACTACTGTAATGATCTCTCTCTCTCTCTTTCTTTTTTTTGACCTCGCTACGCTCGGTTGCTCTCTTTGCTCGTGGTTCATGCTTTTGTTACGTGTAGACTAATACAGGTGGTTAGCGACACATGTTCTGCTTTCGTAAGTCTTGCTACTGTAAGTAGTAATATGGACATAGACTGCTGTAGTTATTTCTGGGGTACTGGGGCAACTGTAAGCAGTGCTACCCCCAGGCTTAAGGTCTGCTTGAAATACGCTAATCACGTGATACGCCATTTTTCAATACTGCTTATTTTGTTTTGGTCTTGATGGTCGGAGCTACAGGAACAACTACAATAGCATTTAAAACCATAGCTAGATCCACAACCATATATCATAACAATGAAGGAGCTTTCTAAAGAGAACCAAGAGATTGCCAGCGTATGTACCTATATATTTTCCCCCGGTACTAAAGAACACTGAGAGCAAATACTAACTTTAGTATCTACAGCATTTGAAGGCTTCAATATGGCAGACGGTATCGAAAATCGTTGACGAAGAAACAAAAGCGCTCAATACTACGGCTACGCCCATATATATAGCGTCACTTGTACAGATGGTGTTTGATCAGGCGATCTCTACAGGGGAAGACTTACAGGCATTTGCAGAGCATGCAAAACGGAAGACAATAATACCTGATGATATGTTAATGATTACGAGAAAGAATCGTCAATTAACTGAGATAATGAAGGAGAATGCCGAAAAATTATCAGGGAAAAAGATATCATTGCCAGGGGGCAGGCATCGGAATGGTCATGAGGATACATTATTATCGCACACGCCGGTAGATGAGGGGCATACGAAAGGGGACGGAGACGAAGACGAGGAGTTTGATGATGATCTTGATTTTGATCAGCTTGATGGTAAATGAGTACTGCAGAGGGTGCTGCAGAGTGTATGATAATGTAGGTAATGTATGCAATGCATGTAGGTAATGTATGTAATGCATCCCACATATATATAATTTCTACAAATTTAATTTGCATTTGCATTTGACTTGTATTTACAGATAACTTGTCTATATGTACTCGGCGCTTAACGCTTGACCCAAGTTGGGGCCTTTCTCGACTTGACCTTACCTGGCTTCTTACGTTCGACCTCTCTAGTGTCTCTAGTGACACAACCAGCCTTTCTAAGCCTTGGTTTCAATAAAGGATTGAAAATAATCAAAGCCTTAGCAAGACCATTAACTATAGCGCCAACCTGGCCACTGGATCCACCCCCTGAACTCTTAACAAAGATATTGTATTTTCCCTCCGAATCAATCGCTTTTAACGGGTACATTATCTTCAAACGGTCACTAAGTCTTGGGAAAACCTTGTTGATTGGGTCTCCATTAACTAAAATTTCCCCCTCTCCTTTGACAAGATACACTTTAGCGCTGGCAGATTTTCTTCTACCCACAGCAACGGCTCTTCCAAACTCATCGAGCTTCTTGGCATTCAAATCTTGCGTCGCGTCACTGTTAGGTCTTCTGTATGCCTGCATGGCCGTGGCTATCTCGTGATTAATAAGCTGCTTATCAATTGAATCTAAACGATCAAGAATAGCAATGAGGTTCTTGTACTGTACTGGCTTGAATCTTGACTCTCCACCAATCAACTTATATTCACTGATATTAACCCATCTGGTGGTCGATTCTTTGGCTCTGGTTTTGTGTTCTACTCCATGCGGTAAGTTGATGTACTTTCTTAATAAGGCATTCAACTTGCTCATGTTGTTCTCGTGGATCGGATTGGACGAGTAAAAAGTGTCCAAAACAGGAACCACACGCTTTCTTTCGAGTTCTGGAACATATTGTTGATTTTGCTGTTGCTGCTGTCTTTGGAACGCTCTAGAGGCTCTGATGACCTTGGCATCTACAGTTAGTGCCGAGTCGTTCGATATGGTAGACACCGATGGAATCAATATATTGCCGTTATGTAATGGGGATTTCAATAAAACCCCACTACTGAAGCTTCTGACTCCAAGGTACCTGTTTATTATGCTCATGGTTGGGGTGGCGATCTGGCTAGGGATTATATAACGAGACCACTATCTGAAGAGCCTTAGCACTGAGGACTAACTTCCAATTATTGAAAATTTTTTTCAGCTATATTCGAGTCACGTGATTGAAAAAATTATTAAAGTCACATGACACAAATTTCAAAGCCACGAAAGTTGAAAAATTAGTAAGCCAGGCAATCATATCGGAGATCTCTCTCATGATTATGTCCCGTCCTCTTGAATATGTCCCATCCTTTTGAGTGTGAACAACCTCTTTTTCCCCCATTTCAATCAACATGAGAGTCGTTAACACGTTTCTTCTTCTCGCATCCTCGCTTGTCACGCTTGTCAGCGCATCGAACGTGATCAGTGCATCTGATAAAGATTTCCTTGACATTATTTCCCGTCCAGACACCAAGTCCTTTGTCAAGTTCTACGCGCCATGGTGTGGCCATTGTAAAACCTTGGCGCCTGTTTTCGAGCAGATTGCCGACTTGAGTGTTAGACACAAAGAAATGCAACTTATAGAGGTCAATTGTGACGACAATCCAGCCACGTGTTCTAAGTATGGAATCAAAGGATATCCAACATTAAAATTCTTTGAGAGTAAGGACTTGATCCCAAAAGCCTATGAAGGAGGCAGAGACCTCGAGTCTCTTCTTGAATTCATGAAACACGGTGCGAGAATCAATTTGAAGCTTCCTAAGTCCCTTTCTGCGGAGCCAGCCTCGGTTAGTTTGGATGACAGTAATTATTTAGAGAAAATTAAAGGAAAGCATGCTCTCTTCTCCATCACCGCCTCATGGTGTGGTCATTGCAAGAAATTAAAGCCTGATTGGGCTAAACTTGCTAATGTATTCAAAGAGGACCAAGACAATGTTATTATTGGCGATGTTTTGACTACTGATGTTGAGGCCGATGATATTGTGGCTAAGTTCAATGTTAAAAGTTTCCCTACAATTGTGTACATTTCTCCGGAGGACACCACTGGTGAAAAATACCAGCTTTATTCCAGCGGAAGAGGCTTGGACGACCTTGTTAAATATGTTAATGAAAAGACAGGGTTAGGTAGAAACAAAGATGGAAGTTTGGGGGATACTGCTGGAGTTATTCACTCTATTGATAAGCATATTGGCCAGCTTATATCCGCATCGACTGCCGCAAAGCAAAAAAAGGGCGCTGAAAAACTTCTTCGGGATCTTGAAAAGAATCATAACCCATCGCAGGCTTACTCTGTCAAGTATTACACCAAGCTTTTGAACAAGACGCTTGAGGGAAACACAGAGTTTTTCGGCAAGGAATTGACAAGATTGCACAAGATTCTCACGAAGAACGCAGACAGACTCACCGGGAAGAACCAAGACAATCTCGTGAGACGGATCAACATTTTGAAGGCGTTTGTGGGAAATAGTGAGGCTATTTTGAAGGATGAGCTATGATTGGCTGTGTAGCTTATATATTTGAGTAGGATAAATTAATAAAACAATTGATCATTAGATCTTTTGTATTATGGAGAGCTTCTTGTTTTGCTGTTTTTGCGAATCCTATTAGTTTTACTATGTAGTTAATTAGTAATCTCTTTGCAGTAATAATAGTAGTAGAAATAAGAGCCTGTACTATGGAGCATATATTCGCCAATTATATGATAACGACCATAAATACGATCTGGACGTTTCAGGAACACGGTCAGCTTGATAGACAAAAAGAAACCTCTGGTAGAGGGTGTGGTATTAATGTCAATTCTAACAACAGGCTTTCTATTGAGGTCTTCTGTCTCAAGGTTTTGAACATCAAGTCCATATTTTCTCAGATAGATCCAAAAAATTATTGATAATTTTCAACCGTAGATCACACTGAAGAGTTCCATCAGCTCCCGCGACCGTGATGATAACAGTGACTCAAACCTATACCTATATAATCGAACTTTGAGACACGTATGGCATCTGACGAAAGATCGATAAGGGAGCTAAGCTGAATTCGCCTGGATCACCTTAATGGCCCAGAGACCACTATAGTAATCCACTATAGTAATATGCCCGAATCAATATGACCCACCGAATATGCCGCGATTAGTACGTCGAAATCAATGTGTCCCGATGAATATGTCCGCGTTTGAATCATATGATCCAGTGATACCCCCCACCACCCACCCCAGTCCGCAAATGTCTCACCCACCCAAATGGTATTCCAATGGTATCCCAATGCCCATCACAAAAAAATTCTCGCTTAGTCGGGGATTTCCCCAATCCAGGTTAAATCCGAATATGCTTAGCGAAAAAAATTTTAATTTTTCACCTATTAATAACCTTTAGTAAGTGAGTATTTGTTCTACTATACCAGTAAGTATTCTCTGGTTAAAAATTGTAAATTATAAATTATAAATTATAAATTATAAATATACGTCAAACCCCAGTAGTATCTGCCTCGTTTTCCAGTGAATTCTTATAGAGCTAAGGCTCATATCCGTGGCCTTTTTTTTTACTGCAATATGGGTCTTCTAGGTAAACTCTCGGTCCGTCTCGGATCGGCCGACTGTACTGACGAAATTTCAGCCGTGGCTCCAATATCTCAATGTTCATGCGAGAACACCGAATGCTCCGCCAAGTACCCGAAATCCGTGCTGATTGACACGGATGCCGCGCTTTTTGACACCGCCCCGGCGTATAAGTTGCATTGCGTAGTTCCCACCGGAAAATCAGACTGGAAACACGATGCCTGTAGCACTAGCAACTCCATAGAACACGCGGTCTCCAAATGGGCAGCTAGTAAACAGGCGGAAAATCTTGTGGAAGGAGGAAAAATTAACGTCTCGGCCTCAAGTATGACTAAATCGGATGAGTATGCCGACGAATCTAGCGGAGATGTCCTTCTTTTGCCGTATTTTGTGTGGGTACGAAACGTGGCCGCCAACAATGCAGCCTCTGTGTTGACAGAGCTTGTAGAGACCTTGAAACGCAACCCAGGAGTGCTTCCTGGACTGGTCCAGGGTTGCGCGGTTGAGGCCTCGCCCTACCAGGCACATATTTTCTTGTGCTCCCATAAGTCGCGTGACAAGCGATGTGGAATCACTGCTCCCATCATGAAGCGAGAGTTCGACAAATATCTCCGCGAATTGGATCTTTACAGAGATTTTGGAGACAATCGTCCAGATGGAGTATGTGTCAGCTTTGTCAATCATGTGGGTGGCCATAAGTACGCCGCCAACGTCATCATCTATCTCAAGAAAACCGGACACACTATTTGGCTTGCTCGGATCAATCCAGCCAATGCTAAGCCTATCATTGACGAAACTGTGTTAGGTGGGGGAAAGGTGTGGCCCGAAAAAGTCAGGCAGATCCAGAAGAGTTCTTGCTCTATCAGCTGGTGATTTGTGTTTATATTAGCTAGATTTTTAAAACAATACATTAAATTATCTTGTTTTTGAGGACAGCTATCGATTATTAATTGATACGTTTAAGAGACACCAGATGGACTCGATCCTTGTGCGCTATTGTCTCAAATAATCTGAGTAGCATCGAACCGTAGGGCCGTCTGGGCGTAACCTCACCAAACACGTGATATTACATAATCACATGTTTATTTAACATGCATAAAGCAAGCTGAGGCTAGGTTTGCCTAAGAATTACTACCTCTTTGCAAATTTCATAGAAAAAGTGCTTGATTTAGTAGCATAAATAAAAGTGAGTGTGCAGGTTCAGTTACCACGATCCAAACGAATTGTTCAAAATGGCTACTAGCTTAGGCAACTTGACAGTTTCTTGAGAATTTGAGTTCAATGAGTTGTTCAGGTACTGATTGCCTCGAGCAATTCTAGTAAAGATGCGTCCCTTGATTTGTATCCAGCAACAAGTGATATCAATTTGAAAACCAGTGTTGTTGGAAACAGAAGCAGCCAGAAGAGTTTCACATTCTTAGCAAGTGGAAGAGAGATTCAGATCTCTGCTCCTCGAATAGAGACTGAGAAGGAGGTTACAACTGATAATACCACTTGTCCCCTAAAGTAGTCCCCAATAAGGTAGCAGAGTATGAGTTTCAGAAGTTTTTATTTGGGTTCTCGGGCGAGAAAAGCAATGCGAGTACATCGTATGGCTGTATTGATATATAATTATGATAGTAATAACATATTTGTAGCAACGATCCAAAACTACTATTATTCTTTCTTGTAATACCATTTGACGGCACACTCTTTTTCTTCTCCAAGAGTTCGTGAAACTTCATGACGTTAAAGTCAACTTTATGATCGTTAGCAACTGTTATTTGTCGTACCTCAGCTATGGTAATTATTCACTTCAGGGAAAAATCCATAAAAAAGAAATATTGCTATATGCACTTGTGATTATTGGAAGGAAAAATATAATTTTTTTTTTTCTTTTTTTTTTTTTTTTTTTTGATTCAATTTCGTATATTCAAATATTGATGATCATCGCTTCCTATTGCTACTACCACTACTGCTGGCCGTCAAGAGAGTCAAATCAACTATAAAAAATGAGCCATCTCCAGATTGTTCCGTGGATGCATTCTGATGAGCTCAACACTCTCAAAACTCTCTTTTACAGTGACAGTATCGAAGACAAAAAGGCAGCAATTCAAATAGTAAATGCCTATAGTATTCGTGGAAAACTCCTCCATTCAATAGAGTCTACGTGTTTATTAACGTCAATAATAATTAAGGATGACCAGCAACAGCCAGAGGCCGCCAAGTTTCACAATGTAGACTGCGATTTGGTGCTCAGAATGTCTTATTCTATGGCACTTATTCGGTTTGTCAATGGTCTTCTTGATCCTTTCCAGAAATCAATGCATGCTATTCCCCTTTATACCCTCGCAGCAAAACTTAATCTTCCGTCCGAGTTTGTTGAAATCAGACACATTTCAACCCATGAAACCCTTCCGAGTATCCATATTCTTCGCATCCTAGCGTCCAAGGCTTTGGCCTGGCTCTTTGAGAACTTCTGGGATATCAACGACTTCGAAAATTCGCGACAGGATTTCAAGATTAAAAGCAAATACTCCAAGGTTCTGGAAGAGGACTACGAAAAATTTGTTCAACAATTGAAAGATAATTTGAGAGTGTATAGAAGGTTCCATCGTAATGGCATTAGAACACTTCCCAAAACCGGTTCTGCTCCGTTGGAAGAAGACGTGCAGAAATACTGGGACAATGTGACACTGTTGGTTGATTTTGTTAATAATAAGAGCAACAAATACAGCCAGGATCAAATTGATGAGATTATTTTCTCGGTGTTGATGTTCAAGAACGTTCTTATTCCAAAAGCCAACAACAATAATATCAAATTCTCGTCCTTGAGACACTTGTATTTGCCTTTATTGCAATATATCGACTCAAAAAACGAGCTGTTTCAGTTACGGCTTCTTGAGTTTATTCTCAGTAAACAGCAGCAATATTCGCAAGGGAATGGTTCATCTTTCGTTTCCCAATCAGGCTTTGATACTTCAATTAAATGGTGTGAGCAGATCATATCTCCAAAAACAGTCAGTTCCTTGACGACCAGTAGTGTAGTAACAGGTTCTTCACCATCAAATATGAGTCTGGTGGAAATATCAAAAGTTATTGAGCTTATCGAGAAATATCCTTTGAATCAAGCTGTCCTCAAAATATTGTGTTTTCTTAAAACTAAGTCTCATTCTGGATCAGAGACTAGAAAAGTGGACCTGTTAATACATGTGCAATCGTTGCGAGCATCTGAAGATCCCCTGATACTTTTGGATATCTCTAACAAAAAGAAGAGACTGGCTGGCGATATCCCTGAGAAAAAAAAGAGATTGGCTGACTATACTGACGAAAGCAATACAAATGTAGATATTGATGATGATTTGAGCTTCTTAAAAAAAAGGCTTAAGAGAACCACAGTTCTGAACAAAATAGAAAGTATAAGTACATCTACTGATAAACTGTTCGATTGGATTCCAATTGATTATTATGAGCCAACCCCTTTTGGTCTCGTTCCTATATAATGAATAATTTTTTTTTGTATTTCTTTTTATGCAAGGCTAAATAAACATTTCTAGATCATTTCTAGATTATTAAACAATTAAGGGGCACTAGACGGAACTATTGCTTCAAATAAATGTTAGCATCCTCGTAATCTGGGTATCTATTAATCTTATAATGTATGTCATGTTGGGAGCTGCATAATAATTGGTGCGTATAGCAATATAAGGCCACAATCACTACAGTAGTCGCCATTCACATCTGACATATAGCAGTTCCAGGATGAGAAAGCCGTGTCATATAAGAAATCCGTGTCTCGATAATCGACCAAAACACTATCCATTTATTGCTTACGTCATACAACCAAGAGATATCCCTAATGCATCCACTATGGATACCCATTTATTGATTACATGATGCCTCCATATGATTATTCTTACAGGAATGGTATAGATATTGTTGAAACTGCGAGAGCCTCTGTCAACAATATGGTTTGAAATTTGTTGTTTATTCTTTTTGAGCCTCTGCCAATAATATTCTTATTCTTTTCTGGGAATGATACATATTATTTGTATGTACTCTGCTCTGTAGATGCATACACCATGCATGAATTCATGCAAGTAGAAAACGTAGGTATTTATTTATCTATGTATCTATTTATTAGTTATTATTACTCCAGTGATGTGCAACTCGATAGCTCTGCCAAAATAAAGTCCGTGGGAGGCACTTATTACAATAACCTGATGAGCAATGTGAATATGTTGATTGCTGGTGACAGAGAGACTAAATTCAAGTTCTAAGACAGTTTTATATCACATTCACAGACCCCGATGTCGTTATAGAATTGCAAAGATTATTCTGGATAACGGTGGCACTCCAACAGACAGTCTTTCTGTTGAAAGCAATTGTGTCGGACCACAGATAAAACAAGTAAACGAAAGGAAAAGGTTTTAGGATGGGGTATTCCTAAAAACACTAGAATGAAGGCTGTTTTCACCATTATAACTCTTCTAGCAAATGTGCGGCCTGAGAGAACGGTCGTTGTTTTCCAACTCGAAATTGTCTGAAAAGCATCAAGATATGGTCATAATGATACAGACAGCAAGTCTGCTTTTGCGGGTTGCTATTTTTTTTTTACTGTATACAGCTAATTGCATTATTCATTATAACAATATCAATTATCAAGTTTCTTTGACCCAAAGCAATCTACATCTCATTCATAGCACTATCAATTCATATACCTTAAATAACTGTAAATGTAAAAAACATATTAAGTACTGTAGATGTATAAAATCCAGTAGCTAGTAATCTATATAAACAAAGCACAAAAACATCAGCCAGCTACCAACTGCCTAGCCGCCTACCTGCCTAATTCACCGCCTTCCGTCGGTACTTCAACACTATTTCCCCGCTCTTCTTCCATATCTTAGTCTTAACTGTAATCAACGTCATGTTAGGAGGCAAAACCTCGTCGTTACACAACACCTCGAGCCAGTCTTCGACCTTTAAAGAGTTCTCATACTTCACACTAGCATATGGGTACATCTTCTTCATTTCTGGCGTCTTGTAAGAGAACTTCTCCAACACATAGAACATGATTTTCTTGACACGGATCATTTGATACGCACTCAACTTACAGTTAGTGCCGACCAACGCAGGCAACGAGTTTCTACTTGACGTGAATCCGTTTGGAGAGTCCATATTAGGCCCCATCATGGCGAGTCTATTTTTCTTTCTTGTGGCGACAGCTGCTGAGTTACTTGAGCCCAAAGAAGAGGAAGATTTTTTGAAGTCACCACCAGTAGGCGATTTCAATGACGAGTTGCTACTGTTTGCTCCATTCTCAAAATGAGCACCATCACACTGTCCATTAGCATTATCAGGCGTCCATTCATCAATGCTGAAGTTGATCTTTGGAATGGCTTGTTTTTGTTCCTTGTACTCGTTTTTAAGCAAAGCTCTTCCCACCCAATCAGGCAAACTCTCCTTTAAGTCTCTGAACAATTCGGAATTAGCCTCATCTGCGTAGTTTAAATCCGACTCCACCTTCATCAAGCAGAGCGAATTGCCTTTAAGATTGTAGCTCGTTTCATTGACTAATATGTCCACAGGCTTATGTAAGAACGACAGAATCACAGGGATCTCCTTTTCTTCTACATAAACGATCTCGCTTTCCTGTTTAGCACTGTTTTTGCTGGTGGTGCTGTTTGAGCTGCCACTGCTTCCTTCAGCTGCCGCTACTGTTGCTGCAGAAGAGTCGTGATGCATGCCGGAAAGAGTCTTTTTTAAATAGTTGTAGTGCATTAAATCAACCATATGAGCAAACGTATCCACGTGTCTTGCACAAGAGAGACTGTTAGACGAGCCCTTCGAGCTCATGCTATTAACGTCACCAAATCCAGACATATTAGTGTTTCCTGCGGAAGACAGTGTCGTCGAGACAGTCTTTTTGGAGTTCTTCTTCGAGGATTCGTCCTTGTTTTTGTTTCTTCCGAATCGCGTGAATTTTCTAAATGCCCCATCTTTCTCGTCCTTTGAGGTAGATGTGTTATCACCGTTGCCGTTGCTGTTACCGTTTCCACTGTTACTTCCATTTCCACTGTGTGGAAGATGGAGATTATGGTGATGGTGGTCAGGACCGGATACTGCTGCGCCTCCTGTTCCTCCACCAAGTAGAAGGTCAATAGAAGAAAACGGTTCCGAATGTAAAAGCTTGAGCTCATAATCAGGAGACACGTTATTGGCCAACCGGTCTCTGAAGACCGAATCCTCTTGGAGAACCTGTTGCAAAAACTTGAAAAGTAATGATCTGAGTACTATTTTGCCAAGATTATATCTGACTTCATCCATAGGGTTGTTGTTAGACACAACGACCTTATGGATGAAGTCTGCGTCGAGAATGTCCGTAAGTTCATCAATATATACCTCACATGCATTTAAAGAGTTTTCGTCAATTGTAACGAACACCTTACCGATTTTCACCGAAACTTTGCACCAATTAGGCAAGGTTTCGCGGGTCTGATACTTGGTGATGATGGTTTCAAATAAATCGGTTGCCGTGTTGAAATCGGCAGCCAAACCCTCGCCACTACTACTAAACGTCTCCTTAATCTCACCTGTGATCATGTTACAGAGCTTGACAACCCCGAAATTATCGAGGGTGACAAGCGATCTTCTATCGTTGAGGATTCTAGCCCGAATGATGCTGGCATCACCGAGAATCGCTCTATGTGGATAGAGATTGAACGGAGACACAGAGACTACGGAATCGCGGATCGGATCCGGGACAATTTCAACAAAAATCTTCTCGCATCCGTCGTCCTCGGGGTCCAACGACGATACCGAGGATGATGACGTCTTCAGATCGAGATCGTGGTCGCCCTCGGTTTCAGAGGTGGTTACCGAGGTCGAATCCACGTCGCTGACGGTTTCTAGTGGCTGTTTGATTATGTACTGCGTGTATGGAGTGCCGTTGATATTGACAAGAAACGTCTCAAGACGCACATCCGATACTAAAGCGGTTGTTCCATCAATGGTCTTGTCGTTGGTTATTGACAAGTCATCAAGAAACTCCTCCTCACTGCTGAAGAAGCCAGGATCATTATAGCTGAGATTCTCGCTGAGATTGTCGATCATTGACACACTTGTGTACGATCCCGAGGGATCAAGCATCGGTTTGGTCGCCCCCGCGCCATTAACAGTGGTGTTATTGCTGGTGTAACTTGAGATGTTGTTGGAAACACTGCTATCAGACTGTTCCATGGACACTATTCTCGAGTTGTTGTTGGCGTTTGCAACTACAGAAAGAAGCTTGTTTTTAAAGGTGAGATGTTGATGGGCGACCAAGTTGCTCAAGTTAGGCGACGTGAAGCTCGTGATAAGCGGGTCTTTTGAGCACGACCATACATTTACACTGGTGTCTGTGAGATCTTTTGTGTCTACGGCATCTACAGAGAAATCTACAGCATCTTCTACGACTATAGATTGGACTCCAGACAGTTGACGCGCAACAAGCGATATAAGGCCCAAATTCTCGGCCAATTTCTCATTGATCAACTGCATACTGTCCTCATCAAGGTCTTCTTTGTCGGGCTCTTCAGTGGAAGTAAAGGTATCGTTATGCAGAAGAAAACAGCCTCTTGAGTCGGTTTTGTAGATTAAACCGCTTTTGTCCCCGGAAAAAAACACTTTAAAATCAGTGAATTCCGAATACAACGACCAGATGGATGTCGTGTGCATGTCGTATGTTTTCAAGCAACGGTTGTTGGTCAACGACCAAAGTTTCACGGTGGAGTCGGAAGAACCAGAAAGAAGCCAGTCATCGGAAATAATTACCGAACGCACATTATCTGTGTGACCAACAAGCTTCAATCCTGCCTTGGCGCCTGCCCTGCGATCTACAATATTTATGACCGAATCGGTTCCCGAAAAAGCAACGTGGTTGTTGGTCGCAGAAAGACCATAAATCGAGCCCTTATCTTGAGAGTTGTAGAAAAATAAATTGGAGGTCCCGGCATTTGCCGTTGAGTCAAATGACTGGATTTTTGCCAGTTTGGTGAGGTCCCATATATTGACCTTTTTGTCCAATCCACCCGAGGCTATCCACAGGGAATCGGCAGAAACTGGCGTCTTTCGGAACGTTTCGTATGGAGTCGCAAGACACTGTACATAGTCGTTATGATGTCCAATTGTGGTGGATATATCGGTTTGATGGTTCCATAACTTGATCAAAAGGTCCGAAGAACATGACACCAAGGACTCACCGTTGACGAGTGAGATATCGTTGATCCAATCGGTGTGGAGATGTTTGGACTTTAAAAGCGTATAATCGCGTGTAGTGGCAGATGGCGCCTCGGTTGCTGTGGATCCTACGGGATTGTTGTTGATTTTATTTGTGACATCATAAATCTGCTGGAGATTGTGTTCAATGCTGTTTGAGTTCTGAAAGTTGTGAAAGTCTTTGTTTCGCTGCAGCTGATTGGTTGAAAGACCCCAGAGCTTAACCGAGCCGTCCCTACCGGCAGAGTAAAGAGTTCTGGAATTGCTGCAGAATTTGAGGGCATTAACACCTCCCAAATGGCCGCCGTTGCCGGGTTTTTGGTCACTGGAATTCGACCCGAGGACGTACGAGATGCTTTTGGTGACGGTTGACATTATTAGATATTAAGTGGGACGCAGTTATGTGGGGCAATGTTATGTGGGATTATGTATGTGGATATGTATGTGGATATGTATGTGGGTATGTATGTGGATATGTACTGGTTATTGAAAATGGTATGTCGGCAGTCTCCTAGTGCAGCAGACAGGTCATAAACATTCACCGCAAGGTAATTAATCAGAGGGGATGTAAGGTAAAATTTGGTAGAAAAAGTCAGTTTTTCGTGGTAATTAGTAGGAGCCCGTTATATGGGAAAGGTTATGGTGTGAAGGAGAGTGGTTGGATAGGTATGAAGGTATGAAGATACTGTATAGAGACAACAAGTAGCAATAATTTGCAAGTATTCTCTGATTTAATTTGATTAATTAAAGATGCCCAATCTGGACGTAATTTGATTTGTATGGCTATAGCGAGAAAAGACGTTTCAACGCTGATCGCATGTCAGCCCTGGTGGTGCTATATAAGGAAGGAAAAAAAGCGCCGTTGCTCGTGTAGAAGCCAAGAGGGAAAAGGCTGTGATGAAGGAAAGTCAAGACGAGAGGTCTAAGACAGAGAAGACGGTGGATGCAGACATGGCCTGCAAGGCGTGTTATTTGCGACTGATTTGTGATGTATTGGTGGATGAGCGAAGAGGGCGGGGACAATAGGCATCGTTGGTTATTTATTATTAAGCCATTGCAGCAGTAATTTTAATTACTATATAGGAGTATTGCCATAATAGGGCACCGAAGGTTGGCGGTTTAGTGTACATTTTTCCTTCGTTATTTATCTTTATTAGGACGCGCGGTGCGGAACGGATTCCGGACTGCTAATGAAAGTCATGTGAGATCAAATCCCAACATGCTGGCGTCCTCTTTATCTTCTTCTTCTTCTTTTGACCTCGCTACGCTCGTGGTCCAGTGCTTGTTAGAATATAGATCTCGAGCGAAGCGAGCTACCGAGCCTTGGCGAGGTCGAAAGAAGAAGAAATAAAAGACTGTTTGGAGTAGAGCTTTTCTGTCTACTTCTTTTGACCTCGCTACGCTCGTGGCCCAGTGCTAGGTAACCTCTAGACAACAGAAATAACAATACACGTTCTATGGTAAAACTAGGACTGCATACCTTATTTTAGGATGCATGAGCAGTGGAACGCCTGCCCCAGTAGTTACGTGGGACAGTGACGCCCCTTTGACATGCATATCATATCCTTGGCGCTTAACAAACAACCTACCCTCGGCGCTTAGCTGCAAAGAACAATTCTTCTTCATCCCTTGTTACAACCCGCAATCAGCTATAAATAGCTGGATTCCCCCTTCAATATCCTACTGATTTGTTTCTCTATTCTATTTCTTACTTCTTATTCATCTCTCTGTAGATCTTTCATCAAAGAATATTGGAAGTAGTCGCCTGTCTAACCGTCTAATTATTAAGTCCTATGTACTAGCCATCATTAAGCACACTATAAAAACAAAATACTACAAATGTACTATTATGGGATAGGGTACTGAACCACGAGTGAAGCGAGCAACCGAGCGTAGCGAGGTCTAAAGAAGAAAGAAAGAGATGGCCTACTTCAACTAGTCTTTTATTTCTTCTTTAGATCTCACTACGCCTGGTTGCTCGCTTCACTCGTGGTTCAGTGCTTGTTGCAAGGTCTAAAGAAGAAAGACTTTGTTACCGCATTTCTGGAATATGCGTTTTCACCCCCAAACTGCTGTCCCAAAAAATCTGAAAACACCCCCAAAATGCCCCAGCAAAACCAAAATTCAACAATTTTCCACAACAAAAAAATTGGTTAGAAGCCCGGTTATTGATGGGTCAAATCTATGGATCGACGCTACGAGGTCGTATGGAAAATCTTGATATATTATGAAACCTCCCTACTCTCAACTATTCTTCCTTATGCCACATCTTGATTGATATAGACTCATTCAATACCTTCAATCTTCATTTCTGTCTATTTGACACCCTTCTAAGTGCAAAACCCCCCTTATTATACACGAAATGCGCCCAGAAGTCGAGCAAGAACTCGCCCATATCCTTCTTACGGAGCTTTTGGCTTACCAATTCGCCTCGCCAGTCAGATGGATCGAGACCCAGGATGTCATTCTCCGCGACTACAAAGCCGAGAGAATCATTGAGATCGGCCCATCGCCAACCTTGATTGGAATGGCCAAGCGTACTTTGAAGAAGTACGAGGCATTTGACCAGGCCTTGAACATCAACCGTGAGCTTTTGTCGTACTCTGGCGACAGAGACGCTATTTACTATGCTTCGGACGACGCTCCAGCTCCAAAAGCCGCTGCTCCAAAGGCTGCTGCTAAGGCTGCTCCTGCTGCTAAGGCTGCTCCAGCCCCTGCTCCAGCTCCTGTTGCCGCTCCAGCTCCAGCTCCTGTTGCTGCTGCTGCTGCTGGTCCTGTTGCCGACGCTCCGCTCAGCGCCGCCTACGTTTTGCGGGTGCTTGTTGCCCACAAGTTGAAGAAACCTATCCAGGAAATCCCTATGGCCAAGACCATCAAGGACTTGGTCAACGGTAAATCCACCGTCCAAAACGAGATCCTCGGAGATTTGGGCAAGGAGTTTGGCTCCACGCCGGAAAAGCCCGAGGAAACGCCTTTACAGGACCTCGGAGACGCCTTCCAAGACAGCTACAGCGGCCAATTGGGCAAGGTTTCCAGCGGATTGGTCTCGAAATTGATGAGTGCCAAGATGCCGGGCGGATTTTCGCTCACTGTTGCTAAAAAGTACCTCGAAACCAAGTTCGGTTTGGGTCCTTTGCGCCAAGACGGGGTTCTTTTAGCTGCTATTGCCAACGAACCAGCCTCGCGTCTTGGTTCTGAGGCCGAAGCCAAGGCTTTCCTCGACGATTGTGCCGCTAAATATGCTGCTGACAACGGGGTTACCCTTGGATCTGCTGCTGCTGCTGCTCCTGTTGCCGCAGGCGTTCCAGTCGCTGCCGCAGGAGCCGGGCCAGTTGTTGCTATTCCTGACGAGCCTGTCAAGGCCAAATTGTTGCTCCATGTTCTTGTGGCAAGCAAGTTGAAGAAGCCTTTGGACCAGGTTTCCATGAGCAAGTCCATCAAGGACTTGGTCAACGGTAAATCGACTGTTCAAAACGAAATCCTTGGAGATTTGGGCAAGGAGTTCGGCTCAACTCCAGAGAAGCCGGAGGAAACTCCGTTGGAAGAGTTGGCCGACAAGCTTCAGGCCTCTTTCAGTGGCCAACTAGGGAAGACCTCGACGACCTTGATCAACAAATTGTTCTCCTCCAAGTTCCCAGGTGGATTCAACATCACCGCCGCTAAGAAGTATCTCGAGGCCAGTTACGGATTGGGTGCTGGCAGACAGGACGCGGTCTTTTTGGTTGCTGTTTCGAACGAACCAGCTGCAAGACTTGGCAGTGAACAAGAAGCAAAAGATTTCCTTGATGCTGCAGCCAAAACGTACGCATCCTCTGCCGGAATTTCGCTCAATTCGGGAGCTGGCGCTGTAGGCGGTGCTGTGGGCGGCGGAGCTGTCATTGACACCGCTGCATTGGAGGCGGTGACCAAGGACCAGAAGTTTATGGCCAAGCAACACCTCGAAATCCTCGCAAGATACCTCAAGATCGACCTTAAGGACGGTGAAAAGGAGTACCTCAAACAGAAACGTCTCACTGAGGTTCTCGAGAAGGAGCTTGACTTCTTGAACGAGGAGCTCGGCGAGACCTTCGTTGAGGGACTCAAGCCATCGTTTTCCTCCAAAAAGGCACGTGTGTACGACTCGTACTGGGCCTGGGCGCGTCAGGACGTCTTGTCGATGTACTACGAGATCATTTTCGGCAATCTTTCGGACAAAAACATCGACAGAGACATCATTGCAAAGTGTATCAGCATCATGAACCGTGCCAACCCCGAATTGATCGTCTTCATGGAGTATTTCCTCAACGTCACTACCAACATCAAGACTCAGGACCCTAAGAACTACGAGCTTGCCAAGCAATTGGGCGGGGAATTGATCAAGAACTGCAAACAGGTCATCAACCAGGACCCGGTGTTCAAGGACATCAGATATCCAACCGGCCCAAAGACCACTGTTACCGAAAAAGGTGACATTGTGTACAAGGAGGTCAGACGCGAAAACATCCGTTCTTTAGAACATTACATTCGTTCCATTGCCCAGGGTTCCGAGTTGACCAAGAAGAAGCCGTTTGAGCTCGCGCAAAACGCTTCGTCAGTCAGCGGAGCCTCCTCTGACGACTACCAGGTCATCGAGGACTACGAATACGACTCGGCATCGGACGAGGTTGCCTCTTTGTCAAGCGTGTCGTCCATTGCCAATCCTGTCAGTAAGACCATTCCTATTGACAGAAACCCATTCGCCTACATCAAGAAGAAGACTTCTACAGGTGAATGGGTCCACGACAAGCAGCTCACAGCCACCTATTTAGATGCCTTGGAGTCTGCCGCTGTCAACGGTGCCCATTTCGACAAAACCGTGCTTGTTACCGGTGCCGGTAGAGGTTCCATTGGAGCCGAGATCCTCAAGGGGTTGATCCAGGGTGGAGCCACCGTTATTGTGACCACCTCGCGATTCTCCTTGAAGGTCACCCAGTTCTTCCAGGACCTCTACAGAACCTACGGGTCCAAGGGGTCCAAGTTGATCCTTGTGCCTTTCAACCAGGCCAGCAAGTCGGACTGCGACAACTTGATCAAGTACATCTACAACGACTTGAAGCTCGATCTTGACGCAATCATTCCGTTCGGCGCTATTCCTGAACAAGGTATTACTGCTGCCAGCATCAGCGGAAAGTCTGAATTGGCCCACCGTATTATGTTGACCAACATCTTCCGTCTTCTTGGTTTCGTGAAGGATGCCAAGGCTGCCAGAAGCATCGAAACCAGACCGGCACAGCTCTTGTTGCCTATGTCTCCTAACCACGGTCTTTTCGGTGGTGATGGTTTGTACTCCGAGTCCAAAATCGGGTTGGAAACCCTTTTGAACAGATGGGACTCGGAGGACTGGAAGAACTACATCACTGTTGTGGGAGCCGTCATCGGATGGACCAGAGGAACTGGTCTTATGGCTGTCAGTAACATTGTTGCCGAGAAGATCGAGTCTTATGGCGTCAGAACCTTCTCGCAGCAGGAAATGGCGTTCAACTTGCTTGGTTTGTTGACCAACGAGATCTCCGAAAAGTGCGAGGAGTTTGCGATCAAGGCCGATCTTAACGGTGGCTTTGAAAAGCTCTCGAACTTGAAGGACATCAACGTCAATGCCAGAGAATCGTTGACCGAAGAGGCTGCTATCAAGAGACAGGTTGCCATTGAGGCCTCTCTTGACCACAAGTCCGTCTACGGAAACGAGGGCCAGTACAAGAACAAGGTTGTCAAGCCTAGAGCCAACGACAAGTTCAAGTTCCCGGCCCTCAAGAGCTACGAGCACGTCCAGGCTTTGTCCAACAACCTCAAGGGGTTGTTGTCGTTGGACGACGTCATTGTTGTGACTGGTTTCGGAGAGATCAACCCTCATGGAAGTGCCGAAACCAGATGGGAGATGGAAAGCACCGGCGAGTTCTCGCTTGAGGGCTGCATCTATCTTGCCAACATCATGGGCTTGATTAAATTCGACGTGAAGACGTCCGAATGGGTCGACACCAAGACCAAGAAGCCCGTTGAAGAGGCTTCTATTAAGAAGGTGTACGAGGAAACCATCCTCAACCACACCGGTATCCGTCTCATTGAGCCAGAGCTTTTTGACGGCTACGATCCAAACAACAAGCAGCTTATCCAAGAGGTTGTGTTGCAACACGATCTTGAGCCTTTTGAGAGTTCTAAGGACGATGCTGCGCACTTCAAGCAGGCCCATAACGACAATTGCGAGATCTTCCCGCTTGAGTCTGGCGAGTTCGAGGTCCACATGAAGAAGGGCGCCAAGCTCTACATTCCAAAGGCCTTGAAGTTTGACAGACTTGTTGCTGGCCAGCTTCCGACCGGCTGGGACCCTAAAACCTACGGTATTTCGCAGGATATCATCGACCAGGTTGATCCGCTCACGCTTTTCAACTTGGTTGCCACGATCTCCGCCTTCATCAAGGCCGGTATCAGCGACCCTTACGAGTTGTATCAATACGTCCATGTTTCTGAGATCGGTATTTGTACCGGTTCAGGGATGGGTGGTGTTACTGCTCTTAAAGGCATGTTCCGTTTGAGATACATGGACCAGGACATCCAGAACGACGTGTTGCAGGAGTCTTTCATCAACACGATGTCTGCCTGGGTCAACATGTTGCTTCTTTCGTCGTCTGGACCAATCAAGACGCCTGTGGGTGCCTGTGCCACCGCAGTTGAGTCTGTAGATGTTGGTATTGAGACCATTCTCACCAAGAAGGCCAAGATCTGTCTTGTTGGAGGATACGACGACTTCCAAGAAGAGGGTTCGACCGAGTTTGCCAACATGAATGCCACTTCCAACAGTGTTGCAGAATTCGAGGCCGGAAGAACGCCAGCTGAGATGTCGCGTCCTTGCACGACCACCAGAAACGGGTTCATGGAGTCGCAAGGTGCGGGTGTCCAGATCATCATGACGGCCGATTTGGCCCTCAAGATGGGCTTGCCTATCTACGGTATCGTTGCCATGACAGCCACCGCCTCCGACAAGATCGGGAAGTCTGTTCCGGCACCAGGACAGGGTATTTTGACTGTTGCCCGCGAATCGCACGTCGGCAACAGCTCGAAATTGATCTTGGACCCTGCCTACAGAAAGAGACAGCTTGACAGAAGAATCAAGTCGCTTGAGGCTGAGTTGGAGGACCAGATCATGGAGATCAAGGAGTCTGACGAGGCCGACAAGGACATCTTGATCGACGAGGCCAAGAACTTGACAGTTAGACAGATTGCCGAGGCCCGCAAGTTCTTCGGCAATGAGTTCTACAAGAAAGACGCCAGAATCTCGCCTCTTAGAGGCGCCTTGGCCACGTTTGGCCTCACTGTGGACGACATTTCAGTCGCCTCGTTCCACGGAACATCCACTAAGGCCAACGACAAGAACGAGTCCGATGTCATCAACTCGATCTTGTCGCATCTTGGCCGTGCCAAAGGTAACCCTATCTTTGGTATCTTCCAGAAGTACCTCACTGGACATCCTAAGGGTGCTGCCGGTGCCTGGATGATTGACGGTGTGTTGCAAGCCCTTAACACCGGCATTGTTCCAGGTAACAGAAACTTGGACAATGTTGACGCAGAATTGCAGAAATTCTCCAACATTCTCTATCTTTCTGAGACCATCAAGACCGACGGGCTCAAGGCCGGTATTGTCACCTCCTTCGGGTTCGGCCAGAAGGGTGGTTTTGCCCTTGTGATCAACCCAGACTATCTCTACGGAGCGCTCGAGGAATCGCAGTACGCCGCGTATGTGAAGAAGGTCAAGGCCAGAGAACAGGCCGCCTACTCTCGTTTCCACGACTCCATCATCAACAGCTCGTTGTTTGAGGAGAAAGACCATGCTCCTTACGACTCTTCCATTGAGCAAAAGGTCTACTTGGACCCATTGGCCAGAGTTACCACCTCGAAAGAGGGCGACTTGAAGTTCAAGAAGAACGAGATCCAGAAGAACAAGTACTTGCAGACTGACGACACCACTAAGGTGTTGTCTGCTTTGACCAGTGACCAGAAGAACGTGGGTGTTGACGTCGAGCAAATCGGATCGATCAACATCGACAACGACACCTTCCTTGAACGCAACTTCACCGACGCTGAAATTGCTTACTGCAAGAAGTCTCCTTCTCCTAAGTCCTCGTTCGCAGGCAGCTGGTCCGCTAAAGAGGCTGTTTTCAAGTCCTTGAGAACCAAATCCAGAGGTGCTGGTGCTCCTTTGAAGGACATTGAAATCACCCATGAAGACGGTATTCCAGGTGTTAAGTTATATGGTGATGCTGCTGCTGAAGCCGATGCCGCTAGCATCAAGAACTTCAAGATCAGCATCAGTCACGATGACGTTCAAGCCATTGCCGTTGCCATTGCTGAATTCTGATTGGTCGTTCTATTTAACTATTTATCTATCTATATAGCTTATTATCTATCTTGACTGAATCAATATTTATTTATTTTATTTATATACCGTAATGCCTAAAACGAAAGACCACAGTACACGGCTGAGTGCTTATTAGAGTATAGATCCCGAGCGAAGCGAGCAACCGAGCCTTGGCGAGGTCCATAAGAGAAGAAGACCGTTTGGAGTAGAGCATCTCTTCTTTTGACCTCGCTACGCTCGGTTCCCAATGGTTAGCTACAAACACAAATAAAAAATACCCTTCTAATGTATTATTATATTATTGTCACTATTATTATTATTATTACTCCTTCCTTCATCCAATATATAAATACCCATATATCACTGCTGCATCTGCTGGAGATCCTCGTTATACTGGATATTCTCATACGACAACTCGTCAATGCTCTTGTTCTTGAACTTGTTAAGATAGTAGAGTTCGTTGACCTTTGTAAATCCCTGCAAATAGTCGTTGATAGTTCGCTTTGAACCGTCTTGGCTGCTTCCGTCGGTCTTCGAGCCCACCGTCAACGATTCAGCTGTCGCAGAATTACTTCTGTCGTGCTTGAAAGCATCCTCTTCCTCTTCAACCATTTCTAATGGATCGCTTAGATTGAACGCTGGGCCATATTCTCCTTCGTAAATAATGGCACCTGCCTTTCTACGCAATTCTATGTACTGTAACTCAAGAAGCGACAAAAGCCGGGTGGTTGACGGTCTGTTGTTTGGATTTGGCTCGATCATCCAATGAACCACCAAATCAAGCGTCTCTCCATCGTGTAAAAAGCTTCCATCTTCCATCAACGACGTCAATGTTTCGTCAGTGGTTCCTATTAAGGCACTGCCGTTGCTGGCAGTGTTTAGTTTGTTGTAGATAGATCCATTGCCATTGTTAATCAAACTGACACTGTTGGTTCCCGAATGATTGACTGTAGCCGAGAGGTTTCTGTGGTTCATGTTACTTCCTACAGAAACGCTGGACTGGGTCATCAAATTGCCGCTGGTTTCGCTCGTCAATCCAGAGAGATTCTTCGTGCTTGAATCGGTGTTTGTCTGGAACGTAGAGGCAGACGTCAAAGACTCAGAAGCAACTGGCATGTTACGCAAGGCTAGGTCTTTAAAGGACAATCTGCCAGCATCACTAAGATCCCCAGACCGGAGCTTCTGCCAGCTGATTCCGTTGTCGGGAAGATATATATTAGCAGCTATCTCGACAACCATCAATCCTAGCGAGAAGATATCGGCAGCAGTGCTGTATTCCGAGCGCAAAAGGATCTCAGGGGCAATATATTCGCGATCTCCTTCTCTTTCGAGGGGAGCATGAGGAAACCCGGTTGAGTCCTCATCCTGGTCCTCATAGCCATTGCTTCCGGCGGAACCAGGATTGCTGTAGCTATGCGACAGACTCAGGAACACTTTTGAGTCTTTTCGAGAGCCTTTGGCGTACTTTTTCTTAGTAAGATCCTCCAATTTGGCTGAAAGACCAAAGTCGCCGATCTTCAACGACCCTTCGAAGTTGATGAACACGTTTGCGGGCTTCAAATCGAGGTGAAGAATGTCGTTTTCGTGAAGGAAGTTCAATCCAAACGTGATTTCCGTCAAGATCTTCCACACCCGGAACTCGTCGAGCCGTTGGTCGGAGTTCCGGAGCAAGAACTTGTCCAAGGACCCATTCTCGCAGTATTCCGTTACTATATAGTTAAAGTCGTTGATATGGAAATTGGTTACATAATTGACCAAATACTCAGACCCTGAGAACTTGCGGGAGTTGTGCTTCAAGAGATTAAGGATTCGGATCTCTTCATCGGGACAGAAGTTGATTGAGCTGCCATTCTTGGCGATAAGCAGCTCAATGAAGTCCTTCTCGTCGTTGTTATTGAACGTTCGGGAGGCCTGTTCGTTCTCATTGAGCCTTTTGTATCTGCTGTTTTCAGTAGTGCTGCCGCTGTCGCTACTTCTTGCTCTAAGCGGCTTCTTTGCTCTTTTGATGGCGTATTTCAGGTTCCGGAACTCACATTCATACACCACCGAAAATTCGCCTTCGCCAATGATTTTGATGTTGTTTTTGCCCACCTTTCCAATGAGAAACTCGTCAATATGATGGTGGTGGGCGCTGCTGCTGCTGGGTCTGCCTGAATGGTGGCTGAGCGCACTACGAAGATGGTTCGAGCCGCTTGCTGAAGACACCGAGAAGTTGCGGAGATTGGTGTTGTTTCTGGTCGGATCAAAAAGAGCAAGAAGCGATGCAGACTCGCTTTTGTTTTCGGGCTGCTGCTTGGTCTCAGCGGCCATTGGTTTATTGTAGAACCGCGAACTCGGCGTGACGGTGGTGAGGTCCATATTAAGATCTACAGAGGAGCTGTTCGGGGTCTTTAACACCCCCGTCTCGCTGCTACGGTTGTTGTCATCTATATACTCGGTATTAGCTCCTTTGAGAGAATGGCTCATGGTCAAAGAAGGTCTTTTGACCGACGCCGACAGATCGTGGAAGCCCATCAAAGAGCCCAGACGGCCCCCTGGAATAGGCCCTTTTGTGGGCGTGGCAAGCGACATGATGTCATCGTCGTCGTCATAGTTGTCGTCATCGTCGTTGTTTGTGAGGGTTTCGTAGTCAAACATGTCTGGCCGCTGGAGAAGTGGATCAGGGTCCTCGAACGCTGCGTTTGAAAGGGGCCCTGAAAGGGGCCCTGAAAGAGTGTTGTTGCGGAATTTTGGCTTTCCACTCGAGCTTCGTTTGAGCCCCGAGCTTATATTGCTGCTGTTGCTGCTGCTGCCGGTGAGTAACTTGCCGTTCAGTTCGTTGATGATGGAGCTGATCGACTTGAAGTTAGGCGACCGCACCAACAGCGTGCTGCTGTTGTTGGACTTCTTTCCGTCGGAGTCTACGCCTATATAGACCAGATAGAGGCCTTTGTTGCTCTTGGAGCTCTTGGAATTACTACTTAGTTTAGAATCGGCGAGAAAAGAAGATACTGATAAAGAGCCTGTTCCCGTCACATGGGACTTGGAACTAGGCGTAAAGTTGTCTAGCGAGACGCCTCGACTGTGTTTCTTGCGATGGCGTCTCTCTTTTGTGCGAATGCTGTTGATGGAGTCGTCGCTGCCGTTTCCATAGAGCGAGAGCTTGACCTCGTGGTCTTCTTTATGGTCGGCGTTCTTTTCCGAGCAATTGGACGACGAGGACGACGAGGTGAAGTCAAAACGATTGAACTGGTCGTCTGACTTCAAAGGGGTTCCAGAAAGAAGCCCCTTTGTGCGTGGTTTCGCGCTGTTTTTTGTTGTTTTACTGTGAGACGCGCTGTTTCCGCTCAACGACTTCAATTTCTCCTTCAAGTTCTTGTCGGAGTACTTCGCCGGCGAAAGAATGCGCTCGATTGACAGCGGCAGGCCATCGGCAGGCATTTTGGCATGTTTGCTGCCGTTGCTCGGCGACCGGTCGCTGCCAATGATGCTGTTGAGCTCGATATACTTCGAGGCTTTGTGCAAGCTGAAGTTGGGCGATGGAATCTTGTACGATCCTGAGCCAGCAGGAGACGTGAAGTTCAATTCAAAGCTCGTTCGATCGAAATTGGGCGAGTCCATGATCATTTCGGAGTCGCTTTCGTGCTTGTTGTTGTTATTTATGGTGTTTTTGCTGCCAGAAAAGCTGATGCTGTCGTTGCTGTCGTCGTTGTACGAAACATACGACGCTAGCTTCGATCTGGGCTTCTCTACAGTGTACTTAGAGGACGACATCGCCAAAACAGGTGAGCTGCTTCTGCAGGGCGTGTCAGGCGGCACTAGAATGCTCGAGTTTCTGTTGTCGTTCTCCACGCCCTTGCTGCTGGTGTGGAAGTAACTGCTGGAGAAGATCCCGCCGCTTTGTTTGGGCTGCAAGAGACGGATCTCGCTGTTTGCGGCTCCGCTGCTCCCAAAAAGGAGCTTGTTGTTTTTATTTGCTATGTAAGGCGAATTAGGGGGTTTTAAGGGCGTAGCCAGGGCAATAGTCCCGCTGTTTTTCTTCTTAGAAGTGAGTCCTGAGCTTACAAAGGCCGTCTGAAGCGGCTTGACAAAGCGGAACGACTGCGACTGCCGTATTGAGCTGTCGCTGTCATTTCCAGCATTAGTGACGGCATCCGTCGATTGAGACGACAACAAGCTTTTTCTCCGCGGCCTGAAATTGCTCGCAGACGCCAGAAACGTAAACTTAAACTGCGACTCTTTGGGCACGGCAGAGCCCTTGTTGATGTCCTGTTCTACGTCTTTGTTTTCGCTAACAAGCTTTATTGTGGACGAAGAGCCCTGTTTCTGGTGCTGTTTGGAAATACTCGGACGATCTAGATTCAATTCCGACGCTATGCTGTTGTCTCGCACCTTTCTGATGGTGGAAAAGATCGAGTTTGAGGACCGTGACGGCGTCGTGGAGGCAGCGTCGCCATTATCCACGTGAGTCACGTTTTTTTTGCCGCTGATTTCCTGGTCCTCGTCCTTGAACGGCGACCAGTTTTTGACGTCGTTTTCGATGCCGTTATTGTTGCTGCTTTCGATGGATCCACGGTCGTAGATGTCGGTGTAAACCCTGCGAAACTGCGAGTGCGAGAACTTGAAGAGCTTGTTTGAGTTTGAGTTCGAAACCGTTGGAGATATCGAGTAGGCACGCTTGAAATTAGGCCTTTTTGATGGCTCGATGGTTTTCGTGGCATCGCCGTCGATGTGCTTTATTGTATATGATTTTGTGCGTGATATTGGGGGTGTTTGGACCTCTTCATCGGTGTCGTTGAACGAGAGATTAAGAAGGCCGGTACTTCTTTTAAGGCCTGTTCTTTTTCCCATTTTTGTTTCTGTTGTGGATGATTATTATTGACTAAAATTATTTTGTTGATTTTGCGAACAAATGTAGACTCGGGATGGTGATTGATAGGGGGTTGGAAAGGGTGTTAACGATTATGCTGATGATGATATTGATATTGATGTTGATAGTAATATTGATAATTATACTGATGTTGATAACTATATTGATGTTGATATTGATATTGATAGTAGTATTGATAATTATATTGATGTTGACAGTAATATTGGTAATTATATTGAGATTGATGCAATAGAGTCCCTAAGTTGATGTTGATGGCTGGTAATTGCTAATTGATACCTGATACTTGATAGGCCTTCCGTTTCAAACGGTACTATTCAATGCCACAATCAATTTTAATAATGTCCAAGGACAATGATGTATTGTCTTCAATATCTGATCAGATCTGATATCAATCTGCCCGAGTTGAATGCCCAATTGAATGCCCAATTTGAACGCAATATGTATATATATGCGATATCTAAAAGGCCTCCTGAATGCTTTGTCACCTCAATTGTGTCCTCGGATGCAATCAACTGATATATAAACACGCTTGACGAATATTATATATATCTCCCTCAATTAAACCTGGCGAGGATAACAATGCTATCAATAACGTTAATAATAATCACAATCACAAGACCTGATCCAAATAACAGATCGTTCGGCCGTCGCTTCTTGCGGTCTCGTTGGATTGCTGTGTCTCTTCGTCACGCCTCGTCACCTTTGATTTGACGGCTGGTTTTTATTTAATTTTTAGTTTTATTTCTATTTATTCTTTTGCTTTATGTTTTGAGCGGATGTTGAAATTACCTTTTTCTGTCGTTTTATTCTCCCCTCTGCTAAAAAATTTTCGTCCTATTTATATTCGTCACGTGCCCGCCTGGGAAAACGGGATTTTCAGGGGCCGCAGCGGGGTCTGCGGTGACAATCACCTGGGTCTTTGGGGAAAAAGGTGCCTGCGCACGGGATGTCTTACTTTGGAAACGCGTAAAAATTACACGAAGCTGGTCTCACCCGTGCATTAGTCGCACCGACACCCAGACATCTTTTCCCCAGCAAGCCATGTAAGTGCCAGTAGATCCTTGGGCAAGTGATAAGCGAAGATCACCACGGAATAGTGATACTTTAATTAGTGCGGTATCCAGTGAGAATGGCTACTGTTTGGAAAGTTCTCGAGTGAAACCAACAATTCCGGTTTCAGTGACGCCTTTTTATGTTGTATATTTTAGCGTTGTATTATTACCATTGCAGAATGCAGAATGCAGAATGCAGACTGCAGGAAAAGAAAGAGATGCTGTACTCCAAGCGTCTTTTATTTCTTCTTCTTTGGACCTTGCTACGCTCGTAAAAGGTCTTTTGTTTCTTCTTCTTTGGACCTCGCTACGCTCGGTAGCTCGCTTCGCTCGTGGCTGAGTGCTGATTAGAATATAGATCCCGAGCGAAGCGAGCAACCGAGCCTTGGCGAGGTCCAAAAGAGAAGACCGTTTGGAGTAGAGCATCTCTTTCTTCTTCTTTTGGTGTGCCTCCCTGCATACCGAAAATTCAGGTGCATATCTGGTGCATATATCGGTCAATTAGCCTAAACAAACTACTTTCTACGCCCATTATTATAATTATAATTATATTTAGCATATCGCTAATTAACAGCTGAATAAGAAAGGAACAAAAAACAAAAGTAATGGAAATACATAGCATACATCTACATCAAGCAACTCTAGATCTACTTAGGGATCTAATTATAGACAAAATTCTGGATCCATCCACTGCTAAATCGAATACGCTGTGAAACTGCTTGTTGAGAACGTCTTACTAGTATTGACCGGTTCCCATCTTTCCTGGCTGTCTCTCCCATCGCTGTATTGTAAATGGATGTCAGCAACAACTTGGTCTCCACCCTTGTTGTTATTAATCACGAATCTTGCCTGGGCTCCCTTATGGGACTCCTGTGCAGTACCGTTAGTGAAGAATCTGGCGACTATTTTCTCGTCCGGCTTGGCGGCGCTTAAAACAATTGGCGAGTTGAATTTCCACGTGATTCTGCGCTTATCTTTGTTGTACGAACCTGAAGGTTTCGACATTGCAGACTTGATCTCAGGACCGTCCTCTAAGGCAACGTAGATTATGAAGTTATCCAACTGGATTTCCTTGCCTGTAGCCGCGAGTTTCTTGCTCAATTGGTCGCTAAGTCTGACGGAAATCATGCAACTTGCTTGATGAGGCTCGAATCTCCATATAGGCATGATAACAATCGGCGACTCTGCGTTTTTGAGCAAGTACTTCAAACCGCCCAAGGTCTTCGAACTGACCAAACTTGGCTTGATCGAGAAAACCTTGACCGAATCGGAACTTGTTGATCCTCCGTCCACCAAGTTGAGGAACGAATGGTTTGGAATCAACTTGTCAACCACATCGCCATTGTCAATCAATCTGAGATAGCTGTCGTTGTCTGCAACTGCAGCTGATGCAGCTTGCGTCAAGTACGTAAATGCAACTTCCCCAATCACCTGACAGCTCTCAATAACCCCGTCGCGACAAGTTACCTTGATCGACTCGGATATCGACGCATTCAACCCGTTGCCAAGCATGTCAGGATGGATGAATTTACCGCTCTTCACAGCACCCCCTGTAGGCGTGCTGGATAAGTACGAGTGCGACAACGACGTAGAACTTCCATTGTGATGACCAAGTCCCATGGACCCACTAGTTGGTGATTCCACTGACTGTTTGTCAACCATAGAATGTTTAGGCAATGGCGGTAACACCTGGTCTTCGCCTATATACGACAATCTGTCCTTACCCGACCCGTGGTCCATAATAGCTGCGGTTGTCAAGTTGGTAAAGAGTTTGGACTGGATATCGCGTCTGTCCTTTTTAGGCGCTGGCGCTGATGACGCATCACCTGCTTCAGCCACTGCCTTTCTGGTAGGTGGCGGTGGAGGTGGCACATGTTGCTGCTGCTGTTGCTGCACCTCCTGCAGCTCCTGAACTTTGTTGGCTGGGATAAGTGGACGCTGGTTAGCAGTAACTGGTTGCTCCTTTGCCTCTGAAAAGCTTGGGCGTGGGTTGAGAGCCTTGTCCTTGATAGACACTGGCGCCTCCTCTTCGGCTGGAGCCACACCATTAGATCCTGTGTATGGTGCTGCGACCTCGCTAACTTGATCCACGGACTCGACAATGCTCTCGGTAGCTATGGAATCACTGCGCTTCTTGTTGTTCTTCTTACGGCCGAATAAGGTGCCCATTTTAGATCTAAGTCCGTTTTTCTTCTTGCTTTCATTGGACTGGATAGTAGATGGCGCCGATTTTTGAGGCTGGAGGTTTGGAGGCGAGAAATCGTCAGCAGCAACGGAATCAGCCTCATGGGCCTCCTCGTGTTTCTTGGCTCTGAACTTGGCTGGGTTCAAGCTGAGTCTATTGGCGGCTAACTCTGCGCGTGATTTTTCTCCGTTAGAAGCCCTGGCGGAATGCTCCGGCGCGGCGGTAACAGCGGCGATCGCAGCGGTTGCACCAGCCACAGCCACACCCCCTTTTGCGCCACTTTTAGCAGCAGCAGCAGCAGAGGAGCCGGATTTCGAGGAATTCTCAGCAAAATGGGTGATTTCCTGCTCAGGATCAAAGTCAACGAGTGTGCTAAACAACTTCTCGTTGTGCTTAACATTCTCGTTGAACTTGTAGTTCAAGTTGTTTTGGAACGAAATAAACGAGTCCTTTAAAAACAACAACCGGTTGACCTCAAAAAGCTCGAACTGTTCGGAAACATCAGGTGATCTGACAACCCATTCATTGTTGGTCGTGCTTCCGGCGGCAACTCCGGCCTTCTTTCCGTGTTTGATGCCCAAACCGAATTTGTTCTTGTGTTCTTCAGAGCCTTCTTGGACCTCGGCATCTTCCTCCATTTTGACAGACTCGGCAAGCTTCGACAAGTCCAAGATCAGGTCCAACATGTTGTTGTACTTCTTGTTTTTGCTGATGTCGAAGCATTTTTTAAGGGGACTAATTAATTGTCTTTCCATGTTGGTACAAAAGGTCTCGGTGACAAAGATTTCCTCTTCGATATCGTTGACAATTGCCGACCAAACAGGGCCTAGGTCGCCCAAATGGTCGTTAGAGAGCACAGAAGCGTCATGGTACTTGCTGTCGTGCTTGATCTCCTTCTTGACGTACTGGTCGATCGATTGGTTGAGCGCCTTTCCTTTGGTATCAAGGATCTTCCGTAATTTGCTGGCATAATGTCTGTTAATCATAAGATAATCGAACAAAAACGAGCCGATTTGGTTGTTCAACCCCTTGGACTCCAACAATCTCGACAAGAAGATGTTGGAGGCATCGCTAGGCGTTCGCTCGACCAATATGGTCGACGAAAAGATGGCTCTTTCAGCGGACATAATTATTTATTCAGTGCGACCCAAAAAGAATGACTAAACGTGGAGTTTTTTGGCAATGCAAAACAGAGGCGATTTACTGTGGTAGTGGCGTTGTTTTGCAGTTGTTCTGGTCCGTTTTGACTCTTTTAAGCCGTCGTTTGCTGTGTGTAGATATCAATAGGTCCAGTGGATAATTCTAAATAAGGTGAATTTTCAAATCTCCAAAAATTTATATCAGAAAAATAAAAGCTAAACGGAAATTATAGGGGTAGCTTTGGGTGGGTCGTGTTTTTTACGGGGAAGAACCAGATCTGGTTGAGAGGCTGCTTAGGGAGACGTGAAGAGGCGCGGAGAGGGGTTTCTGGCACGCAAATACTGGATTCAGCCGGTTTCGCAGGCTTGTCTTTCTTGGTCGTCTTGTTGCGGGATGGTCGGTATATAAGGATTAGGGGCTGGTTTTGGCCAATCAGAGTGGAGGTTGTGAGCGCGGGGCTCCCGCTATTCTGTTTGCTGTACTGTTTGCTATACTCTTCACTGTACTCTTTGCTATATACGTAAGGAGATAAATATACGCAACTATGGATGGCATTCAATAAAGCATATATGACTGCTCATGTAGACCATTGGGTACGCTTTGTTGGAATTGGAATATGGTTGTACAGCAAAAGCATGCTGAGCGACTTACCTTAAAAAAGACGATAAACATTTGGGCACGTGACCTATGGTCTCATTTGGGTTATTTGACGTATCTATAGACGAGCTGCTGTCTCTACTATCATCTTTTGGACCTCGCTGCGCTCAGTTGCTCGCTTCGCTCGTGATATCTTCTTTTTTGGTTAACTCACTGCGCTCAGTTGCTTTATTCGCTCGTGGCTGTATCTCCTGTGAGCAAAGAAGACGAAGAAAGAGAAGACTGTATCTATATAATAAGTTAGTAACAGAACGTTTACTTGACCTCTAAAAGGCCGGCGAATCTGAAGCGGGTTAAGATCACTTACTCTCCCCAAGCACCGAGCCACGAGCGAAGCGAGCAACTGAGCGCAGCGAGGTCTAAAGAAGAAGAAAGAGGTGTTCTATCGTGGATGGCTCATTCCCAAGGGTACTAATGCTGGTTGCTTATTACTCAATAATAGCATGTCTTTGAATACAGACAGGAGTTTAAATTTTCACACTGAAATAGCTTCTAATATGGCCATCAATACGGTAACTTGGCAAATGGCTGTCAATTAAAACAATTGTCCCTACTAATCGACCCTTGGCTATTTTTTATCCTCTACAATAATACCCAGCATTCATAATCTATGCAATTCCAATCCCCCACAGTAAACAATATTATAAACTACAATACACCTGTGATCCCTGATAGAGGCCTAATATACATCAATAATAAGGGACGTGCTCTTATATATGTCCACCCTTCCTTATATCTGTTACTTGTAATAATTCCCAAATAACAGACTCAAACTAGGTAAGTTGTTCTTGCAACATTAAACAACTTCAAATCTCTCAATCAACAATCCCTAACAAATAGAGTGACTGAGAAAACCAATAAAGTAAAGTTGTCCTTTTAACTGCTGTGTTTGTTAATTAACCACTCTAGAACATGAACAGCCAAATATAATACAATCTTCTGAGAATCCTCCAAATTCTGGCTTTTATACCTTTAATTTTTCAGCAAAAAAATTTTCTTAACTCATCGCATAGAAAAATTTTCTATCTGCCTCTATAGTAGCGAAGCCGTTGTAAGCATCATTAGATAGCGATAAATCTGCCAATAAATCTGCCAGTAAATATTTAAAATGTCAGAACACATTCCAGCTTGGAAACGATTGGGTCTTAAAGTCAAGAAAACAACCGGTGATGACAACTCTTTTTTGAATGTGTCTACTCATTTAGAGGACTCGAGAATCACCAAGAAGCAGATCAAACAGATCAAATCCCAGAAAAGAGAAAGAGATGCAAACACAAATAATACGCAGGATAAGAAGCCTCCTAAGAGGGTGAAATTGCCCAAAAATGAAAGACCTCCTCCTCCTGAAAAGGATCAATTGGCATATTTAAGACAGTTCAGCAAAGATAAAGCCAGTTGGAAGTTCTCTAAGCAGAAACAGAATTGGATATTGAAGAATATTTTCACGATTCTGGAGGAGTACAAAGAGGATCTTGTGGCATATTTAAAGAGTATTCAAGGCGGGTCCAAAATACGGCTCGTTAGTGATATGAAAGAAGCAATTGAAAAATGGAATGAGGTTGCCGGGAAAGTTGATGATTTGTTGAATGAGAAGACTGATCAAAAGGAAAAGGATGATCAAAAGGAAAAGGATCAGGATCAGGATCAGGAAAAGAAAGAGACTGAGAAAAAGGACGATGAAAATGATGGTAAATTTGTTCCTACTGTAGACCAGGCATTGTTAGCTCAGAAGTTACTTGTAGAATTGACAGGTGAAAAACCGGTGCTTACATCTATTGATGATGATAATGAGGAGAAATCAGATGAAAAGGCAGAATCGGAGGTCGTGGAGACCACTCGAGAGTCTGAAGTTGCTACGGAACTCGCTCCAGAGGTCCCTCCAGAAGCCGAATCTACTAAGGAAAAGGCCTCAAAGAAAGAAAAGAAAGCCAAAAAGGACAGAAAGGATAAGAAAGAAAAGAAAGAAAAGAAGAAAGACAAGAAAAAACACAGTGAAAAGTCAAAGAAGTCTGAAGATAACTCTGAAGACAAACCTGAAGACAAACCTGACGACAGTCTGTCAAACTTAATAGTGGAGGAAGTAGAAGTGACCGACTTTGTAAAATAAATCCAGTAGCTTGTAGCTCTAGAGAGCAAATAAATGTGCATTCAGCTTGTGTATTGAGTTCTAATTCTTTTTGTAAGATACTACTTCTAAGTCAGTAGACGAGAGGCCATCTATGTTGGCAATGTAAAAGCTATGCGTCTTGTCACGTGCTCGCTTCTCAATGCAAAAGAAAAAAACCATTGCAAAAAAAATGCAAAAAAAAATGCTTCCCCACCAGGACTCGAACCTGGAATCCCTTGATTCCTGCATTAGCTATGAGCTACTACCGTAGTCAAGTGCCTTGACCATTGGGCCATGAGGAATGAAGCTGATAGCATGTATTCTGATTTTGATTTACGATTATTTTTAATAAAATAATGATTTGGCTTTTTGTAATTGAAGCATTTTTTAATATTTTATGCTTTTATAAGATTATCTGGAATCTTTAAAATATTTTGGCTTATCTTTCAGCAGCATAGCATAAAAATTGGCGGAGATACAGACATATTTATATTACCTATTTTTTTACAATTCTGGTCAATGATCAGTAGTACTTCAATAACTCATTATATAGACAAGTTTTATAAATTATTGAGGCATATTAAGGGAAATAAGAAGGAGTTGAAGCAAGTAGTTAGCTATTTAAAGCCTGCTGTTTTTTTATTATTTTTTTCTTTATTGCTGAGTACTGTGAAGTTCGTTGTTCTAATCACAACTATCCAATAACAATTAATATAGGTGTAACTAATTTAATAAAAATAAATAGTTTCTTTAACAAACGCTAATCAATGTAAACATCCAGGTTGAATATAGATTTCCAGAAAGCACTCCAAAAGATATAGACCCAAAGCGCAACGGAATGACTGGGGTAATGGGATTGGAGTACAGTGTCGAGGAAATATGGTAAATCCATTTTGAGATTTCTATTCCATCTTGCGGTGAAAACGACTGAGACTCCTCTATATAATGCATGTTAATATTAACAGGCTGTAATGGGAGTATGGTGATTTTCAGTTGAGATATTGCGTAACTCCATTCCAACTTCCTTCTCATTAATTTCTATCCTTCTATCTTTTTCATTGAATATCTAAATACCTTCTTCCGGCTCTTGGACACGGTTCCCATCCATTCGATTTGGGAACACCACTGTTGGTTGCTGGAGTTTATATTACTGTATAATAGACTAAAATTGAAATATGGTTAGCTGAGTTTCTTAAATATACAAAACATGATCTCTGCAGATCATCTTGATCAGCTGTCTGTACACAGGCTTCAGTTTCCATCTATACTTTCTAAACAGCAACTATAATCTACACATAAATTCACTCAATGCAGCTGACTATGACTCCAAATATGATATAACCCGAATTCGTTTCCTATCCGAATGTGTGTACACACTCTCTTTATATCTCGAAAATTATGTAGTGCTTCGGAATTATCCACCAAACGAAAACCGTGGAGATCCAAACACGACCATACAGGTTCAATTTTAACCACCTTTGTTGTGAAATAGAATAAATTTTCCCTCAACTTATCTCTGCTGGCTATACAAATTATAAAACAGTGATCCATCAAAAGATTACATTAAAAAAAATTTACTGCAGGGGAAAAAACTTTCAGATTGCTGGCGATCTAAGCTCTAAGCACCTGGTTAATTGTACAGCAATACAGAGCCTACTATATACAACTGTTATTTCTAGAGTGGCCTATAGACGTAGAATATAACTCCTCAACTCTTGATCTAGTCCAATCCATATTATATGATCTGATAATCGATATATACAAATAAAAATACACATGGGATTGATTTAGATCTGGAGTTTCCCTCTTCTTTAAGCTTGGCTATTTTATCCACAGTAGCATTACAATCCCTTCTTTTTTATACACAGCATATCTCAATCTTTAGCCGTTATTTTCCATATGCATCTCTATCTCTTGCTTATTTCAGATGCAGATCAAAAAACATCTGTCTAATTTATGAATCAAGCTGTGATATCACTGTATCCAAATGCACAGGGTCAGCAAATTATCCAACAGAATTGAAGGATTTACTGATAAGTGTTATTGAATGTATTGAGATAGGCAATTTTCCGTGTGTGGAGATAACTCATGCTTGCCACGACAAGCATGTTACTGTATAATTACCCAAATAAAATGCGTTTCCTTAGTGTCGCCACGAAATTGTAGATCAGATTGAGATACTTGCTTGCGTATATATTAACATTTGATTCTCTTGGTATTTGTATCTATTTTTGACAGAAGCACCTATAAACTATTTTCAACTGATAGACTTCTGTATTTGACTTCAAGAGCTTGCCATAACTATGTTAACACTCAAACTTTCGGACGAAGAAAAGGAGCTTATAATAGCTCTCAAGAAAGAGTGTTTAACAATACATCCGACTACCTTTACAGCTACAACTCTTCTAGGCTTAATGAAATATGTTTTATTTATTGCTTATGATGAGTACAGAAACTATGAACATAAGTATCACAAGTATATAACTTATTCCTCGGCCAGTCTTGCCCTGGAGGTGCTTTTGGCCATTAATGGACTATTTACTTTAGGAATACTGGTGAGATTTATTGAACAGGCTGACGAATATCAAACCAAAAGGAGCAAATGCACAAAAGAGATCAACCAATTGCATGATATAATAACTAGTCTTGAGGGCAACATGAAGGAAGAGTTAAAGAGCGAAGAACATAACACTAAGGAAGAAAAGCTAGAATTACACAACTTTAAAATAGGTTATGAAGATCTCCATTTTTTGTTCAATTATCGGCATTTCATAACCATTTTCTCGGTGTCCTACAAATATGAGTTGTCAAAAGACGATTATAGTATAAAATGGGTAGATAAGTGAATATTTATCTGTGTCTATGTCAATACCATTTGCCTATGCCATCATCTATATGGACTGTAGAATTTAATAGCATAATAAAACCGCGTGCCCAAAGCACAAAAAACACTATAATTATGGATCATGAAAAACTATAAATCAAATCAATAATACCAGCTATTCGTCCCAAATGAATATTACAGAGGACCAAATGATCTCCACAGTTCTAACCTATAGCTTATTTGGGCTCAAATTGATTGCAAATCGTCCAAATAATGGCCTGAATATCACATTAGTTTGATTTTCCACTCCTCATACCAAAATGACTAATCAACAGAAATACGACCGTCAGCTAAGATTATGGGCCAATAATGGCCAGGCAAAGATCGAAGATTCACGTATTTGCCTCATCAATGCGACACCCACAGGCTGTGAAATCCTCAAGAATTTGATCTTGCCGAATTGTGGCAAATTCACGGTTATTGACGGCTCTATCGTCTCGGAAAAGGACTTATCCAGTAACTTTTTCCTTCTTGAAGAACAAGTTGGCACTCTCAAGGCCAAAGCAGCTGCTGAGGTCCTCAACGAGCTCAATCCTTCGGTGGCCAGTGAATATATTGCAGGTAAATCTGTGGGCCAAATCCTTGACTGTGAGGGTCCAGAATTCTGGCACCAATTCAACTTGGTCATATTCACTGATTCCTACAAATATAGCCAAGATTTGAAGAGATTAGAGACTATATTATGGAATAATAACACCCCATTACTTGTGGCTAACTCAATCGGTTTTTATGGCTCACTTCGCCTAATATTTCCCGAAAGAACTGTCGTTGAAACTCATTCTTCCGAGAAATTGGACTTGAGAATAGACTGTCCTTGGCCTGAGCTCCTTGAATACGTCGATAACCTTGAAATAGACAGCTTATCTATGGAGGAAATCAAGGATATTCCGTATTCTGTGTTGCTTATCCACTTATTGAACAAGTTCAAACTCACCCAAAAACCTCTCAATAGAAAAACATTCAAGGATTTCGTAGAATCCCAGGAAATCGTCAGAAACTTCCGGCATGCAGGGCTTGAGAACATCGAGGAACTTGTCAAGAACTGCTGGAGAGCGTGTGTCAAAACCCAGACCCCTACAGACATCAAATCCATAATAGATGTTGCTGGATCACGTGATTCAGAGTCAGGGTCGTTGTTTTGGGGCCTCGCCGTGGCATTGAAGGAGTTTGTAGCCAATAACGACGACAAGTTGCCTCTTTCAGGTAAAATACCAGATATGGCGTCCTCTAGCGAGCGGTTCATCGAGCTCCAGAACATCTATAGACACAAATTCACTAAGGACAAGCAGGCAATCATAAATTACTACAGAAATTCGGGTCACATGATCACAACTGAGGACGACTCTGTGGACTTGTTCTGCAAGAACGTACACTATATAGCGGTACAAGACGGATCAAGGGCACCATATTCAAGCAAAATGTTGCTAGAGATTGGTAAGGACAAAAATGTTGATATATATATAGGTATATTGGCTTTGGGGGCCTTTTTTTCCGAGTATCGGAGATTTCCTGAAGGTAAAGACTTGGCTTTACTAAAGCAAGTATCCCAGACATTCTTTGGGATTGACATAGATCTTGAAGATGATACTTATTGCCATTATGTGAAGATTTTGAAGGAGCTTATACGGAGCCAGGGCTCTGAGCTTGCCACTATTTCGTCCTTCATTGGAGGGTTAGGAGGTCAAGAAGGATTGAAGATATTGACTAATCAGTATATTACCTTGAACAATGTCTTGGCCTTCAATGGAATAGAGAGTTCTATTGGCAAATGGAAGACGTGATTGTGTATGGCTTCGCGTGCTTGTAGCACTGATTACGCAACCATTTTGCCCTTTTGCCTTACCGTCATGCACGATTTTGTACTTGTGGTTTCATCATCAATAATACAAATGAATAGATGTTGGAGTAGCAGTTAATGATATATGTTTTTTTTTGTCCAAAGTGTACTGTAGACTCGCCATTTTAGTTGTTGCAGCTCTCACGAAACTAATAATTAACCTCTGCTATTTGTTCCATAATATCTTCTCTGGCTAATTCTCGCTAACCACAAATTCCCAGCGTATTGCTGTCTACAAAATACCCTCATACCAACACAACACAAAATAACTGATAATGAGTATACGTGATATTGCATCGGCTCCTGACCCTAAGTCGCACTCAAAGCCTAATCAAAAGAAGCTATCGAAAGAACAAGCGGCCAAAATACACCACAATGTGCAGCCTTTGAGTCCGTCTTCGAAGGCCAACGGCATGTCGGTCAATACCCTCGACACACGGATTAAGAAGAATCTGCGAATCATCGAAACCAAGTCTACTGGTTCCGATATTTCTGTGTGGAATTACAGTTCCTCCGATACTAATCTTGATCCTCACAGCTTTCCGTCTTCTTTGGTGCAAAATCCTAATACATACCATAGCTTTCCCTCTTCGCTAAATCACCTTGCTGTGCCTGATTCTGGACTTGTATATGAAGATCTGATGTCAATGTCAAGCTCTTCTAGTGATAGTAATGTTTCCAGTATATTGATAAGCAGGTACCCTGAACACTGCAAGCCGTGGATGTTGCCCCAACATAAATATGACAAGGTTCTTTCAACGAAGCTAATTCCGATGACCGAGTTGGATAACGACTGGCTACATCCTCGGAAATACAGGGAAAGAAACTTTGAAGACGTGGTTAAAGACGAGAAGATATATGATTATTTGGTCAACGAACCCCCTCATCATCATGAGGACTGTCTTGGATCTGTCAAATATATTCGAACAAATCTCAGAACTCATGCCCATGAGTTTTTATGTAACTATTGCCGGGCCAGCAACTGGTTTACCGAGGAAATTTGGAAACAACATTTATTGTATGGCCACGGGATCTGCTCCAAAGATAACGAACAGCTTCCGTTGCCAGATTTTATGTATGAGGTTCTCACTGATAAAAAGTTGCTGGACACCCATGTCCAATGCCCATTGTGTTCAACTTGGGTTTTATTAGGACTTAATCCACACGAATCAGTCGACTATGGGGAGAATTACAGGATTTTAGATACATTTGGTCTTTACGAGAAGTATTTTACCCACATCATCAAGTGCCTTATTATCAATGGTCGTTAACTTTTCAAGCGGTATATAGAGTTAATTACTATTATTATTAGACATCATATATTGAAATACAAAGCAATATACAAACATGCGAACTCTTGCAAGAGCCACTATATTTATTGAGGCATGTAAAAGGATGGATCAGAGAAGTGGATGTTTCGTGGGCTGAGCACTTTCATGTTCTGCAAAATGATTTCGTTCCTCTTCAACTTCTTAGAATTAAGCTTGAGCACTCCCAAACGAGGGAAGTCTCGCAATTCGAGCTTCGTTATGCTAACGGACGGGACATTAGGCTCCAAAGCATTGGGAAATAGTGCTCACTATCAGCGATCACCAATTTGATTAGTATATATACATCAAGTTCTAGCTCCTGAACACTGCGTGTCCAAGAGGTATCCAATATAATCTCTTGCAAGTCAGATAGCCTGATAGATAGAGACACTAATCTCTGTGCGCGAAACTGAGCTCCAAATTCATACATTTTTACATCCTTCAAATCCAGTTGTCTCAACTTCTGGAGATTATGCTCCTTGAAGAACTTGAACTCGCTAGCGATACCGTTGTTGAAGCAATCGAATTTTCTCAATTGCTCGCAGGGCTCAACCTTTAACTCATCAAGCGGTGCACAAATCACCAACTCAGTCAACCTTGGCGAGGTTCAAAAAAGACCATCTAACGATGGTATACAGTAGTATTAAATAAAAAGCAATATGCATTGGTCTAACATATAAAATCTAACATCTAAGGACAAAAATAATAATATAATAATACAAAAAGAGCTGATATCAAGAACTAAATAACCGGAGCAAAGCAAGTAACGCAACCAACGTAACCAACTTGCAACTAACTGGAAACAGCGTTGGCCAAGGCAGCACTGTAGGCCAAACACCACGTTCTGCTCTGACCATTATCCAAATAATCAGAGGTGAAGTTACTTTCGGAGAAGAAATCGTAACTGGATTGTGGGTCGAACAACGCTTGGTTCAATCTCAAGATCCCTGTCCATCCTGAGTCGACAGAATCAATGATGTCGCTCAAGATGTCGGTCCATTCCTCTTCAGCAAAGGTAGGACCACGGACAATAGAAGAGGCGGGGGTTATTGGCAACATGTGGATGCCGTGGATGTACTCCAAATTGGTACCGAAGTAGGTGGTGTAGTCGACCTTTCCCTCGAAGAAAATACCTGACACCTTGTTGTCGGTGATCTCCGAAGGCTCAATAGTGTTTCCGTCAGAGTAGAGGAAGTAGTCGTTCATCGCACGCTTAGCAACGGCAAGCATGAGGTTTCCGCGGGCTTCCATGTCGGAATCGCCGACAATCTTACCCCAAAGCTTCATTCCGTAGGCAAAATTGTAGTCTTCAGACGAGGACTCCTCGTTTCTGCCGGCGCCGGCCTCGAAAAGACCGCTTGCCCACGAGTGGCCCTGGAACCAGTCGAACATACGAGACACAGGGAAGTAGGTGTCGTCCTCGCTTGGATTGGCGACGTCTCTGATCAAGGTGTTGACCCAGTCCTTGTTGTCGTCGAGCCAGGTGGACGAGTCGTTCTTGCTGTCCACATAGGCGATGATGGCAGCAGCGTGGACGTAGTATCCGTAGTGGAAATGATGGTCGTTGTAGTAGCCGGCACCGTAATCAAGCCCGGTATCGCCGTCGTTGTTGGCCGTGGTCGTAACACCCCCGTAGGTGGTGTCGTACATGAGCGGATACAACTGCGAGTTGCTGGTGAACACGTCGAAGGCTTCTTTGAGCTTGGCAAGCGCACTGGCAGTGGCGTCGGTGTCGTTAAGCACCTCGCTGAGCACATACACAAGATACGCGTACTTGTCGAGGATCTTTCCGGCAGTATAGGTGTCGGTGGCGTCGGTGGAGCCCACAACGTCGAAATTGAGCTCGTCTTCTGCTACAGAGGCGATAAGCGTCAACTGGTCGGCGGTGTAGCTGATTTCCGCGTCGGAACTGAGCTGTTGCGACCATGGGGCGAAGGCTACGTCAGGGTAGATGGTCTCGTCCATGAACAACGCGTCTGTAAGGTATCCATACATGAGGCCCTTAGTGGTGGACCACATGCTGATACCGGTGGACGAGGAGGAGGTCACGCTGGCCAAGGAGGACACCTGGTGAGGCAAGGCGAAGATAATTGGGTAGCCAGAGCTGCTGGTTCCCGAGACAGAGTATGTGAAGCCGTAAGTAGCAGCGTCGCCGTCAACAGAGCCCGAAACCACCGCCTTGGTGACATAAGCACCGGCAGCCATGTCGTAGTACTCATCGGCGTTGGTGGCAGAGGACGCAATGACGATCTGGATGACCAAGCCGTCAGAGGCAGCAGAGGCCTCGATCTGGTAGTCGGAGTTGACTGAAAGAGAGACATTGTAGCTGTTGTTGCTGACGTAGATCACCCAGTCCTCGTCGGTTTCAAGCGTGGCTCTGTATTTGGTGATTCCAGAGGCAAGATTGGTCGAGGACTCCTTGACAAGCGTGGTGACACCGGAGTTCGACTTGATAAGAGGAACAAGGCTGCCGTGGTATATGCTGGTGACCATCCCCATTCCCTGGACAATAGGGATATCTATATAGTTGCTTACCGTGTCTCTTTTGGCAGAGGTAGAGCTCTCCGAAAGCGTGATCAATGCCGACATGTCCTTCATTTCGCTGACACTCATGGAGACAGACGAATCGAAGGTCGTGGCAGATACAAGCAATGGGTAGAGACCTGCTGGAACAGTATAGTAGTCGTAGGTCGACGATTTGTAGCTGTCGTGGCCGTAAACATAGTCGTCGTCGGTTACATAGGAGATACCAAGGCCGTAGACAGAAGAGTCAAAGAAGATCCCGTAAGGATAGGTGTAAACCATGTCCTCCTGGGTGCCAAGGAAGAGATTGACAAAGAACTTGTTGGTTTCGAACGGTCTGTCGTTAGAAACGCCGTCAAGAAGGGCCAAAGGATGGGATTCACGGGTGAAAAGAGAGAGAGGCTCGTCGGTAGAAACAGGAACAAAGATGTTGTCGCTGGCAGCAATGACAGTTGTTGCTGAAGCAGATGTAGAGGTGGAGTTGGAGTAGAACAGGACCAGATTAGAGGAGGAAAATGTGGCAGAGGCTGTAGTTGAAGCAGAAGAGGAGGAGGAAGACGACGAAGGGGCCACATACGACGACGACGAAAGGGTTACGCCGGAACTATATGATGTAGTACTAAGAGAAGCAACAAAAGAGGATGAAAGGGAAGAGGTAAGAAGAGGCTGGGATTGCGTAGTGGTGGCTGAGGTATAAAGGGTTCCAGAGTTGGCAGTGGACGTCGGAACAGAGCTGGAGGCCAGGAAGATCGTGCTCGACAGCGTAGTGCTGGAGCTTGTGACCTTAACGGCAGCAGATGTGGCATAAGGAGTGGTGGTTGAAGCGGCATCGGAGCTTGGAGAGGCGCTGGCCAATCCGTAGGTGGTTGTGACAGCAAAGGAGGTCAATTCAGCGCTGGAAGCAGCACTAGAAGCAGCCGAAGAGGCAGAGGCAGAGGCAGATCCAGAGAGGGTTTCAAGCGATTCACCAACTGTGTATCTAACTTGGGAGTAGACAACGCCGTCAGAAGTAGTCAAACTGCCTTCAAACGAGCTGGTGTCGGAGACGTGGATTGTGGTGTATCTGGTGACAAGAGAGGTGTATTCCAGAGTGATATAATAGGTGGTGATAAGCTCAACGGCGTTTGAGGCGGACGTCGAAGAAGCCGACGACAGGGTGTTAGTGTATCCTGCGCTGGACAAACTAGACAGGTTGTAAGCGGTGCTGGTGCTGTTATAGCCGGAAACCGTGGAGTTAGAGCCACGTTTCCCGATATAAGCAGCCTGAAGAAGCTGGGCAGAGGCCAAAAAGACTGCCAACAGGGGCAATAATTGAGAAAGCATTCTATCTGGCTGTATCAATGTGTGGCTGTGATAGATCCTGATGGAGATGGAGTTGAAGATGGAGGATAAACAAATACAGATACATTCTAACTAATTGCAATAAACAGGATTAAATCGTCCTTATATACGTCGGAGCCATGGTTATACCTTCACATATTAGTTAACAACCACCGCTTCTATGTTAAATGCAGTCAAACCTTACTTCACCCACAGAGAAGTGTATGTACAGTTTTATAGTCCGAGTAACAACTAAAAAATAAACGGTCTGTGGGTCGATGCATGTCAGCGCGACCGTGCGTTGGCTGTGAAAAGTAAACAAACCAGGCTTGGGTCCAGGGCAGCGTTAGAGGCGATCCAGGGATAATTAGGTTGTTATTGGGTGACTGTTAGAGGTTTGATAGTTGAGTTGATGTGTTATTTGTTCGCTGAGAATTGAGGATGTTGAGGCCTGCTGAGACCTGATGAGACCTGTTGAGACCTGTTGAGACTTGTTGAGACCCGTTGAGACGCGTCTTCTGGGAGACTGTTTTCTGTATAAAATATGCACCATATGCACCCATATGCACCCATATGCACCCATATGCAGTATTTCATCTATGCATTAATTCGAATCCCGTGTATTGGGAGTGAACGCACAATATATTGACAAATCAACAACATACTAGCCCGATATTAGTATAAACAGGACCACTAGTGGCTACTATTAGTGGCTACTGCTAGTGGTGACCACAAAAATCCTAATCTATATACACTCATCAGGGCTTTTATTTTGCGTGGTGAGACATCCAATTTCTACGCGATCGTATTCCAGCTGTAAATCGTCTCCCTTGATTAAACTCAGACCACAATGCCAATGCCTCAACTGAGACCACAAAGCCCATATCTTAAGTGAGACCTCATTCATTTACTTTGGCAGCTTATTAATTTTGGCAGGCGAAGACAATGACAACCGGTCATGATTTTGTAATATCAGATTATTGTGAGAATGAAACACATCTATTACTTTGGTTATAATATGTAACATGTAACACAATAACTACTATTCAACGAAGCAATGTAGCTCTTAACATCGTATGTCTCACAGGCTCGTTTACCTCTGTACAATAATAGATCGATATCTATATACAATGTTGTACACTGATTTTCACGCCCAAAGGCTTGGAGAAAATTCACTCCTTCAAATAAAATGTATATACAATCTGTTTTCGGTGCCCATATCGAACACCGTAATTCTCGAAACGGGTATAGAAACTATAGTAAATAGATGGATTTTCGTCTCGATAGAGCATGTACCAGAGACGTGATGGTCACTTTAGCTCATCCAAAGCCTGTTCTTTGGAGTGAAAGACGCGTTCTGTGCCCAACTGGCCAATTTGATAGTCGGCGATAAAGGCCCCGCGACCCAGGCTTTGATCGGCAGTGAATATACGTGTTTTTGGCTTATACACATAATTTTATCCTCGCAGTGTCACAGCATTCACAGAATTGATCTTTGTAACATTATAATATGCACTCAGCCATTTCGTAGCCGACCATACATCACGGCACTGGCTATGCGTTCTCTCTTGCTATACGGTATCTACTCAGGCCTCTTATACAGCAGCAGACCCTTAGGGCCCTTTGGTATGCGTGTCGGCTATTTGTTGGTTTTCTCGTACACGATGATTCCTAGTTAGCTAGCATCTATTTGAGGCATGAAATATGGATTCAATTTTCCGCATGGATAAATTTACCACTTGCCGAAAGTACTCACTCTCAGTACCTAAACAAGTTACCACTGTTATGTTATATGGATCAACCTACATGCCCGACTACATTACCTGGCACTAGTGTGTAAACACCCAATTGTTTTTCGACAAGGTTCATACATCTTTGCCAGCTTTTTTTTCTGTCATTAATGGGTTACTGTTAACAACAGTCATCTTCTATTTATTTCTGTTTATTTCTGTTTATTTCTATTTATTTCTATTTATATCGTTTTATTTTTAGCAAGGATATAGAAGTCATCCTGATGGTTGCTTAGATTATGACTCTAAGCACAGATACCTAGTGATGTCGACCCGACTAAATTGACACGGTATTTTAGCTGGTTGTCGGATTTTTTGATGCTCGTCATTTTAAGTCCTCTTGGGTTTTTATGTTTTTCCATGCTCCTGGGGATAATTAGTGCCAAAAAATCCGACCACTAAACATACGTTTGTCGAAACTCCTTGGATAGGGAAAAGCTTGCTACGATCATTAGGTTACCATCCAGATGTATTGTAATATTCAATCTATGATCCAGAATCCGTTCTTGGTTATTTTTTTTATATTGTAGTCCTTTCTTGCTATCCAGGGCAATTTGTATTTCAGTACCGAGCTAACTTATCACAAAAGCATGAATATTTCAAACACAATCTCGGTATTAGATCCAACGACACAACAGACTTATTCTTTAGTCTATGAGGATTGCTCATTGTCACTGCAAGGGCATCCTCCTCACTTCTGTTATGAGGTTATCAAGGGTAACCAAGACTTGAACCAGCCTTATATATGGTATTTGTATCTTTCGTTTGTTGCCAGTGAAAACCAGTATGGTATTAGTATCTCTCGTTGGTTTCTAGGAAAATATTGTATAGTTTTATGGTATTTGTATCTTAGTAGGGTCGCATCCTGTACCTGCTGTAACAGAAATTAACTCTTAGTAAGAAGTAGTCAACATCAGGGTCAAATCTTACAAGACTATCTATCCATGATACATCTTCTTTTCTTTACCAGATATTTGGTTTCTATTAGAATTTTGTATGTATGTTCGCCATTTGAAACCATCTTCCCCACATTAATTACGGCAATATCTTGAATATTGTTTCATATTAAACCTATCAAAGATGGAGCTGTTTCTAGACTAACTGGCTTCATAGTTGCTGTCCAAGTATGTTTTTGAATATAATTACCTTTAATTATTTGATCTAATATATATTTATTTTTTTATTATTTATGTTTGATCAAAAAGATGAGATGCACAAGCTTCTCAAACAATATTTCAGGAAACAAAAAAATTATAAAAAATAGTCTCAAGATCAAATATCAAAATAGCACGGATATAACCCACTTCATATTATTATTCCAACATATATGACCCTACTATCAACTCAAACGAGTACTTTTTCATTTAAAGACAACATCGTCACCAACTACAGTAAGATCTGCATAACATGTTGAATTGTTTTTCAGAATCTTTTTTACCCGTTTTTCTATTGGTGTATTTTTCTCTACAAAATCGATGGTTTAAGACAGCACTGATTGATATTGATACTATGGGTTTGATTTTCGGGATATGAAGCCTCATTATACAGCAAACCAAAAGTCGCTATTTTTGCATAATTCTGTAAAATACAGTTTGGTCGCCATGTGCTCTCTGTAACCGCATGCATGTATCTTCACATGTATCACAAGCGCACTGGCAATTTCTCAAAGTGCATAACAGAAAAAATTTCCCCGCAATGAATCCCATGTGAATGATCAGCGGTTGGCAACCAGAGAACGTAGATCTAGAATCTCACTTTACTAGAGCTTTACCGGCGCTTAATTGATAATCAATTGAAATATTCAGAATCCAGATGATATATTTTGCAGGTACATACCTTTTTGCTATTATGCAAATGCGATGTCACCAAGCAAATGAAAAGCTATCAGGAGCAACAGTCACCGAAATATTAGCGGCAAATCTTTTGTATATCTGCGACTTAAGCACCCACGGGACCTGGGCCTTCTACTCTGAAACTTTTATGACATCAATGAAATTCGGGTATTTAATTCGTATTCGGATTTAAAGTACACACATCCACTGGATTGGTAATTAAGCGTTCTTAAACTAACCTCTTATATATATTATTCGCTCATGAAGAGCTTTTAGTTACCCAAACACGAACAATATTTAGCTCATGAGACTTAGTAAATAAATCAATCGTTTAAAAAAAGAGCCAAATAAAGTCCTTTCTGATGTCTAATTCTGCCAAAAACGAAAATCCGCAGCGGACTTCGTGGCCAAGCTGGTTAAGGCGTGCGACTGTTAATCGCAAGATCGTGAGTTCGATCCTCACCGAGGTCGCTTTTTTTTGCAAATTCAATTTCCGTCTCAATACAGTTATGAGTACTCTTCGACAGTACACTTACTATATAGTAGTATATCTTGGAGACTGTCTTTTTTATGGACTTTGGGGAATATCTCTTTGAGAAGATTCACCGCGTTTTTATGTTCGAAATATTCAACATGCATGATCTCTTCCTCTACATTTCCCATCCAAGTTTTAATTACTCCAAAGATGATTTGGACATGGTATAGGTTCTATTTATGACTTAGGTTTTTATAGTATTTATAGGTTTATTACCAATTAGAATAGATAGTAGGAGTTAGGAGAAAGTGAATATACTCCGAGCGAAGCGAGCAACCGAGCGTAAGCGAGGTCTAAAGAAAAAAAAGAGATGCTCTACTTCAAACATTCTTTTATTTCTTCTTCTTTCTGACTCGCTAGGGCTCTGTTGTTCTGTTCGCTCGTGGTTTAGTGCTTATATATGCGGCTGAGCGAACCGAGCAACAGAGCCCTAGCGAGTCAGAAAGAAGTAGAAGCTCATCTCTATATCTATCTATATCACCGGTGTCAGTTGTATCTGTGCTCTTCTTGGACTCAACTATCAAAACAAATTAAAAGATTAATAAGAGATTAAGAGATTATAAATATATTAATGAAATAAATAAAAGGGTATAATTAAAGACTATACAAGATTGGTCCAACCAGCGTCAGCAAGACGCTTCTGTGCCGCTTCGGCACCGCTTCCAACTATAACAAACACAATAAGAGAAATGAATGATATTAAATCTGCAAATCAAAAGCACCTGTCCATTCCCATTCTCTGAATATTTCGCCAAAGTACTCGCTCATCTGAACGCTTACATTAGCATTGGACTCCACCACCTGCTCCACCTGTCTCCAGGTCTTGAGCTTGTTGCTCTCGTTATTTAGTAGCAAGTCACGTAACTGAACACTCCCTAAGGTGTGTTTGGTGTTGCTATTGATGTCATTAATGGCCTTCATTTTCTGTTCCTTCAATTTCTTAATGACAATATTCACAAGGCCATTGATTTTGGCCCGTCGTCTTCTCACGGATTTCACTTTGTAGTTTATTATGGAGACTCCAGTAAGAACGCTTACAATTATTGCTATATAGGTCTTGTACTTTCTAAGAAAAAAATGCACGAGCTTCAGTAACCGACACTGAAAGTCGAGGTTACTAAGGGATGTCGAGCGAAAGCCCTTTTCTTGGATCTGGTTTTCGGCGTCTGTGTCATGGGCACCTCCGGAACCTTGTAGGATAAAGAAAAGCTAGAGGGTGTTAGTATTATGTTAAGATTAGACTCTATAGAAGAGAGCCATATAAGTAAAAAAAACTAAACTTGCCTTACTCTTATCTCCGGATCATTCTCTATATAATCAACTGCTTTTTTCCATAGTTCGTTAAACTCGTCGACTGGGACTTCGGGCTAAATAACTGTTAGTATATTGACTACGGGATGTATCTTTTTATGAGTGATTACTTACTGATTTCGCTTCCAAGAGCATCCCATAGAGAGAACTCGATGATAAACCAGACTCTTCGTCTGATCCTTTGCCGCAATTGGCCATGGCATTCTTCTTTCGCAAGATATCCAAGCTGAGATTAACAATAGCTTCGAGTCTTCTTTTCTTGCGCTCGTCTGGGATGCATTTAGCTCCCATCCAGAAGTAATTAACTGGTGTCACTTGCAAGTAGTCTTCGTCACAAGAGAGCTCAAAATAGGGCAAGCAAGTGGCATGTTCGGGACACTCAATACAAGCAGGCTTTAAATACGACAAATAATGTTCGGCCTGCTCTATATACACGTTGTTATCAGGATTAGGAATGGTTCTCTTATTGTGCGAGAACCCACAATATCCGATCAAAATACGCTGCTGGTAGAACCAATACGAATAAAGAACTACAAGACATACAAAAAGAAAGACAGAAAAGCCCTTCAAATAGCTGCTTAAAGAGAACGTGCTGGCGGTTTTAGCCTCCTCTTCTTCAATTAAGGAGCTGGTTTTATCGGCTTCGGCCTTTAAATCGTCATTGGACTCCTTTATTTGGTCTGATAACTGGTCAATAACCGCATCAAGCAGCTCATCGCGGAGCTCTTCCCCTTCTTCCTCCTCTTCAGGATCCTCAGGAGGTTCAATATTGTCCTGTTCGAGCTCAATAATGTCTTCGATTTCCTCCTCGTTGGCATCGTCTGCTTCAGAGAGGATATCCTGGATTTCGGCCTCAGAATGGTCCGATTCGACCGGTTCCAACGCAATTTTAGGAGCCGGCTCGGCTTTAGGCTGTAAAACTGGCGCCGGTTTTGCTCTAAACAGCTTTCTGGAGGTCCGAGGACCCGCAGAAAACGCAATAGGGGTCGAAGCATCAAAAAGGGCCGGTCTAGACCCTTGTATGTTGATTCCAAGCGATCTGGCCATCGTATCGATGTCAAATTGCCCAATTTGGGCCTTAGCTTCGGCAATTTCCGGCTTGATTTCGGCTTTTGGCTCGGCTTCTGGCTCCACCTTTGTCTCCACCTCTAGCTCCACCTTTGTCTCCACCTCTGGCTCCACTTTAGGAACCAAAGGCGACTCTCTCTTAGGAACCAAAGGCGTCTTAACATGCTTAAGCTCTCGTTTGGGTGATTTGAGAATCTCTGCACTGTCTTTCAAACTGCTTTTAATGAGCTTCTCAAACTCAAAGTCCTCATTGTTATTGTCGTCGCTGAAGTCAAAAAGATCGTGTTCGAAGCTTTTTTTGGTCTTTTTGGCCGGTTTTCTCGTCTCTTCATCCTTTAAGTGTCTTTTTTTAGTTTTTAAGGAGTTGAATGGCGACGACTGGAAGCTGTTATTGCTGCTGAACGAGGTTTCCTTATCGCTGGCCTCTTTGGGCTCTTTTTTGGGCTCTTTTTTGGGCTCTTTTTTGGCCGCTGGCTTCTTAATATCCAGTTTTTTGGCCCTTGAAGCCCGTTTTTTGGGCTCCTTTGGCGCCTCTTTGATCTCTTGGACCTCTGGAGGCTCTACAGACTCCGCAGTCATCACAATATCGTTGTCGCTGTTATTTTCGTCTTCTTCTTCGATTTCCACCGCCTTAACGGCCGATTTTCTCGCTCTAGGCTTGCTTGCGGCCTTGGATGCGCCTGATTTCCGCGCAGTTTTCTTCGCTGGCGACCTAGATCGCGATCTGGTGGCCCGAGGCGGCGGTCTTTCCTCGTCCTCGGAGTTAGACACCTTTCGGGACGTTTTTCTTCGCGAGGAGCGTCTAGGCGACACCGGCTCTCTGCTGGGCTCTCTGCTGGTCTCAGGGCTGGCCAGACGGGTGGATTTGCGGGTTTTAGGCGGCTTCAAGGCGGGAATCGCGTCTTCCAGAAGCTTCTTGGTCTTCTTACCCCGCAGATCCACGACCTCGATGCCATGGAGCACGTCATCGGCCTCCAGGGACCGGATTTCCTTCAAAAGGGAGCCCGAATTGGCAGCTATTTCGTTGTTGAATATCTCAATCAACGCGGCCTTTTTGGCGCTGCTGGGAAACGAAACGTCATGAACTGTGAGGATCTTCTTGATCTGGGCGATTTTCAACGTACTGGGGTTGAATCCTGTGGCGGTTTTGTTAGTAACACCCTTCCAGGGTCCTCTTTTTCTACTCAACTTTCTGCTACAAAGGCCACAACTTACCAGGCTGAAGATATTCAAGCTCGTCATCCATTTTGCGGTACGATGGCGGATTTCGAGTCTGATGGGGCTGTCAATACGCTGTTGGTTGCTTCCTATTCGCTGATTTATCCACTGATTTATCCTCAGATTTGTCTGAATATTTTTGTTTTGATGCGAATTTTTTTTGTTTACTTTTTTCATTCGGTACATTGTGCGAAAAGTACTAAAAACACAGCAGATCAGGCCAGGGGGTGATCCATGGAGATGGTGTACTCAAATACGGTCTCCTCCTCTTCTTTCGACCTCGCAAGAAGCACTGAGCCACGAGCGAGGCGAGCAACCGAGCCTTGGCGAGGTCGAAAAAGAAGAAAGGTCTGTAAGCCAATATATTACTTTCCTTTTCTTTGGACCTCGCTTGTACTCAGTTGCTCGCTTCGTTCGATATCGGGGCTTACGCAGTTCTAACAATCCATAAGAAGACAAAATGTGTGTGTATGTATATATATAAAGCAAACCTAAAGTAAATGTAACAATTAATAGACGGAAATTAGTGTAAAAGAAGAAAGCAAAACATATTTTATAGAACAGAACAGAACAGAACAGAAAAGAATATCTATATCCCAAAGTCACCGCCCACCAAAGCACTTCTCAATGCCTTTTTGTCGGTCTGCTTGGTGTTAGGACCATGGAGCTTACTGAAGCCTTGGGTGGTTGGCATGTTCTGGATGGTTATATCGCTTCTTGTCACAGGCTGTTGCTGCTGTTGCTGCTGCTGGGGTTGTCCTGCCGGAGGCGGTCCGTATCTCATATAGCCGCCTGGAGGAGCCTGTTGCATCGGCACCCCCATTTGCTGTGGCGGTGGCCCTGCCATCTGTGGCGAAACATTTCCTCTGTAAGCGCCCTGCGGAGCCACAGGAGGCGGACCTGCACGGTATACCGGCTGTCTTCCGTACGGAGCCGGGGCCATTTGCTGAGGCGGCATCTGCTGAGGCGGACCACGATAGTAGCCGCCCTGTGGAGGAACCCCGTTTTGTGGAGATACCGGCTGTTGATAGTAGCCTTGGTCATAATAATAGCCCTGATCGTAGTAATATTCCTGCTGAGGCGGCGGTTGCTGAGGCATTTGTTGAGGCATCTGTTGAGGCATCTGCTGAGGCGCTTGTTGTGGAGGAGGCCCACGTTGCATTGGGGGCGGACCCGGAGCTCTCTGCTGGGCAGGAGGACGTCTTCGGGCAGCCTGCTGCTGCTGTGGAGGCGGAAGCTGGGGTTGCAACTGTGGATCATAGTATGCTTGTGAAGGCGACACGTTAGTAGGAGGGTACTGTTGTGGGGACAAGGAGCGTCTGTCGGCAGACGCTGCAGGAGAATGCATAAGACTAGGCGGTTTCTTCGTAGGATTACTATGGTGATGTTGACGTCTTTCGGGTGATGCATTTCGGCTTCCACCCGTTGAGGAAAGATACTGCATATTGTTACCCTCAGATAAAGATCTTACCTGCTGCAGGTTACCCTCGCCAATGTACAATGCGCCTGTCTCATCTCCTGCATCATCCCCTGAAATATCTCCGTCGGACATTTCACACTCCTGGATGATGATCCACTTAACCTGGTCGTCCTTATACTCGAACTCTGCGACCAACGTTTTTCCAAACAACCCTCGGAGATACTCTGATGATTCTGGGGCTATCGACGACATCCACGCCCAGATGTAGTAGTCATCTATGGCGATCCGCGAAACTGAGGCCTTGTGCATGTTGTAGTCTGGGTTGTAGAACTCGGGATCTTCGGCGTTAGACGTGTTCCGTGCATCGTGATACCATCCATTTTGAAGAAGATAGTACTTTTTATCCAGACAGAGTTTGCTTACGATTTTGCGCGATTCCGGCGTTAACTTATCTACAATTTCCCTATTATTGTCTTTGAACAAGGACTGTAACACCAGGTAATCCTCGGCGGTCTCGAAATAATCAGGACTATCAAAAGATAACGTCTTAGCTGCCCTGTTTAGAAGCTCTACAGGATCCTTAGATAGCTTGCGACTGTATATCGTGATCAATGGCATCGATGTGAGTTGGTGCGAGGCTGTGCTTGCGTCAGGAGGGTACTTGTAGGTTGTGAGCAATGACTTCAAGGAGTGTTGAATTTTGACCTTTGCAGACGAAGACGCGTTTTCAGGGTACATACCGCGCAAAAAAGACAAAAGGAGGTGGAATACTGCATAGCCTGCAGGAAGCCACTCATCCACTCCGTCAAGAAAAGAGGCCGCCCCGGTATCTCCGTCCACGTGACCCGACATACCAAATCGGAGAGTCGAAGATGTGGATTCGCGGAGCGAGTCTGGAGGCGGTCCGGAGAACGCCCATAAGCCAGCCAAAAGCGCGATTTTGCGTCCACTTAAGTGATTCTCTTTTGTGTAGGCGGCGATCCTCAAAAGGAGGTCCAAAAAGTCGTATACGATTGACGCCTGATCCGCGTTGGGTAAGCAAGTAGGCATGATGTCCAAAAAGGCGTTCTTGGGGTACTTTTTGGTCTTCTCAAGCGCCTTAAAATGCTCGTAAGATTCCCAACCAATCACGCACGAGTCGGGGAGTCTGCACCATAAAAACTTGAGTGCTGCAACTAATGTGAACGCATCTGTACGGTCAATTATCTTTTTCACAAGCGTCTGATTGTTAAGGTTTTGAAGCACTTTCTGCAAAAAGAAAGATAACTTACGGTCGTCCTGTGACCGGAATGGAAGAAAGATGTTCTTGATCTTGGCTCCTTTGGTCTTTAATGCTGATGTTAAAAGATGGATCAAGTCTCTGATGTCTCCACGATCAAACACACTGATCATGTCGAGATCGATCTCATTGAGAAACGTTTTCTCTTTGAATGTGTCGCTGGGGAGCTTGGACATCTTAGGGGACTCCATGGCTCAAATCCAGTTGTTTATTGGTCGTTGTTGATTCCAGTAGAGTTTTAGTTTGTTGGTTCTGATGGGAAAAAAACGGCTATTTAGTTGATGAAGATTATTTATCTCGTTTTGAGAAGCCAGAACAAAAACCGCTTCAGTCTGGGATGCTGGCAGTTAGTTATGAGCCGTGTTGATGAGGTTGAGGTGCTTTAAGCTCCAGGAAGACTTAACAAAACAACCATGGAGCTATAGGTAGAATTTCAATATTTTGCGTTTTTTCAATTTTCCCTCTTCCGGAAACAAAACGGCAAAAAATAACAAATGGAGGGCTGGTTTTTCTGGGCTGCGAAGATCGAGATCACACCCAGAATACGGTGCTTTTTTTGGAATTATTATTTAATTATCGTCGAGCCTGGCTGTTGCTGATATATTGGCCTATCAAATGCTATAATTATGACCGCTTCTAACCGGCTATGGCTATTGAAATCGAAGGTCAAGTGATCAGGAGTCACCTACACTCCTTCGTTGTATACAAATCTGGGGCGAGAAATACCAAAATTTGTTTTGTTTACGTTATGCCGTTTTGATCGATCCGACGCGTGGATCTGCGAGGGCACGTGAGAAACACGACTAGACGAGCTAGTGGTGCAGGCATACAAAGGACGCGAAGGGCTGGACATGGCCTTGAAAGGTCTTGATCTACAGCATGCTAATGATTTGACATATACTAGGCTGAGAATTTGACATATAGCGAGGACTTGACCTGTAGTTACTAGAGAATTTACATATAGTAGTTGCATTGTAAGGACTCAACATAGAGCTTCCTAGAGAATTTACATATGTTAGTCGGATTGTAAGGACTATATGACAGTCGTTTGTAATGCAAGGTATCTGAGTGTTTTAGAGAGTCCTTTATCATGTAGACTATCAGATCTGAGCCACACATCTGTTGTCCTCTCGTTAATCAACAAGTATTATCTACTAACAATCATTATCTAGTAAGCATGTATCAACTAAAAAACTCTTAGTGATATATAAAATAATAGATTAATCTCAAAACGCATAAGCTATCCCACGCTTTCTCCAGAAATCACTCACTGCATTCCATTCGCCAGTACTAACGTTTCTTCCTATTCCATTCATAGCTGTCCTAGCCTCAGTCACCTCAACTTTATGGCCCTTCAGCTCCATACTCTCAACCAACCCTGAGGTGGTATAGTTTTCCATATATAGCACCTCTGGCAAAAGCTGGTGGTGTATTCTAGGATATGCAATTGTTTCTAACATTCCCATTTTATAAAAATATCTACGTATTATAGCCTGGAAAACACTCGTCATTATTCGACTGCCTCCGGCAGAACCAATAGCCAAATCTGGCGTGCCATACACGCCTGCTGTGTGGCTTTTGTCTCCTTTGACCATCCGCTTAAATACAATGGCCGGTGTCATTGAAGACAATGGTCTTTTCATAGGCTCTATGAAATTGTAGATAGAGGGAGCCAAATCAAACGAATTTTTATCGTTTTGTGGCGTTGAAAAGTCATCTAATTCGTCGTTTAAAATAATCCCTGTCTTGGTATCATGTATTAATGAGCCAAAAACGAGATTTACCGTTGTGGTCATTGATACTGCATTATCATATTGGTCAACAATCGAAAAATGACATGTGCCATGATCATCCACCATCTGATAAGCAGGTTTGTAGTCCTTCCAGGAGGCCAAGGTGTTATCATCGGAGATATTACCATACGCATTTGCTGCCCACTGTTTATCAATAATTTTTAGGATTCTTTTCTCACTACTACTAGGCTCTTCTGAATCGCTATTAGTTTCCACCGAATCGCCAAGCTGGGTTCTGGCAGACGCCATCCATTTCATGGTCTCCACCAACCTCTGGGTCTGGATCTCGTCTAAATCCTGGTTCTGCGCAAAACTGTCGTTGTTCTGCTTCTTAAAATAATGGTCCATTATATTGAACCCACTTATCAAAGCTGGTCCGCAACTGGCACCACTATTAACTGTGAAAATCTCATAATCATTCAAGATATTTGTACTCAAAGCTTGTTTGACACTCACCTGGTAATTTTCAAAATCTTTTGCTTGAAGAATACCTCCATTAGCCCTCACGGTCTCTACTAAACTGCCAGCTATAGGTCCTTGCGGATCATAGAAAATAGCATCACTGCCGTTATTAGCAATTAACCGTAATGTTTTGGCAAAGTTAGGTCTTTTTACAACACAGTCTTGTTTCACTAATTCTCTTTCCTTGCCTTGTTTCAAGCTCTGCTGGTCAAAAAGAAATTCCCATTGTAAATGGTTTCTCTTGAAATATTCTTCTTTGGTCTTGACCATAATTTCAAGCACCGAACTGGCTCTCCATCCTTTCTCAGCAATCTCTATGATAGGCTCTATCAACTGACCCCAGGTCAAGTTTCCTGAGCCATGAGTTTTATATAAATTATATAATCCTTTGAGTTCCCCGGGAACTCCTACCGAAAGGCCACCGTATCTAGAAGGTTCGCTTCGAAACAACTCATCATTACTCTCATCCAGGGTTATATTGACATCAAACATTGTTTTGTTTGCAAGAAGTGGGGCCTGCTCACGTGCATCTATACTAATGACCTCATTTGATCCATCGCTGGAATTATGTCTCGAGGAAACTATGAAAGCACCTCCCCCAATTCCAGAACTGAACGAGTTGATGAGCCCAAGACACAAAGCCACGCTCACTGCAGCATCTGCAGCGTTTGCGTTCCATTCTGCCAAAATTTTGCCTCCTAATTTAGAACATTGTTCGAGATCACTGGCAATGGCCCCATGCTTGCCTATCTTTAATAATTCCGGTTTAGGATTTAGTGATGGATTTCTCAGTGGCGGACCCATATTAAGACCAGCTATCCGGAAACCAAGATCCTTTTTCTTTATTGTCCACTGGGCGCGGTTGCTATCTATCAAGCTCATCGAATAAAGCACTATTATCATTAAAATTATAGCTAAGACATGTCGGAGAAAACGGCTTATCCGCAGAGTATTCGCAAGGTTTTTTTTTGTTTTGACGTCATAAGACGAATACCCAGAGGCCACAGGCCCTAAATGGTTCATAGTTGGTTATGAGGCCGAGTTTAATGGTTAAAGGATACGATAAGAGAGATGATCTGGAATCAATGTCCGATTTAAAAAGCAAATTTGGTTATCCAAAAATCGCATCAAAAAACCCTTCCAAAAAAAGCGACCGAAGGAAATCGATACAGGAATGCAGGCATTCAGAAAGGCTAAATAGCCACGATGGACGTATAACCTACTGCGGAAACACAATAAATATAATAGATACAGTAAATATAGAATGACCTCATAATAGCACACAATGACGTAGAATATTGCACAACGGCAGTAGTCAAAATAGGCACAGACATTGGTATTAATGGCATGGGTACTAAAAATGCTGGTACTAATGATATTGGTACTTATGACACCGGTGATACTAAAGGCACCAGAAGTACCAACACCAATAGTAATTTTGCAACTTGTAATTCATTAAAATAGAATATATAGATTAACAAACTCAGTAATTACTACTTAGCTATATAGAATTATAATCCACCAGCGGTACCTAAACGTATAAAATGCGTAACTGCTAGAGATATGCAGGCAAACGGGTTTGACCTGGCTGCTAGATTGCCTTTTCGTAACGGATTCCAGCCTCATGCCAGTTAATAACATGCCAAATAGCTTTGAAATAATCAACCTTGACGTTTTGATATTGCAAATAGTAAGCATGTTCCCAAGCATCAATCGCAATCAAAGGAACTAAATTTCCGGTAACAGTGTCCTGGTTATAACGCTGAACAACCTCAATTGCTCCATTATCTTTGTTCAACACAATAAAAGCCCAACCGGAACCTTGAATTCCGGCCAATTTGGAATTGGTCAAAGCAATTAAGTTGTCCAACGAACCGTAGTGCTCTTGGATCTTAGCAGCAAGTTTTCCTGTTGGAGGAGCACCACCATGTTGTGAAACTGGAGACAAGTTATCAAAGAATAACACATGGTTAATGTATCCTCCAGCATTGAATTTGATGGATGGTTCCAATTCAATGACCTGTCTTACGTCGTTATTGGCTTGGGCAGAAGCGTACTTCTCAATAAGACCATTGTAGTTATTAACGTAGGTCTGATGATGCTTTTTATGGTGAATTTCGTTAATTTGACCCGAAATGTAAGGCTCAAGAGCACTGTACTCCCATTTGAGCTTTGGTAAGACAACTTTTTCTCCAATTGACATGATAACACTATACTTAAAAGATTAAAGATACATTCATCCACTCAATATATAAAGACAAGCAAAAAGGAGAAAAAGGGCAAAAAGCGACCATCCTCGTTTGTTTTATAGTCAATTCGGAGCACGAATTGACGGAATAAGGCCGGCTACTTCTCTTTCTTCCCATTGGATGAATCAACGAGCTAATTATTCCCATTGCGTAAAGCACACAAAGTGTGTTGACATGTTGAGAAAAACACGGAGGGATGACAAATGACGAAATTGCAGCAGCCGGAGGGATTGTGCCAAAGAGGTGTGGATGATGCAATAGATGAAGTAGTGGAACTGTTTGTATATGGACGGATGTTGTTTGGATTGGCTGGGGAGGGGAGAACATAAGATGATGTGATTTTCGAGGTTATTTGCATGGATGAAGTACAACCCGGATGGTACTAACGAAAGTTAGTACCATGGTGTAAAGATGTAGGAAACTAGCATTAGGCTATATGCCTATAGGCAGTTGGAGGAGCATTAACATTATTAATACAAAGGGTACAGTGAAGAACTACATCCAAATTAACTATAATATAGTTAAATATGTGATTATTAATTCAGCTTATTTAATTGGCTAACATGATAACATAATAATAATATGTAGAATAGCTAGCTATAAAATAATAATCTTTCACTCTACCCTAAATCAACCCTTAAGCAGCTCCAGTGGCTTTGTTGTAACGGTCGGCGGCCTCGGCCCAGTTGATGACATTCCATATAGCCTTAAAGTAATCAGCCTTAACGTTTTGGTACTGCAAGTAATAAGCATGCTCCCAAGCATCAATAGCAAGCAAAGGAATTAAGTTACCGGTAACAGTGTCTTGGTTGTAACGTTGAACAACCTCAATGGCACCGTTTTCGGTGTTCAAAACAATAAAAGCCCAACCGGAACCTTGAATTCCGGCCAATTTGGAATTGGTCAAAGCAATCAAGTTATCTAAAGACCCATATTGAGCAACGATTTTATCGTAAAATTCACCAGTTGGAGGAGCACCACCAAATTGAGATACTGGAGACAAGTTGTTGAAGAACAAAACGTGGTTAGTGTAACCACCACCATGGAATTTGATGTTTTGCTGGAGAGCAATGGCAGCCTTAACATCGTTTTTGGATTCAGCAACAAGCAATTTTTCAGTAGCATCATTGTATCCATTAACGTAAGTTTGGTGATGTTTTTTGTGGTGCAATTCATTGATTTTACCAGAGATATGTGGCTCCAAAGCACCATAGTCCCATTTCAAATCTGGCAAAGTAACCTTGGTTCTGATAGCGCAGATACTTCCAGTAGCAGTTCTGGAAGCAATTTGTCTGGCCTGGCATTTCATGCCAGAACGTAAAGCGGAAGTAAGCATCGAGGACATAATGAGTTTGTGGGGGATTGAGTTTTATGACAAAGCAATTGCTCAAAATAAGACAAATTGAAAGAGATATCACAAGAACAAAAAAGAATTAATCAGGTTTTATACCGAATCTTTTATACCAAATCTTTTTGTTTCCTTGCTGGGTGAGGAATTTTAGTTTGGCTGGATATGACAATTCCGGCCACGGGGTGTAAGGATGTTCGCGGGGGAAAATTGTTGCTGGGCGAGCTCTGATTGGTTGGGACGGATGGCTGGGACAGGGGGCCGAGATGACATCATTGTGGCAGGTATTTGCTGATAAGCACTTAGCCATGAGGCCACGAGCGTAGCGAGGTCTAAAGAAAAAAAAGTAAGAGATGCTCTACTTCAAACAGTATTTTATTTCTTCTTTTTTTTGACCTCACCAAGGCTCGGTTGCTCGCTTCGCTCGTGGTTTAGTGCTTATATATGAGGCCGAGCAAAGCAAGCAACCGAGCCTTGGCGAGGTTAAAAAAGAGAATAGAAGAAAGACCAATGCAAACTATATGGCCTATGGTAATAAAAAAAAAATGGGATATCATGCATGTGTATGTGGGTATGCACCTGTCAATACAATAGGGAGACGACATGCATGGGTAAGTACCAACTGACGCAATAAAGAGACCTGAAAGTGCCCAAATTCATATTTACGATTTCCTTTGCATTTGCGGAATACGCATCTCTCAACATGCATGCTTTGCATTACTATGGCATATAAAATTGGTAGATTAATCCATCTATTGGTTAAAACATATACAATCAGCTATACTAAATCAAATGTAACTATAAGTAGACTTTTGTCCACTTTTTGACCGTCAACCCGTCATCCAACACCTCCAGTTCTCTCATTAACCGATAATGTCCGATTCGCGGTGCGGCAACAAACATCACAAACCAGTAGCAAAAGTAGCCCATGATAAGTATAAGAGCAAAAATTGAGTAGTTTGGCAAGCCCTTGATTTTTAAGTTCTCGTTAGATTTGAACAACGGAGTAATTAATATATAGCTCATAAATATTATTGCAACTATTGGTGCGATCAAAGGAGCTTTGATTGGCCGTTTTACGTCTGGGTATTTCTTTCTTAATATCAAAAGACCTATAACAATAGCTAACATGAATAACTGGAACGTGTAGGTCTCCAAATTAACAATATAACTGAACATGTCTCCTGGAGGAGGTCCAAGCATGATAACCCCCGAGATAAATAAAGATAATAATAATGCAGGAACTGGTGTGCCCCAGCCTGGCCAATTAGAGGACATAAACTTCGAGCAAGGAAGAATACCTTCACGAAACACTTCTTGGGACATTCTAGAAAGTCCGTACATCACTACATACACGTTACCTGCGGTCGAAATAGCCACAGAAATGGTTAAAAGTTTCTTTCCCACCTTCACTCCAAAGATTCTTTCAAACAACAAGGACCCTATGAGTTGTCCACTATTAAAAATATCCTCATGACTGACAACCTTTAAATACGCAATGTTTATGAACACATAAGTGACAAAGGTCAATCCAAGAGACAAAGGCCCGACGATTTTTAGCGTTCGGATAGGATTTTTGATTTCTGAGGTGATAAAGTAGATGCTTTCCCAGCCTGTGAACGAGAAAATGGCCTGTAACACTGCGGACGAAAAGCTGGAGATGGTTACAGTTTTTTCAGTTTGGAAGAAGTCATGCCAATGTAGTTGGTTATCGATTTGTGTGACAGAGGAGGGAAGCACTAACACATAGAGTCCTGTAAGGGCCAATACACCCAACAATATAAGCTTGACGAATCCCATCACATTCTGCACGTAGATGCTTGTCTTCACAGAGGTAGACTGTACCACTGTGCATACTACAATTAAACATAAACCAAGCACACGAGCAGTAATGGAATTGTTAATATCGATATCGAGGCCCATGGAGTTCATGAAATACTCGCCAAAAATAATAGCATTTGAGCAGGTGAACCCGAAAATAACCGACTGCACACTGATAACTGTGGTGGCCAAGTATTTTGGACGACTGTAGATGACCTCAAGGAAGAATTTCGGGCCTCCAGACCGCGGAATAAGCGTTCCTAACTCCAAGTACACAACCATACAAAGAAACGAAATTATGGCCGCAAGAAACCAGGCCGAAAAGAACAAAAATGGCGACCCTCCACAGTCTCTAAAAATACCTGCAGGCGTGGCAAAGATTCCTGAGCCAACGATTCTTGAGATGATGAATATCGTCGATGCATAGACCCCATAGTTTCTGCCCTGGGGTAGATTCTCTAATATTGTGTCCACATTATTTAGATCAAAATCCATCGAAGACTTGCGACTTCCAGGGGTGATTCCGCTGGCCTCCAAAGGATCTAGGAGAGCACTTCCGACCCCAAAATCCTCATCGTCAGGGTCTTCAGGAATGAGACTCGTGCTGAGCCGCGGATTGTACTCTTCGATCTCGTGTTCTTCCGCATCCTCGACTTCAAAGTTCAGGTTTAATGGTGCTAGCTGTTCGTTATCCATTTCATGATTGATTGACGAATAATTCATTCTATTTGTAGCGTTACTGGGGGAATACGGTAGTAAATACCATGTATAATCGGTCACCCAAATTAGTTTATGATCGGCTTATCGGACGTATCGTATTGATGGATGCTTATCTGAATTTTTCATACAGGCGACGTTTTTGGTAACAAAAGTCATGTGATATTTATTTATTGCATAATATTCTGACGTAACAATAATCATTATCTGTTTCCCTAGCTACCGATCAAAGCGAGGTCATAGCTAATTTCTACATATCTGCTGTGGCCAATAACAAAGATGGTTTGTTTTTGGTTCTTTGATATTGGCTACGCCTCCATTAAAAAATTACCATAATGGATATGCCTCGTTGAAAAATTCCTGCGATAGGTGTTGCTGGTATGACTGTTCATTCATACAATTCTTAATCATGGTTATGGTAGTACGAGAAATTTAACTATTCGTTATAATATACATAATTATATGTTAACATATATATCCGATAGCCCGGTAGCATATCATCTCTTTACAATTTCTGCAAGTAGCGTGAATGCATTTGGCCAGATAAATTCAACATGCATAACATTACAACATTAACGATAATTTTTACTAATAATAGATTAAGTAATTAAGTTATCCAAATAATATAATACAATCAGACTCTACTAGCAAGTCTTTATATCCAGAAAAATAATGATTGTAGTATGGCACAATATGGTTAAAAATATGTAGAATGTATAGAATTTAAGTGAAGCAGAGCATTTAAGGACGAAATAAAGAGGAGATTAGTGGACTGTCTAAATATATCATGAACCAGGACTTGTGGGTGCTTTAAAAGAAAACAATCGTGTGGTAGTTTATGCGGATGTAAGGGTCATTGTTCTCTTCTGTCTGAGACCATCAGCAACTCTTCCCCTAATACTAGTTTGGATTAATGTGAACACTTATTACCTCACTTATATCTATGAAAAGAGGCGAGTTATATTATACAGGATAACAGCTGCGTTCACTGTCGGAATTTTTATTTTCCTTTACTATTGATATATCTTACGATTAGGATAATAGACATGCCCCAGTTGAAAAATATTTTTTTATTTTTGACATAATCCAAAAATTATTGCAGATACTGACATAACTTTATATCAGAAGATTAGATATTATGGAAAGATAATTACTTTAAAACTTTACAATCATTTTAAATGTGCACTGGCGGCCATATGGAAAGAGGCTACTTAGATTTATTTCTACTACAAACTACAAATACGAAACATATTTCTACCATAAATACTACAAAATATCTCAATATTGATACTCATATGAAATATAATTAAATTAAACATAGCTACATTTGTATTAAGATATAAATATAAGCAAATTACTTAATCTTGGACTTTTTGAGCACCACGCAATAAACCGGTTCTTCTAGCAGCAATCAAACCAATCTTTTGACCAGCAACAGCTCCTCTGGAGATAGTAGAAGCCTTACCAATATGTTGATGGTTACCACCACCGTGAGGGTGATCAACTGGGTTCATAGCCACACCTCTGGTCTTTGGCCACGAGTTTCTCTTAACCTTGTATTTGTGGAAAGCTCTACCAGCCTTCAATAATGGTTTATCGATTCTACCACCACCGGAAACAACACCAATGACACCTCTGGCGTCAGATGGCAAGACCTTCTTAGCACCAGATGGCAACTTGACTCTGGTCTTACCCTCATCGTGGTTGTGACCAATGACAGTGACGTAACCACCGGAAGTTCTACCTAAAGCACCTCTGTCACCAGGCTTTTCCTCGACGTTAGAGATGATAGTACCTTCTGGGACAGAAGACAAAGGCAACACATTACCGACATTCAAAGAAGCGGCTTTACCACAGTAGATGAATTGACCGGTGTAAATACCTTCGTTGGCAATGAAGGTTTCTTCACGCAACTTGTATTTGTATGGGTCACGGAAAACGACCTTAGCCAATGGGGCACCTCTACCAGGGTCGTGGATGATTTGCTTGACAACACCACGGATGTAACCATGACGTTCAGCGTAATCTAAGGTTCTCAACTTAGCAGCACCCTTTCTTAATCTGGTGTGGGAGGTGAAAATGGAACCAGCACCTTTTCTTTGATTTCTAATAACTCTACCTAGAGGGATGTTAGTATTTGGGGTCAGGGGATTAACTAATTGGGGGTTGATATTGTATGTAATAAGGTGGGGATCGATGATTGGTGACGGCCTTGAGGAATTTGTGAATACTATTCTCTTTAAAATTTTTCATGTTTAGGAGCCTTTGATTCATGACTTGGTTTATTATTGCTCTCGTCCGACTTGATGATGGCTCCTACTCATTGAAACGATGAATACTCCTTTTGTTTCCCTTCTTCTCTTGATAGTCTATCTCTTCTTCAAATTTCATTTCTGTTGTTTTCTTGATTTCACCACTATCCCCTTGCCTTATTTACACACACATTTCATGTAAACTCATATCTCTGTAAACGTACCCATTGTGAAATGTTGATTTAGGACCTTGGTATGTAGATATTAAGATGTTCAATACAATATCAGAATGAGATACAAGATGGAAATAAGAAGCTGTGAGAGAAAATTTTTATTTCACTTTTTTTTCTTTTCGTTTTGAAATTTCACTATAGTGAAAGATTCCGCAGGCTGGAAAAAATTTTTTGTGGCTGCTGGGAAGGTCACGGGGACGAAGTGCCAGGGCGACTGGCCCAGGATAACGGTCATGTGATTTGTGGAAAAACTCAGAGTCGAAAAAAGAGAAATACAAAATATGACTGTGTTAGGGCATGAAAAAAGAAAGTGTGACAAGCAGGTGATGAAATACAGGGCTATAATAAAATTGGCGTGAAAACTGATTAGGTAATATTTGGATGGTCATTGGCAGTTACTGAGTAAGTGCTTATATAAGCATAAATCGCATGATTTTGGTCCTTCCCAGGACAGGACCCAGGACAGTACCTGAAGCATAATTGGTTGATATAGCATTATTCTGGCAGTAGGGTACGTTATTCAGACAGACTGACACGGCTTCTTACTCATACTTGCTCGGAAGCTACTCTGGATCTGCATACAACTGTTATTATGTTGTTTCTTCATCCTCAGGACCACCACCACATATGAGCGATCCACGTGACCTCCATTTCAATTTAGCCAATTGAAATTCAGTCGATTAAAAGCAGAAAAATCAGCCAAAGAAAGAAAAAAATATGAACAGAAAATGAGAAATTCCAAAATTTTATCCAAACATACTGGGGACTGACATAGTGAAGATCAGATAGTGAACGTTTGGTATTGATTCAAGCAAACAGAATACAATAAGTCCTTAATATCTCAAAATGCAATTGTTAACCGATTTGTTGGCCTCCTTGCTCCCAACCGAGTCTTATGCGGAAGAGGTAAGTAAGATAAGACAAGATGGAGATGTGTTAGGGTATTGGAGATAAGCGGAAGATTAAGCGTGGAGGGGGTGTTACAAAAAGAATTAAAGAGAGGCATAAATGATGGGTATTGAACAGAGGTGAAAGAGGAGTAAGTGGTTATTATTGAAGGGAATCATGATGAGTGAAAATAGCAATAATAGCAATAATAAAGCGATCATACATAATATGAAGATGGATATGATTGGATATCGTCCGACCTTTTCGTGTGGTGAAATATCATCTAGTACTGTCACATGATTCTGATAAATATCGTCGGCGCTTATCTCCAAATCCGACATGCATCGTTTATGCGCATTCATGCGCAATTCATGCGGAGTACTAACAATATCACAGGAAGAAGAAGAAGTGGTTGTTGAAGAAGAAGCTGAAGAAGAAGAAGATGACGACGACGAGGATGACGACGACGACGACGAAGAAGAGCCAGTTGATCCTTATGACGAATTGAAGGAACAATGTGCCAAATCGAGTTGTGCTACTAACTTACATCACTACCAAGAATGTGTTGAGAGAGTCACTGCTGCTGAAGAAGACCCAGACTATGCCCACAAAGAATACAAAGAAGACTGTGTCGAGGAATTCTTCCATCTTCAACATTGTCTTGGCGACTGTGCGGCTCCAAGATTGATCTACAAGCTTAAATGAACGGTCTCAAGCATGAAAATAATCCCAATCAATAAACAAAACTAATAAATCTAAGCAGCCTCTTATCATAGGGCCGCCAGTGCATATTCAGATTGTAATTAATTTATCTTTCCATACGTAATTAATATACAGGTCAATATTTAGGAAAGAAAAAGGTTAGTTAATCTTGCGATACGTATTGTCATTAAACATTGAAATATTATTCTTAGTAGTTTATTATTAGAATAGATATGCAGAAAGAGACGACCGTTCTAATGGCAATCTTATAGAGAGGAAAAACAAGCAGCAGCAAGCAGGCAGGCAGCAAGCATGTCGATGCAGATAATCCCAACATGCGCGTCACCAATCCATATCAGCAATCAATGCTAGTCAAACAAACAATGACATCAACTTTGCCCTCCAGGGGTTCGCCCAAGCGAAGCGAGCAACCGAGCGTAAGCGAGGTCTAAAAAAGAATAAAGAGATGCTCTACTCCATACAATCTATTTTGTTTTAACACCTCGCCAAGGCTCGGTTGCTCGCTTCGCTCGTGGCTAAGTGCTTATATATGAGGCCGAGCGAAGCGAGCAACCGAGCCTTGGCGAGGTCAGAAAGAAGCAAAAGAGAAGAGGCTGACGGTTAGAGGCACACGGCTAGAGGTAGGTGAGGTTGACGGCAATGGTAATTAGCGATGGCCATGCGATTAGAAGGCCAGGTTATATAACCATGCATGAAAAAAACCACAAAACCAAGAAGTTCCCGTTTGCTCAAGCACACTCATCCCGAAAGCACAGGGATAATGCACTGTAGAAGACCCAAATTCGCCTAGCGGTTGCTTTTTGCGCGGTGAAAACCTGCACACCGCCCCCAGTGTTCCCGTTTCCGCACATCCCTCACCTGACCCAGAAATCTCCAAATTTTTCAATTTGCCATTGAATCGGATTTTCAACGATTTTCACAATAAAATAAAAACAATTATTAATTTTTCAACCTCTTTTTGATATCCTTCATTTATTTGATTACCGCTACAATTCAGGCAAATCCACGAATAACAACCACACATAGCGCTTTCCATTGTGCTTAGTATCCAGAATGTCCACGCAAACAGAAACCGTAAGCGCCGCTGCCGCTTCAGGCGCCGAGTCCGCCAAGCCGGAAATCGACTTCAAGGGAAGATTGTACGTAGGAAACCTCGATTACGGTGTCACTGAGGACGACTTGAAGGACTACTTCAAGGAGTTCAACGTGACCGATGCCTCTGTCATCAAGAGACGTATCCGTTCGAAGTTTATCTCCAAAGGCTTTGGGTTCATCAATCTTGAGAACGAGAATGACGTTGGCAAGTGCATTGAGAAGTTCAATGGCGTCACTTACAAAGAAAGACCATTGGAGCTCAAGATAGCCGATCCTCCAAAGGAGAAGCCCGTCAATGAGGCCAAGAAGCCTGTTGCCAAGAAGACCAAGAAGGCGGCTGCTAAAAAGGAAGACGCAGGCGCAGGCGCATCAGATGCCGCCGCCAAAGAGACCAAGAAGACCAAGAAGCCTTTGGACGAGGGCACGCCTTCCAAGGACACGGTTTACATCAATAATCTTGACCGCAGTATCAATGTGGCCAAGCTTGTTGAGTTGATCAAGGAAAAAGATGCGGAGTTTTCTCCAGTTTGGGTCCGTATTCCAAGAAAGTCGTTGCCACGTCAGTTTGTGGCTAAGCTCAAGGAAAAAGGCGAGGAGATCCGTTTCAGCTCCAAGGGGTTTGCCTTTGTTAAGTTTGCTAACGAAGAGGCCCAGAAGGCATTCATTTCCCAGTTTGACGGTGCTGTGTTCAACGAGCGCGAAATCAGCGTCAAAGTTGCTATTGACACCAAAAACGACGAGGAGACCAAGGAGGTCAAGGAGGTCAAGGAGGTCAAGGAGACCAAGGAGGCCAAGGAGACCAAGCAGGAGACCAAGCAGGAGGCCTGAGGGGCGCGGCGAGGCCCAAGAGGCCGCCAGGGCCAGCCCATTTAGCCGTTGCTTAGATACTGTATGTATGTATTTATAAATATGGCATGTGATATTGAGATCTATGAGAATGATGATTATTGCTTCTTTATTGTAGTGCAGCATGCAGACGCTTGCGCAGCTTGTGATGTGCACAGTGCATTTTGCATACTAACAGTAATTATTCCTCATGAAAATCATCCATTTTTATGTAGCTGACCAAAATCGAAAAAAGAAAAAACTTGTTTGGGGTAGATCTATTAATAAGGGACCAAACATATCTGGAATCAACCGAGCAGCAGCAGTCGATCCAGGAAAGATACATAACGTGTACATCAAGTGTACATTATAACAATCGTACATCAGGTGTACATCATACGTACATAAACAGTGCAGTGAAACTCAATATAAGTCAGTACCATTATCGTAATCCACCAGGCCATGCTGGCCATCTTCACGAAAAACAGAACCAACGATGCCGCAGCGGGTGATGCATGGGTCCCCGAGCAAATCATCGATGCCTTCGGTAAACATGGCAGTCTTCCGCCAATGCTCTCGCCCACATTACCTGCATGGGCAGCAAAAGTATCGAAAAACTATGGTCGTCACGACAACCAACTGAAAAAACCGGCTGCTGGCAGCAACGCCGACAAGACTAAGCGAACCAGGCAGATGGCTCAGCGAAAGACCAATACCAGCAACGAAGCCTCCGAGGATGATGACGATGATGAGTTTGACGACATCCCACGATTGATGCTCTCTCCTACGTTGCCGGAGATCTTCGACAACTGTTCTCCCGAGCCATTGTCCCCCTCAAACATCTCATTACATAGCAACAGCAATTCAGGCGCGCTGGATTCGTCGTGGGAAAAGGTGATACAGTTAGGCCCGCATTACTTGACGAAAAGCGTCACCAAAGCGGGGCTTCCCAGCGTCAAATTGTGTCTTCTTATGCGGCCCAGACTTTTAAGACTGGTAAAAGCAAGTCATCCGAAGGGATTGGCACCTGCAGCATCTATAGTTAGAAACAGATCTGCAGGAGAAAGCGTCAATGGTAGCGGTAACGGCAACGGCAACGGCAACAGCAACAGCAACGGCAACAGCAACGGCAATGTAACTCAAGCAAAAAGAAAGAATAACGATGCGTTTAATTCGGATTCGGATTCGGACGAAAGACCATTGAATCTGCTCAGAAAGCCCAGTGGGATGGTCAATGAGAGCAGTAAAAGGGTCAAGCGGCCGGTCGAAGCTAGACCTTTGGAGGGCAGAGAGAGATCTGTGGATACCAAGGAGAGAATGCCTGAATACAGAGGAAGAGATAAGGTGAGAGAAAGGGAGAGGGAGAGAGAAAGAGAAAGAGAAAGAGAAAGAGATTTGGATAAAGATCGTGAGAGATTGAAAGAGAAGATGAAAGAAAGAGAAAGAAATAGAGAATCAGCTGACAGAGAAAGAGAAACTTCTGGAGCAAGAGAAAGAGATAGAGAAAGAGAAAGAGAAAGAGAAAGAGAAAGAGAAAGAGAAAGAGAAAGACCAAACAGAATCAAGGACAGAAGAGAACGCACACACACGCCAACGAGTTCGCGGTTCCCAACAGGACCGTCATCTACTCAAGCGCCTCCGGATGATCGGATCCGCAACTTGCTAGCCGAAAAAATCAAGTCTTACAGTGAAGTAGCCAAGCTGTTGAAGCACGAAAGCATGAAGATCAAAGAGTCCAAAGAATTGATGTTTTTGGTCAACGTCAACTCGATCATTCTTTTCATGATTGCGTTTAATTATGATGACCAATTAAGGTTTATTCAGCGGCTGCCGCCCAATGAAATACAGTGGATGTCGCTCATACCGTATTTATCGTCGGTTATTGGACGCTTAGAGGCCAGCAAATTAGACGTGATTGCCGGGTTGTGCTACCAGCTTCGGTTAACGGTTAACCAACACATAAGAACAATAATTTCCAGAAAAGTGGCGAAGACCAACAGAAGAAAAATACAGTTGACGGAGGGAAATAGAGCCTCTGCGGCATCGTCCTCGACAACGTCAACCCCTGTGTCTTCCAGAGGCTCTGACAAAGAAAAGGAGCTCAAAGATCTCGACCATGTTCTTTACAGTAAATTGTATCCTTCTTTGATTAAGCACAGCGAAAACTCAAGCACTGATTTCATTAAAAGCGAACAGTATCTTTCTATTAACATCATCGAGAACTTCCTACATAAAACCTATTCTGCTAACAAAAAATTCCAGTCGGCTTTTTTTAAGTACAATGCCGGAGGTGACAACTCGATGATTGTGTATTTCGATACAAAGAATAGCGCAAGCTTCGACAAACTTCTTAACGCGTCCTCGAGAACGGACTCCCTTTCGAAGCCCGAATACGACGACCTTATTGGCCGGTTCGCTAACGAAAAACATGCCAACAAATGCTTCTACTTGCCGTTTAATCCAACATTGAGGATCCCCCAGATTATTGCCTACGCTTTCAGTATAGCCCAAGAATGGGGAGAGAAACACAATGTGAAATACAACTGGAAGACGTGACATGCTACGGCTACTATTCCGATGTCTCTGTTCTACACTTATTGCTACATCTATTTGGTTCCTGTACAGCACGTCATCGACTTCGATGCCTCCCTCTATGGTGCATTATATTATATTTTTTCTTGTTTTTCCTAGTCCTCTACTTGCCTGTTTATTAGTGTTTCCTCTACAGCACCGGCCCTGGTTGTCCATATCTATTACCTTCGTTTAATGTATTATTGTTGTTCTTATTCCCTGTAAGCTATCCAGTTATCGCTAATTCAGAATTCATCATTTACCAGAAAGAGCCATAATCATCTTTACAGTAAGAAGCTAAACACTATCCATCTCCCAAGTAAGCTAAATAAAAATCCCAAGAAGGCTAAATGTATATATGTTAATCTAACAATCCTGTACTTCCACCTGGTGTTGTTTACAATAGTAACCTCTTCTAGCCAGACGGGCCTCTTATGTTTATACTTTGAGTGCCAATCACCCGCGGCAATCACACTTTAGCTACTAATGATCACGTGAAGCACGTGAGCGTCAGGAACCTTACCAAAACAGGAAAAACAAAAACACAAAAAAATCCCACAAACGGAAAAAGGTAAACATAATTTTCTAACGTTAATAGAAACTGACATGCATCATCTCTTCAGCTCCAGACACTAGGGAATTTGACAGAGTGACTACTAATCAGATAATTTCTCAACCGGCCCAAGGCTCTCATTTTGTTATTAAAGAGAAACATTTTGCCTAATTTAACTTTCTTCTTCTCATTTTCTTTCCTCTTTATTCAATTTTGCCTGGTTGCTGATATACTCTACTATCTACATCCAGATTACTTTGTAATTTGTTATTTTCACTAGCATTTGACTTTCCACATCACTCTCTATACCTTGCAGGCGAGGTGTAGCATATTGCATTTCTTGAAAGGCCGGATCCTAACAAGCACTTAATCACCATGATGAAAGGTTCACTGGGATATAACAGCAATTCAATGCTCAACTTCAACATCGACGAGTCCCAGTTCTTCAACAACTTGTTTGACTCCAAAGCCAACAATATTGAGCCAGCTGGTTCCAGCGACACGAATAACAATGCTGCTAGCTATTTTGATTTTTTTAACGATGACTTGATTGAGAACAACAACTTCAATCTCTTTACCAACTCTGACATTCCACAAAAAAATATGCCTAAATCGGCTCCAACGGACTCAAATCTGCTAGGATTGCCTGATATTGACGATGGATTGAACCAGGTGTTACTTGGACTTAACTACATGGACATTCCTGCCGACGTGTTAAACCTCAACAGCACCAACAATGGATCTTCATCGGCACCTACCAGCAACAGTTCCAACTCACAGCCTAGCTATAAAAGACATGCTAAAAAGCCCAGCGGGGCTGCTATTTTTGGGTTCCATGGAAGAGAGTTGTCGATTCCTGGAATGAACCCAATCGACCTCAAAAGCATCCTTGACGAGTCGAAGGTTGCCTCTAAACAGACCTATGCTGCTGATGGTACTATTAATTATAATGACGACACCATTTCTTCTTCAAGAGCAAGCAGTCCTCTCAAAAATGAAGCCACTAATTCAAGAAGTATCGATCCAAAGGCAATCACATTGTCCAAGGATTATATCATAACCAACAATAAACCAAGTTCCTACAAGTTTCCACCAGACCCAAAACCTCCACCAAAACCACAACAAAATCCTAGGAATGCCGAGACTATGGTTGCTGCTCAAAAAATGCTACAGAATCAACGACTCCAACAAAACAACTTCTATTCAGGCAGAGTTCCTGCCAGTAGAACTAACCTTGCTCAAATCAACAACTCCAATTTCTTCTCCAATACCTTAGTTAATGGAGCCAACCCAACTCCATTCATATATTCGGATAAACCTGACAGCAACCAGAACCCTAAAGTGGTTGACACTGCAAATGGCTCGCCAGTAAAAAGAAACGTGAACGTGAATAATTTAAGGTTACCATCCAACGTTTCACATGAGCAACAGCAGCAACAGCAGCAGCAACAGCAACAGCAACAGCAACAGCAACAGCAAAGACAAATGGGACGTGTTTCCACTCCAGAACTCCAAAGCCAAGGCCATGCATTTACAACTCCATCCCCCCAGCCAATATATTATAATCACTCCCCAAACCTGGCTTTCCAATCACAATTCCAGAGCATGCAGCAGCAGCAGCAAAGAAAACATGGCATGGTTCCTGTATCTATGGGAGTATCTTCAGAATTATCTTCCAGTGAGTACATGAGTCAACTTAATTGCGGTATGTACGGGATGCAGGCAGTTCCTCCAACTCCTGCATCTTCGTATGCAGGGTCACCTGTCAAATCTGCACATGAGCAGGTGATTGTACAGCAACCTCACAGATATTATTCGGAAAAAGAAGCGCCAATATCTTGGGAAGAAATCATCTCTTTGAACGAGAATGAACAGACGCCCATTTTGGAAAGCAAACGTCCTTCCAGAAAAGGTCCTGAAAAGGTATCTACGCTTCCTCCTGGATATATCGACCAGTTTATTATAGGACCAGATGATAACAAGAAATACATCTGTAACTACAAGAACTGTGGAAAGCTTTTCTTGAGAAGGTATAACATTCGTTCACATATACAGACACATTTGTGTGATAGACCATATCAATGTTCCTACGAAAGTTGCAGCAAACGATTTGTCCGTCAACATGATTTGCATCGTCATGAAAAGATCCATGAGAGCACGAAATTCAATTGTTTGTGTGGAAAGGGGTTCACCCGAGTAGATGCTCTTCGCCGTCATCGTGAAAGAAACATTTGCAAAGGTGGCATTGAAACCAAAGCCAATATTAATAAGCCTAAGAAGAAGAGAGGTAGACCTAAGAAGGTGGCTTCTCCCAACCTTAAGTTGGTCGAGAAAATGCAGGAAACAGTTACCGAGATTGCAATGAACTCACCGCCAGAACTTGAGGAAAACGACTTCCTTGATGATGAAGAGGATCTTGCTGAGAATCTCGATGAGAATAACTACATGCAGTTTGAAGACGACAAAGAAAACTCGGCAATTCACAATACGCCGGGTTCCAAAGTGTTTTCTTCGCAGCCTGCTTTGGCCGATGCCAATAGTTTCAATATTGTATTCTGATGCCATAAACTCCTTCATACGCTTGCTTCTCATCATGTTACCAAGATGCATAGCTTGGTGATACCTCCTCTTCAATCTCAATCTTTCATGACGTTTCTATTAGTATTTTCATCATTTTTATCATTTGCTTTTTAGCTTTAGCATTATCACTAACTAATTATTCTTACGAAAACAAAATCTAAAAAACAACAACATCTTCATCTTTATAACATAATATAACATAATATTCATCATTGTGTTTCTTTGTAGAAGCTGATTGGGGCAGAATTTCGAGTTCTCTTAATATTATTATTAAGAACCGAGAGAAAATTCACGGCACAGTTAGCAGTGGTACCAGTAGTATATAGCAATGTATTTGTATTATGAAGCATTTAATTAACTGCTACAGCCTGCAGATGTGATTGGTACCACAGATATGGTAATTTTTGAAAGTGAATCCATAAAAGAAATATTGCTATACACACTCTTAATTATCGCAACTTCCAACATGACTTTACATCTGACTCCATTAATCAGCGAATGCCCTGATGGCCTGACAATATGGCATAGAATCGAGTCCGTGTCTTGTCTATAAAATTGACAATTTCACAAGAGGAAACTTTTGTAATCTCTTGATGAGCATTCCATTTGTATGAGTGACATTGTAGGGTTTCATGTTTGCTTGCTAAGTTCTTGTCAACAAAGAGCCTACAATGATTTTTATGAATCATTTACTGTACGCCAGGCTGCCCTATCAATACATACATACAGTACCTACTGGCAACAGGCAAGAATTATCATTTCTTTGGAGTCAAAGTTGGGGCTTTTTATGCAAGAGTAAGAGTTATAATATCCATCATGAAGATTTTCTAGCTAATACTTACACTCCGTAAGCAGTCCTATAGTATTTATATAGAATATCGTGACTCTTACAAATTTCTACTATTGCCTATAATTAGTTATATAATGTATGCTAGTGACTCTTCATTTCATTGTACCCTTACAAACGCCTATTACTATCTACAATAGTTATATAAAAGTGTATCTGTTTATTAATATGTAAGGACTAAAATCAATATGGAATTCCATTTGTAAGTCTTTGGAACTCATCATATCCTTTAGTAAAGAAACTTTCGTAACTCTTCCGGATCAACTTACGCATATATAAAGCAGCTTCTCTTTCAGATTTATGAGGTGCGAATCTTGTCTTCAAGTTTTTAATAGTAGTAATTCCTTTAAAGCAAGGCAAACCACTGTCAAGCATAGGCAACACACAATCAACAATGATATCCATATATGGTCTAACAGCAAGGAATCCTTGGATACACAACTCCTCGAATCTTTTAAACGATTGAGTCTCGTTGCTGCCACCCATCACCATGATCATTTCCTTGGTGAGCTTGAACGGCACTGCTTCAAATTTCACTCCTCCAGGAACAATATCGAAACAGAAACCAAAATCAATATGTAGGATATGTCCTTGGTCATCGTACATAATATTACCATTGTGACGGTCTTTGAACTGCAAAATCCACGAGATAATTGAGTATGCAGCCAACGACTTGATGAGATTGTTTCGGGCCATCTGGAACTCGGTAGAATATTCGGGCCCGAACTTGGTCACAAAATACTCGTACAATCCGTTGACGGCTTCTCTTCCAAGCATATCTCTGGAAACAGAATTCGGAAGAACGTCAATGATTCCACATCCAGCTTCAGTAGCTGTCACTCTATATGGGAATACATACAAGTCTAAATTAGCATTGGCCCAGATGGTTCTGAACACAGAAATCAACTGTAAAGCCAAGACGTCTTGACGACAATCGTCTCCGACCTTGAAAATAGCACTTTGCCATGTTTCAATTGTCTTGACATCGAAGTCATCATCGGCATTATCGCCGCCGCTTTTGGCCTTATTTCCACCAAGAACAAGGTTTCCTGAGGCATCTTCGTCGTCTTTGCCGGTGGTATCCATGTCTCTGACATTTATCTGGATATTGGCTCCGTTGTTTCCGCCTGGAATAGCTACATCGTCATCATAGGTGTGTATTTTTTTACTTATCTTAAAGGTTGCCATGAAAGGAGCCTTAGCATGCGATTGCAACGGCTTACCAGAGTTTCTGTTGATGTCTATCAAGACACCGTCAGGGTTACTTGGGAGATACACACCTGGTTCGACGACGATTTTGTTCATTTCTTCGTCGATTTTGAGCTTCTTTTCGGCCTTGGTCTTCTTGATATATGGCTTCAATTTGCCTGAAATACCGGTGATTTCCTTGAAGAAGGAGAACTCTTTCTCGTAGTACTGGTAGTCGTCTGGAGAGAAAGTGTCGGTCATACTTTGTCTGATGGCATCCAATTTCGGCTTCAAGTCGTCGGGAATGGTTCCTTCGTCGTCTTTATAGCTGTTTGCCAACATATTCCAGATGATCTGATGGGCAAAAAGCTGCGATATCTGACCGGCTTCAAGAATAAATTTCTCAACATAGCCCTTGATATCGAACCTGAGCATCTGAACGATCTGTGGGACGTAGAAAAATGTCAAATTGATGTCGTGAGACGTCAACGACTTCATAGCGTACTGTAACACGTACGGATTTTTGTCAAAAGGAGGTAAAAAGAGATTAATGGCTACAATTGGCGATGTAGGACACCAATATAACAAGTATCTAAGCGAATCAGCACCGGTAAGAGCCACTTGTGCCTCGTTTTGATAGAGTTCGGTGTCCAAAAGAATGCTCAAGGCATCCGAACAATCAAGGGCAATAAGAGGCTCTACTATAAGCATGTTCTTCACCTGGGCCTTGTACTTGGCTACATTTCCTAATCCTGCGATATCGAAGCGATTGACCAAATTTACAGCCAATTTTGGGCAGAAATTATACACAGCGGCCCAGAACAGATTGTCTACAGCACCAGAAGACGAAACTTGCTTGGAATTGTAGTTGAAGTCGTAGCTCTGCGATGTGTGTTTCAGAGGGTCCAAAGTGTTCAACCAGATATCGATGGAGCTGATTTCGTCGCACAAAAACATCAAAAGAAGCTTCTTCTTGACATTGAGCATGAAGTTTGAAGCGACGTTGATCGTGCTGACGATTCCGGCCACATCAATTAAAAGATTGTAGTCGGTTTTGATCTTCAAAAGATTATCGCCAAACGGTGAGGTTTTGCGGTTTTTAAACCAGTCCAAAGAGGCATCGAAGATCAAATTCAAAAAGTTATATAAATATAACGACAATTTCGTCGAAAGATTAGACGACGAGACACTGATCGACTGGATGTCGATGTTGGCCTTAAAGATATCAATGGCAAGTCTCACGAGCTCAAATCTGAGAATTCGCGAGAACGGATGCTTGCTTACCTTGTAGAAGTTATTCAAAACAACCATGATGAAGTCGGTGAACGTCTTCAACAAATGGTTGCTTTGATACAACGTCGAATGGAAGAAACATCTGATCAATCTGATCAACAACAAGTGTGTTTTCAAGGACTCGTTGACCACTGAGGCAAAATGGTTGGTTTCGGCCTTGTTTGAAGGCGCATATTCCATGGTTTTGAATTCAGGTAAATATTTGGCTTCGCTGGAACTATTACTATTAAAAAGGCCCAAGTCCGAGACAATTGTCTCCTGGAAGTGCTTCAAAAGCTCGGTAATAATCAAGAACTGAGAGGGAGCACTAATAACAGAAATAATCAACCAATTCGAGGAGCAATAATTAATAACATCGCAATTAAATAGCTCGAATGGAAGCTCAACCAAATACTGTACAAGTTCGGATTGATACCGTTCATAACTGCCGCCCTTCATGGCCCCAAGCGTCGACAAGCAATTAGATACGTCGTCAATGATCGACAATACCTTGTTGTTGATTCTGATGAGATGTCTAGTTGAATGAGAACGGTTGTGGGCATGGTGGATGCGGTGGTTATGAAGAGTACGTTTGATGTTTTTTACTTCGTTACGAATAGTTGTTATATAATCAGAAAGTTCCTTATCGTTGCGAACAAACGACTGTTTGTTTGATAAGTTGGCAAACACTCTGTAATCAGTGATGAACTCCGAAAGAGTGTCAACCTGGCCGTTAAAGCTCTGCAAATGCGACGAGTCCTTGATGTTGAACACCTCGTTGTCGGAATACAAGATCTTTTTGGCCATGGACACTGCAAACGACACACTATACTGGATGTTGCTGTCCGATTTGTAGTGCTGGGTCGAGATCTTGCTACCGTTTCCGCGTCCTGACGGGTTGTCGTACGAGAACGCCTTGTTGTCGTCTCCTCTGGCGGTCTCAGAGTTCACAACTACATAGTTTTGCAATATGTTCCGGGTGGTCATATTGGATGCATTCAAGCAGATGGAGATCCATTCCTCGGCCTTGGACTGCAACCGTTTGAAAGTGGACTGTCTCCACTCCAAAGAGTCCGAAAGAATGACTCTGGTCGAGGCAGAAGAACCCCTCCCAACTGCTGCTGCCGAAAGCGTCATTGGCGACGAGATAAGCGAGTTGTTGTTGTGGCTGTAATTGGGCAAACTGTACTCCAAAACAGGGTTATATTTGGACTTCTCATAGGTTACAATACTGGAGAACATCATGTTTACGATATCAAGCAACTTACACAAAGTGAACGACTCCTCATGACACAAAACGTTCGGGAATCGCTTGATTAACTTGTCGCAGCATTGAATGGCGATCTCCTGAAGCACGTTGTTTCGGTCGCACGTAAGAAGAAGCATCTCGTTCAACTGGCGAGACACACTAATGATGGTGAAATTGTCTACAATTGCCAACAAGTTGGTCTTTCTACGAGGAGCGTCCTCAGACACGGTGTTTATGGCATTGAAGTTCTCGTAGATCTTCTGCTGATACTGCTCAAACACATCGAAGGTGATGTCGCGTACATCCTTCTCCAAATGGCTCAATTTGACCGACGGATCGGAGAAATAGAGCAAGATCTTGTAGAAATCGCCGCTGTCTACACGCAACGTTTCGAGGAAAAGCGTTGCTGCCAAGAACATTAGCTTAGGCGTCGACGAGATCTTTCCGCGGAACGAACTGAAGCCGTCTGACGATGTCGACACGATCGTGGTGGACTCAACCGGCGATTCCTTGTTGAACTTGTCAAAAAGTAAGTCAAGGACCTCCTTCTGGAACTTCAAGTTAGAATTAGATGAACTTCTACGTAAAACAGTATTTAATTCTAAAAGGTTCTCGTTGTGGCTCCACGAGAGTTTGGACGCTAAAGGTGGCGAATTGAAGGCTATGATCTTCAAGAACCCCAAAGCCTCGCGTTTTTTGTGCTCTTCCACGGCATCGGACTTATTCAAACGCGGAACACTGACGGATCGCATGCCTTTCTGAAAGATATCGTGCACATAATTGATGTTCATGCCGTGGATGATCAAATTGAACCACAAATTGCGGAACAAATTGACCGAAACATCGTCAACATTGCTCGATTGCGTGAAGATGTCGGCCGCAGAGTCTTGGTTTCCAGTGAAAAAGAGCGGGTTCTCGTTCTCGTACGGACTTGGCAACAACTTGGCCAACGGCTTGAAGAAGATCTCGATTTTTTTCGACACTTCAATGATCACATTGTGCGATCTATGGTTGCTTCCATGGATAATGTTATCGCGATTCTTCTCAGTTTTGTTCGAGTCGTCGCCCTTGGCAATGATGTTGTCCAATAACAAGTGCAAGAACGTGATGTAGTTCGAGTTGATGTTCGGATTGGTCAAATCATACACTAACTTACCGTTGGCGTCGTAAAACGACTTGAAACTGGCCCGAATTGTGCTCAAATCAACCGTTTGCGGGATTGTGATGAACGAGTCCAGACTAGGAGAGTCTTCGTCTTCAAGAACATAGAAGTTTGTCTTGAGAATCTTGGCTATTTGGCAATAGGCCTCGACAATCTCGCCTACGGTCTTCCAATCGTTGTGGTTCAACGCGATTGAGAGCAACTGCGAGTAGTTTTTCACAAGAAGATTGAAGTTTTTTCTGCTACGATGAAGATTTGCTGTTAAATTACATAGATGTTTGATGATCAACGAGTTTAAAACGTCGTTGTAATCAATAGCAGCAGTTTTCGGCCGGACGTTCTGCACTTTGAGCTTTTGAACCAACACAGTGATCACCAAAAGCGTGATCTGCTCGTGATTGTAATGGTTGGTCAACTCGATGATGGTTTTAATGCTGTTGGCGAAAATCCGGGTGATTTTTCCTGCAGAAAGAGTCGTGTTTTTGGCTCCTCCTCTATTCTGCTGCTGTTTAACCGAGGATGACGGCAGCGAGTCGGCGAGTTTTTTCGCCGAAACGGAATGCTTCAGTGACGCCGACTTGACTCGCGAGGGAGCCCTGCCAACGGCCTGAATCCCGGCAATTTGGTCGCCATTAGACGTGTCAATCGAGAGAATATTAATCAACGAGTAGATCAAGCTAACAATATTGTCCTGAGAAATGCATTTATACGCAACAGCCACGCATTTCAAGCACCGCTTCAAGTTCTTCGAGAAATCAAGGCCCGGGTGGTTGAGAATCAAGTACGTGAGCTTCTTGTTGATGATTTCCGGGATATTTATGTCGAGTTTGGCCGGATTACCGTCAGATTGCATGGCAATCAACCCAAGAAGACCAAGCGTGTTGAATGACACATTGGAGTTGACCAACTCGTGGTTATCGGAGAACTCCTTCAATGACGAGTACGAAGAGCCCAAAAACTCCTCGTAATCGCTAGTGTTTCCGTTGGAAGCCGCAGTAGCAGGAGTCTCAGAGGTGTTGATGACGTTGGCCTGGATGAACTCCGTGTCAACGACATTTAAAAAGAAACAAAGCGAGAAAATCTCAAGAATTAAGGCCTTAGTCTTGAAGAATAAGCTGATACGTTCGGCGGACGACAAAACTACAAAAGACCCGTCATTTTGGAGCCGAATTGACCCAGATAAAGTTGACGAAACTACCGACTTGATCAAGGTCGATTCGGCTGCAGAAAACTCGGTTTTCACCCGCAGATAAACCCCAGAACTGAATTCCGAGGTCCGCGAGTCGGTGTCAGAGAAATCGCTGCTGAAATGGTCGGCACCGGTCTCCGAAACGGCGTCAGAAGGCGTCTTCTGGGCGGCCACGGCGGCCGTGGCTGCCGCAAGACTGAACGGCGAGTTGCTGCTGAGTTCTCGCGCCTTTAACAGGATCAAAGTCTCGATAATTGACAGATTTTTCTTGATCCGAAGTCCCGACAACGCCACGACGAGGTTCAATTTCATCAAATGCACGTGCTCGAGGAAAAGCAACGAACAGAACTCTGTAGCAACGTTACTTCCTTTTCTGCCGGTCATCAAAACGTCGAAATCTGAATTGAAAGATACTAATAACTTGTAGGTTTCAGGACTTGGATGGCTGTTCGAGATAAGCGAGTCGTTCAACGAGATACTCAATGACCCGGCGATTATGGTCTCAAGCTGCGACAAAAAGTCCTGGGATTCTACGAGCCGGGTGACCTGATGGTACAATTGCAAGGCCTTATCGCCTACCTGAGTGTCGTTGACATATTTCAAGGTAAACGACGAGTTTCTACAAAGGGTGAACACATAACCAAAGATCACAAGATAACTGACCAATTTGTGATGTTCATCAATTCCTGCGTCGGCAATGGTACCACCAAGACGGGTCAAGTCACGTGATATATCGTCCACGGTTCTGATATACTCGGAAGGGACGTGGGAGGTGTTGACGAGGACGAAATTGAGCAAATGGACGGTTAATTGGAAGTAATGGGAGCGTGGGACATTAAGTGAGTCGGAAGAGATCTTTCGAAGCAATAAGCAGCAGTAACCATGCAACTTATCAATGGCTGCCGAATCGGAAAGATAGCGGGACGAATTCAAGAGAGCATAAAGAAGAACCAATTGATGGGACGACAACGAGCACTCAGGTAATGATTTCAACAACACGATGAAGCTATGGGTGTTTCCGGAAACTAGATACGACTTGGAGAGCTTGTACAAGCTGATATAGCGTGAGGAAGCGAGATAGTCCATCTTTTCTTTTTCTAGACCAGGGCAAAATGAAAGACTGAGGCCAATAATGGCTTATTATGCGCATCCAAATATGCAATCAGTTGTGTCGGTGGCGTTTGAAGGACTAAAACAGAGGTCAGATCGTTTTTAATACCGGCTATATACATTCTATCTGTCCACATAGTTAAAGGAAGGGTCTTAAAATATGGGTGGATTTTTCGCAATTTTCACGGATTTGCTACGGAAGCAAAAAGGGGTGGGTGAAAGTTGCTAATGGCGCTACGCGGGGCTGAGAAGGATAACCTACAGCATGCATACTGCCACGAGCAAAGCGAGCAACCGAATCTTGGCGAGGTCGAAAGAAGAAGAAAGAGATGCTCTACTCCGTACAGTCTTTTTTTCTTCTACGTATGTTGTACGCTCGACGGTTAACAAGAAACTCGTCTAGAACTAACACAGCTAGATAGGATAACAATATCCACGTAACTTTTATTTTCCATTACCATGGATAGATTCCATGTCGAGAGTGAACTGTGCTGGTTAACGACCTAGTTATTACTCCCATGACTTGATGGTCAAGGGCAGGTAGAAATATACTGAACCCCACTACAATGGTATATATTGTATATCTGCAGAACCACTACATAACTACGGACAGTACATATGGCCGTCGCAGAAATATGTTTTTGAATAGACTATGGACCAGGATCGCACCTTCCAGTCTGCTTATCATGAATTTTAAAGCATATTCAAAAGATTTGCTTAGAACTTCATATGCTTGTAGTCAGTGTTAAAGTTGTTTCATAGCCGACAAGCTCAACCACGACGTAATTTTGAGTCTTCCCTTTATTCTCGACCGTATTGATTGGTTGATCGCTTTTTATAAGAACGTAAATGTTAGATATAATGCATTGCCTCTACGAGAATCTTGTGAGGTTTCTGATACAAATTGAATCCTCATTTTTGATGATAATCTTTTTTGATGTGGTATCGTTATGTGAAGCATCGTTGTCTTTGTATATTTCTATAGTGCAAGTGCTGCATGTCAGTATTCTGCTTATTTATCCCGAGTATCTCTCTGTAGTTATGCATAGAATCAACGTTATTGAAGATTTATTTCAATAGCTTACTAATTTACTTCAACAGCTCACCGATTTATCAAAATAATTTCAGTATTTCATAATATCTCTTTCTATAACTAACCGATTTAGCTGAATCACTTGCATGATTATTCGAATAACCTCACCTATTTTACGAATATCGCCTGCTTATAATGTCTCACAGACTCATTTAAACAACCGCATAATCATTCAACACCTCTCAATCACAGTCGTTGTAGATGAAATCACGGTCAAAACGCAACCAATACAGCCAATATACTTAAATAAATCCACTTGCAGATCTACAGAAATCAGAAATAAATATCAAAAATCAAGTACTTTCATACATGTATTATCACATAAAGACCACAAGCATAATCAAAAATGTTAATGGATTAAGAATACGTCTCAATTAATGTATCACGTAAACTACTGCCAATAGCATCCGGCTGGTTGTCTTGCAATTTAAAGATCGATTCAATCACACTCAATTCAGGAGCAGTGGTATCCAATCCAGCAACAGCAAGCCAGTCATTGACTACTATACCTGCTCCTACAACTGAACTACCTCTGTTCACAGTACCAGCTACTATAGGCACTTGGAGCAAACTGGACAATTCCTCTTGATCTTGAATGGATGTCTGTGGATGAACCAATCCTCCCTGGTTAGACAATGAACAATATGACCCAACAAGAACGTTACCTGCAATGGTCTGTCTGAAAACTTCAACACCTAAAGTGTCAGCAATTATTTCCTCGGTCTCTCTTTCAATATCAGGATGAACAAGTGCTACATAATCGTTACAACAGACAACATTTCCAAGAGCTGACAATCTCTCTTCAACTCTCTGAATTTTAACACTATCTGGCAACGAGTTTCTGAGATGCATCAACTCCTGATCTGTGGTTTGCGTAGGAACTAACAATCCTCTTCTGTTACCAGCACTCATTCTTCCCACAATACGTGTTCCGGCAATCGTGGTATGCACTAAAGGTATGACATCGCCTAATTCGGCTTCAAAAGCCGAATAGAAGTTTTCTGATCCTCCCACAGCAATCAACGAATAACTATTGGTTAACTTGGAAAAGACACCAACATCGTTGGAATTTTCAAACTGGGTTCTGGTGGCCATATTGTATTCCTATGATTTGTTTCCTTGTTTGACAATATATTAATTATTGGATTAAATTAGTGCTTGATTGCTAATTAAGAATAGGCCAAATTTTCTTTCCCTGGATCCTCAAAATAGTAAAGAAGAATAGTGATTTATCAATATATATACGTGATATAATTATATTATATTCACAAATCAGTCGTTATTCTGGCTGTTTGGCTATTTTGCGAAGCATCATAGGATTTATCATCATACATAAAGAGCTGAATAAAAAAAATTTTTATCTCTTCGCATCTTTTAAGAAAATTTTTTTTTGGGGAAAATTTTCGTGCTGTATATAGCACATGCATACGCATTGATATGCATGATTATGCATCAACTATCAACTGGCCAGTGCATTCAATTGATGTACATATCTTCTCGGTATGCACCTATCATCATGGTTGCTGTATGTGGATATCGCGCCTTATATATTCATATGCGTCTTGGATGCCAAAAGAATGGCCCACATATTTCTGCGAAGATTTTTTAAATCGCATGACACAAGAACTCAACATGCATGATTTTGCGTTTACCATTTTTACATTGCGCAAAAACACAGTATGCCACAACACAGAGGACGTACTTACACTCCTATTTCCCCAAATGTTCTCATTTTCTATCATAGTTTGATTGTATTCTTGATTTCATATCATTTACTCACTGTATTTTAACTATTTTTTATTGTCCCTACACTTTTGATTATCACGCATAACCGAAAGCTTTCTCTTTCACATTATATCTTAACTTTCCTCTTTTTCTCTCATAAAAATGGAACCAATCACCATCTTTATCTTTGCAGTTTCCATTATTTTGTTACCGCTCTTCTTCACCCCTGAACACGTCCCGTTAGTTCACACTATTGGATCTGGTCCTCAGACGTTCAAGTCGGAGGCTGAAAAATCGACTATGTTGCCGCTTACGCTCCTATCTTCTATTCTGAAGACAGTTTCTCTTACTCTATTTAGTGTAGTTGCCCCTACTAATGCTGTTACTTCTGATGCTGATAAAAGTTCTCATACTATTACTGTTGCTGCTGCTGCACTGCCCTCTAGTGCTTCCCTTGATTCCCCTACTATTTCTATAGTAATCAGCCAAAGGAATGGTTTTAAACTACAACCAATATTACGAAAATATATACTACTTCAACTGAAAGTCTAAATAAGATTTTTGACTTCGCTTACGCTCGGTTGTTCGCTTCGCTCGAAACTTAATAAAACATTTATTATTACTGTATCACTGTTCCAAAAGCTTGCTATGTTCTACAAACAACTCATCGTGGATTTTACGCAATTGTAAGTAAGCATCGTTCATTTTTTGGAGCTTCTGCTTTGTTTCTTTCAATTCTTTCTCTGTGGTGTCATTGGATGCCCAGCGGCTGGAAGAGCTACCGGAAGAGTCAAAAGTAGCTTCCTGGAGCTCTATCTGCTTCAAGTACTCAATGTAATTGAAATCAAGAGTATGGTTGTTGCTTATTTGGTGATAGTTATTTTTTTCTGGAATGTGAAAGAGAATTTCATGGTTGGTTGAATCTTTGGAGTCAGCTATGGTTCTTTTCAACTGTGGAATATGGTTCTTTAAAGTGTGTTTCCCATTGCCGTTACTGCTGTTTTTATTGGTGCCTTTATTTTGGAATAGCTGATTGTCTCCTCCAGAAGACGCATCTGGTGAGGAAGACAAAATTACCTGCAAAAATGTCACAGCTCCATTTACTGGCTTTAAAGTCTTTGTTGTTTGTTTAGTGACAATATCACTTACAAGAACCTTCCCATTAGAATCACCCGACACCAATATAGTTGAATCGAATGAAAGATCAATTGCAGTGACCGCAAGATCATGTGACTTATCAACATCTTCGATTTGTGTGTGATTAATAAACGTGTACTTCAAGTCAAAGTCTTCATCCAAAGTCAAAATTTTATTCTGAGAATGGGAGTCGTCAAATATATGATATAATTTTTTGTTTGCTGGATTTACCTTATAAAGAGGACATTGTCTGATATGACCATTATTAAATCCCAAATAAAGTGCTCTGAATGCGGAATCCACTGCCAATGATGTGATTGGATGGTTTGAAACGATGGTAAAAAGTTGTCTGAAGGTGTTTCCTAACTCATATACTCTGCAAGTAGCATCTGATGAAACAGTAATTAATTTCACGTCTTGGTTGATGCCCTGGGTGATTTTAAAATCAGTTATTGGAAGTGTGTGATCGTTGAACGTATGAACCGGTTTCACTGTCGAAGCCGATGCTGATGAACTGTTGAATTGAACCAAAAAATCCAAGGTATTGAACACAAGAGCTCTGGAATCAGACGAACTTGTCACTAGATAATTATTATTTTCGGTGAATTCCACCTTAGTGATCTTCTGATAATGTACTGATTTACTATATATCAAATTCCCCGAATTGATTTCCCATATGTAGAGTTTTCCTGTGATACTTCCGCCCACCAATAACCAGTCTCTTCCCTTGCTAATCGTCAAAGACGTCAACTGCTCGGCGAGAGGGATCTTTTGTACCGGAGCTTCTTTTCCGTGGGCATAAACATGGATCAAAGCTTTGTTTCTGACTGCCACAAACAATTTCTGGCTGTTACTATTGAATTTATCATCATATTGATATCCTGTGCAGAATGCCCCGCTAGGATTACAGTTGGCTAGTTTGTATGCCAATGAGGTGCTCGTTGAGTGCAAGGATATACTATATCCAATTGATTTATCCCCGTACTTATCGTCAGGAAGACCTGCTCCTAAGTATGCAATATTTTCTTCCATAATGTGTCTATTTGAACCAAAAGAAAATGGAAAATTTTCAAGATATGTCCTGGATTGTTACGAGCTTCTCGACAATAATGACAATATCGAATGTGTTCCGATGTTGGTAAGTTGTAGCTAATAAAGTAAAAATATTTCACTAAGCAAAAATTTTTTTGGCATCAAGTGAAAATTTCGAGAAGAGATGGAAAAATTTTATACACCCTGTTGAATGGTATATAAATAAGGTTGAGCATCTCTCTCAGATTTGAATATTTTCTGTTTCTGATTTCGGTTGACAGTACTTATTACCGAAAAAGGGTCCTTTGGCTCTTATATATGGGTGCATATATATGCTTGACATGCTTCTTGCTTTTTTTAGTAATTAGCAAATACTCAATAAATGCACAAACTCGAATATCCAACTCACGAATTCTGTCACATTCATTATATGTACGCAAATACACAGACAGAACACACATACTATTTCCATACCCAAGTATTCTTTGGCAGTTAACATCCAGCAAAATGGTACTCAATTATTAACAATTCTCGAGACAGAATAATGCTATAAGAAAGATGTTGCACGTCATACTCAATAGCGATGTAGAAAATACTCATTAATTCTAGCAAGTATTAGAGGAAGAGTTGTTGGTAGTGTCTAAGGGAAGAGAGTTGCTGATGGTCTCGGACAGAAGAGAACAACAACCTTTACATCCGCATGGACTACCACAGGATTTGTTTCTTTTAAAGCACTCACAAGTCCTCATGCACTTGATTTTGCACATACATATGAATACCTTGATGTTCTTGGCTTCCATAAAAGTATGCACCTTAGCTTCATATTATTGGAAGAATCGATAAAAAAGCACAAAGATAATTATGGAAAGAACCACAACCATAATAATGGTTATATCACAAACAGATCATTTCTTACACAAAACCACACGCCATTCAACCCTTCAACCCCACAAAACAATATAAAGCTGACTACGCGTCAGAAGATGTAGTTAAATCTTTTCAATGATGACATTGGCCATGGGCGCAGATGAGACATTTGAGAAGATATGGAAGGTCACTTATGGCCCTTCTGTCGCAACGGTTTTATATACATACCGATCCGACTATCTAATTACAGGCCAATGAGTCTAGCAAAATTTGAAATAATCAGTTACATACATTAAGTTGAACTGGAAGAATTAGATTACATTACCATCTAAGTTTAATAGAAATACCTAACGTTCCGCGTTTGATTTCATATTTCTTAAGAAGCTGTCACTCATAAAGGTGATATAATTTAGCGGCTTTTAGACTTTCAGTAACGCAACCGCAAAATCACAAGTTGTTACCAAAACACCATTCGCAGCGTTCATGACCGCAGGAAGTACACCCCGCACCCGGGACTCCATCTATAATTATTTCCTCGCATATGCAACACCACCAAGTAATAGGCCGCTTTTTTCTAGGACTCCAAACCATTTCGCAATGTGAGTACAGATATTGCATACTCTATGTCAGAAGGGTAAACCATTTGTTAATATTACAGGATAACTCATTAAAGGGTGCGGGATGGTACATGCTTTATACTTGAAGTCAAAATGATGAGTAATAACCAAAACCATTCCAAATTAAGGAGGTATTTACAAAATCGCAAATAAAACAAGGTGATATTGAATCTTGGGAAGGTCAAATAAGGAAGTGTCTAGTGAGTCATAAAATAAAACAAAATCATGTTGAATTTAGTGAAGCAAATTAAGGAAAAGTAAAATTTCTGTGACATGCAGTTGTGCATACCTGCAGAAAGCTCGAATTATTCGAATATCAGCTGGTAAGTTGGAATAGGAAAGATTCTATATATCCATTGATAATAACAGCAGCTCTTTGTGGATCTGTATTAACCTAGTAGACATTATGACATGTTTTGCAACGCTCATGGCCACAAATCAAATAACATGCTCCCGGTCTCTCATCCCACATTGATTCTTGACACATACAGCACCAGCAGTGAATGTTGATCAGTATTCTCCAAGTATTTCAGCATTTGTAGTTATGGTTATAGACGGATAAGTATTTGGTCTGGCAGACATATATATTGATTTAGAATGGATACGAATGTGAAAGACATGAATACATAGTACAATAGCTGTGGGGAGTAACACAGCCTGATTTCCTTATACCAAAGAGAGCTATTCTTTGCATAAATCGAGAACCTAAATTAGATGCATAACGCTCCAAACTACTCCATGTTTGTCAAAGACAATATTAAAAATTATACGAGAAATGTTATGCATTACTTAAATACGAATAGTCATTTAGCGGCGAATTCGTGACTCGTACTATTAATATATGGGCAAGTATTCAATTCTAGTTCTAGTAAGGCAACTAACTGGTAATGGGGACGTGTCTAAAGGTCAGCATAGTGACACTTTGCACAGAGGTAGTGGTGGCAGCTAGTGCAACCCTCGTCTGGGTTTTCATCAATCATAATTTCCAAGCATTGACAGCACCACCAAGTAAACGTTTCGGGATTTTTGGAATAATTCAACATATTTAGACCTTGTAATTGGGAACAGCAGATAATATTTTTTAGTTGGGAGGCATCAGTAGATACCTATTTAGCAGTGAAATGAAAGAGGATGGATAGTGCATCTTTTATATTGTAATATAAAGTTATCTCCCCTCTTGCTCAAACCAGTGTTCCATATCGAAGCATTGACGACAAGAAATTAAGGATAGACAGCAAGAAAAATCCGTAAGATGCATCCTTAAAAACCATTGCATAGGGTATGCAGGTACCTGCTGAACCAATACATTTGCATGATTTTTGAACTCTACATGTATTACACTATGACAATCACCTTCTTCAAGTCATCACCATCATAATATGATACGAGATGAGTGGTATGAGTGAAGTCACCTGACTTGTAACCCGCCTCGCTCCCCCGGAATTGTTCCTGCCCATTCTCGAGAAATCCGTTTTCCTGCCTGCTTTCTGCCTAATTTGTAGTAAAAGAGAAATTTCTCAAAATTTTCTGTCTTTTTCTTTTTTGATATTTCGATAAGGAAAGTAAAGTAAAATAATCTAAAAAGCAGCGACTTCTGAAACCAGGTAGCAACGAAACAATCGTCATAGTTACGCATTGATATCTACATCTTCCTTCATTGTTACCCACAAACAAGTTCTGCATGACAAAAACCAGCATGAGTGACGAAGAAGCTATTTTCCGTTCTGCGGAGATGTCGCTTATCCAGCTCTTCATTCCCTTGGAAATAAGCAGGGAAACCGTTTATACGCTCGGTGAAGTGGGATTGGTGCAGTTCAGAGACCTCAACAGAAAGGTTAATGCTTTCCAACGGTCCTTTGTTAAGGAAATCCGCAGACTCGATAACGTGGAACGTCAGTACCGTTTTTTCGAGGCCCAATTGGCCGAACGAGGCATCCCTATGGTTGAAGACCCATATGGACTTGCCGCCAAAAATGCATGGAGTGTTCCAAAGACCTCAGACATTGACGATTACGTTGAGAATGCCAACATCTTAGAGCAACGTCTCAACCAGTTGATTGACAGTTTGAGTACATTGGAAATCAAGAAGAAAAACCTTGTACAACACCGCTACGTGTTGTCATTTGTGGACGAATTCTTTGCAGACTCGGCAAATGAGTCGTCACCTAATATCAGCGATCCGGAGTTTGTCACTGGGGTCATTCCCCGCGAGAAAATTGGCATTTTGGAACAGATTCTCTGGAGAACTCTCAGAGGAAACTTGTACTTCAAAAGCGTCGAAATTAGCGAACCAATTTACGACCCTCATAGCAAGAAATTTATTGACAAGAACGCCTTTATCATCTTCTCACACGGTGAGTTGTTGTTGTCGAAAATCAGAAAGATTTGCGAGTCTTTAGACTCGGACATCTACAGGATCGAGTTCGAATCCGCTGCCAGATCGCAGACTCTCGTAGAGGTGAACGGTCAGTTGCTCGACATCAACACGGTGTTGGAGACCACCAACCATACATTACAGGCCGAGCTTATTGCCTTATCGCAAGAATTGTTTGCCTGGGCCACCGTGATTCGCAAGGAAAAGTCTATCTACCAGTCGCTCAACTTGTTCAATTACGATAAGAACAGAAAAATTCTTATTGCCGAAGGATGGGCACCTACATTTGATCTTCCAGCCCTTCAGGAGCAATTGAAGCGCAATATCTCGTCACTTGCAATTTCCAGCAGTGAATTGTCCGGAAACGTGATTTCCAGCGACCGGAATTCGCATGGCGCAGCAAACAACAGTTCTGATGACGAGGACGACGAAACATCCCCACTCAACGGCGACAACGGGACCTCTTCGACCAGCAACAATAGCTACCAGGACCTGTTCAGAAACAGTAGCGTTGGCACTGCTGAGGACGAGGAGTTGACCACGATTGTCAACGTTTTAAGTACCACAAAGCTGCCTCCAACATACCATAAAACCAACAAGCTCACGTCGGGATACCAGGCTATCTGTGATGCTTACGGTGTGGCAACATATCAAGAAATAAACGCTGGATTGCCTACAATCATCACGTTTCCGTTCATGTTTGCGTTGATGTTTGGTGATTTGGGCCATGGATTCATCTTGACGTTGATCGGATTGGCCCTTGTTCTTAACGAGGACAAAATGGGCCGCATGAAGCGTGACGACATGACTGATATGGCCTATGGAGGAAGATACATTCTTCTTTTGATGGGTCTTTTCTCTATGTATACCGGTTTCTTATATAATGATGTGTTCTCTTTATCCATGTCGTGGTTCAAAAGTGGATGGAAATGGCCTTCTGACTTTAAAGAGGGCGACAACATCGAGGCCAAGCAGGTTGGTGTCTATTTGATCGGAATCGACTCTGCTTGGCACGGAACCGAAAACGGATTGCTCTTTTTAAACTCCTACAAGATGAAGCTCTCTATAGTGATGGGCTATTTACATATGTTGTATTCGTTCATGTTCTCGCTTTTCAACGCTATTTATTTCCGTTCTCCTATCGATATTCTCGGTAACTTCCTCCCTGGTTTCTTCTTTATGAATTCCATTTTCGGCTACTTGACAATCATAATCATCTACAAATGGTGTGTTGATTGGATTGCCATAAGCAAGCCGGCTCCAAGTTTGTTGAACACGTTGATTGGGATGTTTTTGTCCCCAGGAACTATTGACGAGGCCTTATTCCCCGGCCAGGCCCCTTTGCAGCTTGTTCTTTTGTTTATTGCCTTGACCTGTGTTCCTTTATTGTTGTTTGTTAAGCCATTATATATGAAACGTAAATTAGAGCAAAAGGCCAAGAAATTGGCTCCTCATGACGACGGAACTGAAGCCAGCGAGCTTTTGCTCTCGGGCGATGCCGAAGCCCTCCAGTCTGTTGATGCTAATCCAGACATTGGAGAAGACGAATTCAATGAGGGAGAACACGATGAAAACTTCGGTGACATTATGATCCATCAAGTTATTCACACAATCGAGTTCTGTTTGAACTGTGTTTCTCACACTGCCTCGTATTTACGTCTTTGGGCTTTGTCTTTGGCCCATGCGCAATTATCGCAGGTGTTATGGACCATGACTTTGGCCAACTCGTTTGGAATGACGGGAGTGTTCGGTGTTGTAATGACATTCCTTCTTTTCAGCATGTGGTTTGTTCTTACATGTTGTGTTCTTGTTGCTATGGAGGGGACTTCTGCCATGTTGCATAGTTTACGTTTGCATTGGGTGGAAAGTATGTCTAAGTTCTTTGAGGGGGAAGGTTATGCTTACGAGCCATTTAGTTTCAAGACTGTGTTGGCTGATCTTTGAGCTTTTAGTATCTAAGTGTAGTTGAGGGATTCTTTTTGTTCTTTTGGATCTCGCCAAGGCTCGGTAGCTCGCTTCTCTCGTGGCTCAGTGCTTGTCAACATCCCACTTAAAATTTTGTACTAGTCAATTCTCATTTCATTTTCTTCTCTTTCCATAATTTATAAACATCAACATACATTAATAATAAATTTATAAGAAGGTGTAGGCAATCGTAATAAGCGAGTGCATTCTAATTATTTTGCTGATAAAAATACTCAGATAATGAAGGTATTGATTAGCAATTGAGGATGAGAAGCAGAAGATACGGGCCGAATTATACTGGTAATTATGTCTTTGGAGCAGATATAATAATAGTTATAAGGTGCTAATGGCTTCATCATTGTCGATCCGAAAGACTGGTAAAAAACTGCTTTTAAGGCTTGTCATGCGTTGATTTTATGCGCAAGGAGCTTCAACATCTATCAAGCTCTCAAAGTAGTCCAGACTGTCTAAGAAGCAGTAGAGCATTATTGAAATCATTCTCGGTGGATGTATCTGAACATATATTACTGCAATACCGTGATAAATGTACTGTGATGAATAGTTAAGAGCAAGAAGAAAACCATAGAAAACTGCCATTTAGTCCTTAGCACACAACTAATATCTGCCGGACATTAATATATTATCGGTACAAAATAATCTCAAAAGGACATTAACAACACCATCGGTACAAAATAACAGGGACATCAATAATACAATCAATACAAAACAATATTAGAGCTGCTCTGCTCCCAAAGCACTTAGCCACGAGCGAACCGAACAGCCGAACCTTGGTGAAGTCCAAAGAAAGCTCTATTCCTTAGTCTTTTCTTCTTCTTTTTGACCTCGCTTCGCTCGGTGCTAAGTGCTTGTCTACAATGGAATAAATATAGAAACTCTCATCATTGAATATACGTATATACAACTAATGAAATACATTGTTAATTACTGTCAAGGTGCAAATACAGCAATCAAGCAGAGTAGGTAGAAGCGGAGATGTTACCACCCTTACCGGTCCAGTTGATATGTATGTCTTGGCCCTCAGGCAAGTGCTTCGAGGCGTGTTCAGGCAAGACTCTGAAGGTGTGGGCTCCGAAGTAGTCTCTTTGGGCCTGCAACAAGTTGGCTGGCAATTTGGCGGATCTAAGCCCGTCGTAGAACGACAAGGCGGTGGCAAAGGCCGGGGTTGGAATACCGTAGGAGGTGGCCAAACCCAAGGTCTTTCTCCAGCCGGACTGGGCCTTGGTGATGGCGTCCTTGAAGAACTTGTGGAAAAGAAGGTTCTCCAAGTCTGGGTCTTCACGGTAAGCAGCGGTTATTTCGCCCAAGAAGACCGATCTGATGATACACCCGCCTCTCCACATCAAGGCAATGGCTGGGTTGTTCAACTTCCAGCCGTATTCCTTGGCAGCCTCGCGGATCAACATGAATCCCTGGGCGTAGGAGATGATCTTGGAGGCATACAAGGCCTGTTCCAAGTTGTCTACGAACTGTTGTCTGTCGGTAATAGCGTCTTTTGGCACAGTAGGACCTGGAAGGATCTTAGAGGCGTGGACACGCTCGTCTTTGATGGCAGACAAACATCTGGCAAAGACAGCCTCTCCAATAAGAGTGACAGGCATACCAAGGTCAAGGGCGTTGATTGCAGTCCATTTACCTGTACCCTTTTGGCCGGCCTTGTCCAAGATCTTCTCCACTAAAGGAGTGCCGTCTACGTCGTCATAGAGCAAGATGTCTCTAGTGATCTCAATAAGGAACGAGTCAAGAACACCGGTGTTCCATTTAGCAAACACCTGGCCGATTTCCTTGTCGGTGAAGCCGCCAAGACGCTTCAAAAGGTCGTAGGCTTCGGCAATCAACTGCATGTCACCGTATTCGATCCCGTTGTGCACCATTTTGACGAAATGGCCCGATCCGGCCGGCCCGACCCAGTCGCAGCAAGGTTCTCCGTCGGATTTGGCAGCAATCGATTGGAAAATGTCCTTGATGTATGGCCAGGCTTCTGGGTTTCCGCCCGGCATCAAGGAAGGCCCGTAACGGGCACCCTCTTCACCCCCAGAAACACCGGAGCCAACGAAACGGATTCCTTTGGCCTCGAGATCGGCAGCACGACGGTTCGAGTCTGGGAAGTGCGAGTTACCCCCATCAATTATGATGTCACCCTTCTCCAAATGAGGAAGCAACAACTCGATGAACGAGTCGACAGCAGGGCCGGCTTTCACAAGGAGGATGATTCTGCGGGGCTTCTTCAATTTGGCACAAAGCTCGGCAATCGAATGGGCACCAATGATGTTGGCGTTGTCCTTGGCCTCGTTGGCAAGGAAACGGTCGACCTTCGAGACGGTTCTGTTGAAGGCAACAACCTTGAAGCCGTGGTCGGCCGCATTAAGGATCAAGTTCTGGCCCATAACGGCAAGGCCGATAAGCCCGATATCGCCGACAGGGGCGTCTACAGAAGAGGACATGTTTATTAGAAGTGTGTAGGGAGTATATAGCTGGTTTTTGTTAGTAATTGGAACTAAATGACGATAAAAGGCAGAGATATGGGGTCAAAGAAGAGGAAGAAGGCAGCCCGGAAAAATGTGGAAAAACTCTCAATTATTACTAATAGAGGGTGTCGGAGAAAAGAAAATAACGAGAAAATCAAGGGGTGCGCATAGCAGATAGCAAAGAGCAATGCAAATAGAGAGAAGAGGAATAACCGGGATCCGGTTAGGGCTGATGGTGGCCATCAGGGAAGGACCATAATATTGTGACACAAAAAGAGGCCAGGCAAGGCCCTATTAAAGATGATGATTATAAGAGACAGGGCACACTTACTCAGCTAATTGACAATCGTTGATAGCAGGTCAATTGAGTAGTAATCAATGAAGTCAAGAACAGAAGCCAACGAGACAGCTGAGAAGGCTAAGTACAAAAAACAGCAAAAATGGAGAATTAGGATGTGTTTTATACTATTTTGCACTCAAACCAGCTTCGACAAGCGAGGATTCACGAGGTGAGAGATTGGCACCCCTCACCCCCTGTTTTCGGGGTGACCCTGCCGTACACTGCTGGATCTATAGGCCTCCGAGCAATAGATGGCCTTTCTTCCTGATGGGCCATGGGCCATACTTTTGGGCCTCGGACCTTTTGGGCATGCTTTTGGCCCACAGATAATGGATTTAGGCATGAGGATATCTATATTAGTCATAAATTACTGGCAACACATCATATACATTGTAGTGAGTAACATAGTTATCTTTGATGCCCCCTTTGTAGCCGCATCACCCCCTAATACAACCGATATTGTAAATTGACTATATTACAAATAGATTATTGCCAGGGGAAAATATAATAGACTAGCCGGGTGGTTGAATAACTGGATAAGTGGATAGCTGACTACTTTATTACTCAAATAGTAAAATAGTTTATTAATCAAACAGTATGTAAGCGGCTATCGGTCTAGGCTGTCTGAATAAAGTAAGAAAAAAGCGGTTATTGTGGTAAGACAGCTGTTTTACCGGTTACAAACTACGACTTGTTTAGACAGCAGCTTCTATGGAAAGCAGCTTCTAGGTCGGGCAACTTAGATAGCGATACGACTATGTGTCGTGTCGAAATATGGGTTATATTTAGATATCCACAAAGATCCATATCTGTAGATATTCAGTGGGTGCTGGATGTCGCCTATGGAGACCGCCTAATTTCGGTACCACTGTACTGGTATATCCTATAAATCGTGGCCACCACTATACTTAAGAGGATGGAATATCAAATAGCAGCCCGGAGCTTACTGCTAAATGTTTGGAAGTGTAGGGACATAAGTGCAGATCAAGTTATTGGAGTTTAAATAACTGTGTGTGACTCCGGTTTGAAAGAAACAAAAGTAGACCTAGTAAGTTGGTGAGGCTCTAACTTCGGTACCGTTTCACTGGTATATCAAACGCAACGCCATATTGGAAGAACACTGCTCTCAAAGCACTCTGCCACCGAGCGTTAGCGAGGTTTAAAGAAGAAGAAGGGGAAAAAAGAGACAGTATGGAGCAGAGCATGAATAGACCAGGTAGTCAAGTAAAGCTCTCTTTCCTAACCTCGGTACCGTTGGACTGGTGCATTTATCACCCATAACTTGTGGCCTCTATTACACTACATCATAGCTTAAATGGTAAAGGAAACCACTGTTAATGTTAAGAGTGAGCAAACACATTAAAACCAATAATTCTCACAACAATCAACAATGGAGTTCATGTTAATAACCTCCAGTCCAACGACTGATACATGAGCGCCTGCGAGGTCCAAAAAAGAAGAAAGAGACTGTCTAACTACATCCCTCAATAGACACAATTTATATTCATATATTCATAATCAAATCTGAAAATACCTCTATATTATTAAATGTTTATTTTCACCCCTGTTTACGTATACTTTACTATTACTTGCGGCCCTTTTTCTTCTCTAAATAAGCTATATGGGCCTCGGATTGGTCCACAATAGTATGTGAATGGTTCATGCCATGGTAAAGTTTTCTTTGGCTTGTAGACAGATAAAAGTCCTCGTAACACTCATCAATGGAGTCCAACCACTCGTCCTCAAATATCTCTTCGATTGTACACCGACAGGCTGGCGCCAACTGGACCATTTTTCCTATCAATGGACGTGCATGTTCAGGAAGAGCGTTCAAAAGACGCGCTTCTCCTGCAGTGCCCTTTTTATGTTTGCCGCTGCTGGATGCCGCGCCGGTTTTTTTCGAGGCGTGGCTGTTGTTTTTTTGGTCGCCATTACTTTTATTTTGCGGAGGGGTAGTGGTAGACGTTTCAGGCGTCGTAGGAGGAGTTTCCTTATCGCTTCCTGACTTTGACTTTTTATCTTTGATGACCAACGAGTCAATATTAGGCAACGATTTATCCGCATTCAAACCCTTCGTGACCAACTCGTCGTCGGATTTTATCGTTTCTAAATTACTTCCAGGCAGAGAGGACGCATTGGCCTCGTTATAGTTAGGCGGGTCTCTGATTCTCTTCAACAACGAGATCAATGGCTCGTTGCCCGGTCTGGTGGCAAACAACTTGAAACTTTGATCAGTGAGTTTAGGCACCTTCCAAGGGAATTTTCGCAACGCCATACATGCGTAAATAATAGCTGCCGACCAGATATCCACGGGCCGAGGATCGTATTTCTGAAAAATAACAACCTCCGGCGCTAAATACGGATCTGAGCCGACAATTCCGCCCGCCTCGATGATCTTATTGTTGAACGGATATGCAAACACCACTGAGGATCCAAAATCAATGATTTTGACAATCCCGCTTTCGGTGATACAGCAGTTGTCCAACTTCAAGTCACGATGTGCAAGCCCCATCGAGTGCAAATAACGCACACCCTTCAATATCTGTTTGAAACAGCAGTTGACTTCAGGGGTGGTCATTTTGCCGCTCAATACGATGGCAAACAAATCAAACTCACAGTACTCCATCACCTGGTAGATCTTGTCGTTTTCGTAGCAAATTTCGATCGTTTCGATGATGTTTGTGTTCTTCAAAGTCGATCCAATACAATACTCGCTTGTAATCTTTTTGGTGTAATCTTTTTTGGTCTCTGTAGGAAATCTTGCTCTAAAGTCCTTTACGGCAAAGATCTTTTTATCGAGGTTTCTACGCACAATACGAACACTTCCACCAGCACCGGCGCCTAAACTGTCACTAACCTTGGAGTACCGTTTTGAGAACGGCAAGGTCTGCTGCTGCTGGTGGAGAGGCGCATTGGTGTTTAAAGATGACGTGGGATTAGTGTATAGATTAGAAGAGCTTTTGCCCGAAGAGGGGATCTGGATTCCTTCGTATCCGTTGCCGTTGACGCCGTTATTTACCCCGCTACTGTTGTTATTATTAAAGCTACTATTGTAAAGCGAGGTGCTTGAATGGTCAATTTTACGGGCGCTTGCAGCTGCAGATGACGAGACGCTCGAGACTGATGATTTTCTTTGGAAGAACTTCTTGATGTCGTGTTTCGATTGTCTATGTTTCAAGCTACGACCGTTTCCGTTCAATCCGGACAAGTTATTGTTACTGACGCTGTTGCTGTTGTTGGTGTTGTTGTTATTTAGGGTATTATTGGAGTTGTAGTCAAGAGAAGCCCCTGTAGAAGGAGAAAAACTCTCAACCACACTTGTAGGCGACTCTGCATTGCCACCTACGCCATTATACCCGCTACTGTTTACATTGCTGGCAATATTGATGCCGCTGGACGAGTAACTGTTGGAATACATAGAGTTTTTACGGGCTTTAGCGCTCTTACCAAAGAAATTAGACAATGAGACCATTGAACTATTTTTCAGGCCTCCTGAGCCCAGTCCGTTACTGAGACCGCCGCCTATTTTATCTAAATTATTGTACGATGGCGAGTTATGAATCGAGTTGATCCGGGATTTGGTGATGATAAATCGCTGATCAATTTCTACATTTGTTCCTAAATCAGATATCTTGGGCGACAATATATGGTTACTCTCAATAACGTTTCCGTTTGCAGGAAAACTGAGCCCCTGCGCCTCATAACTCAGATGTGTAGGCGACATCGTGGACAGCGACTTCAAACCACTGTATGGAGCCAGATACGGAATCAGCGCCGACAATGGCGAATATGCCATGTTGTTGACGTTGCTATTTGATGTGTTGTTAGGGTTTAAATAATTAGCGCCCAAGTTTGGGGTAGGTGCGTTACCATTTAATGTACCCATAGAATTACTGCTGGAAAAAGACATGCTGGACTTTTTAGCTACGCGCCCATTATAGGGAATGGCAATCACAGGCGAGTTGTTATGAAAACTTTGTGACGATACAGATTGGCTGCGTGGAGGGGCAACAAGGGGAACCGGATTGCTAGGTGTAGCCTCATCTTCGTCTTCATCGTCGTCGTCATCAACAAATACGTTGTCAACTGGCGACGCTGCATCTTGGTGCGGGGAGAAAAATAAATCCTCATTATGGTAACTTTCGGAACTTAACGGGGAACTTATGTAATTATTGCTGTTGCCATGCACAACCCCGTTGCCACTTGTCAACGTAAGTTCATTGTGCGTTTCGCTGTACCCGCTGGACCTCGATGTGTTAGTGGAAGAGGATGTGGTGGAGTCCCGCACGTTGTGTTGCAGCTGCTGTGCTTTAATAAGCCGGGTGAGAGAGGATGTGGAGGGTTGGTTCGACTCCATTTTCTATCTATGATGTATGGTTGCCAGTCGCAGTTCTTATCAGTATTCCATCCAGATGTATCGATCCAGAGGGAAGTTTGCCGATACGGTTTACAGATATGGATGATGCAAAAGAGGACGCAAAGATACAGATGAAGGTCTTTGGTTATTAAATAACTGTCTGTTGGGATACAAACGTCTGCCCTTAAGTACTAGTTTCCATATATTTGATATACGACCGTTATCTCTATCAATGATACATGGATATGTCCAGCTCGTTTTTTGTCAGGCTTTTTGGTTTTCTTGCCATATAAAACGGGAAATCCCAGCAAGAAGCCAAATTCTTAGTGGTGTTGTTAAATTTCGCTCCTTTTTATCGCAGGATTCTTATTTGTTTGCCAGCCGGAAAAAGTGGCCCAGCTGATAAGTGTGCACGTGACCGGGCATCCACACAGTGAGACATCGAGCAATCAAAACAAATCAGCAACGGCGGCGATCACAGGGTCTCACGTCCGTCGTGTAGAAAGGGCCAAAGATAGTGCCGGTACTGGGAAAGCTGAGTGGTTTCCCTGGCCGATAAAGAGCAGATGCAACTACGATAGAGCTACAAGATAATTATGAATGTGACCCTGCGAGAAATCCGATAGGCATTTGGGCAGTTTTCGCAAGGCGATCGTTTGCAAAAGATGTCTCATTTTCTCGATACGATTAATATGTTGTGCTTCTAACTGCATACACGGCGAATCAGAAGCAATGGTCAGCAAAATTTATGTTAAGCGCAGAGATAGAGCCGAAGGAGCATGTTGTAAAGAAGTTGATGGATCTAAGTGAGATCTCTTTTGAGATTATATACAGTATGTAATTAGTGCACTAAATCAAGATGTATATTAGATCAGTTTATCTGCTTGATGCATTATATTATTTTCTAGAAGATGCGATGTTTGTGGTGCGGAGACTTATTAATAGTACCATAATAAGGCACAATGGAGCAAACTGGGGCAAACTGGAGCAAACTAGGACACAATGGGACACAATGGGGCAAGTAGATGGCACACAATGTGGCGTATTTTTTGGGAACGATTTGCGGAGAGTTTTGTGGCAAGTACAAGATCCGAGCGCATTGTGGCAAGTACATTGTGGCGGATCTTTGCGGAAGATCCGGGGCACTTGTGGCAAGTACAATGTGGCTCATTTTCGGGAAAATTTTTTGTTTGTCCGCTGTGTGGCTCACTGGCTTATTGTGGCTTATTGTGATTGTCACGGGGTATTATGAGCCGAAGCATCTTCAACATGACATGTGAAAGGCATGGCTGAGGTATTACTCTCTGCGAACAATATAAGCCTAAATCTAATTTAATAGTAAATATATCAATATTAGGAGATTGTACATAAATGTATTGTTTTTAGTTAGTTTATAGATAAGTGTATAGATTAGTGTAAAGCACAGCCTAATGCTACTATCCAATAATAGATCCCGAGTTAGAATATAAAGTATGACATGTATTGTACTATCATTCCATTTTATCTATAATATTTATTAGCTCCAGTGACAGACATATGCGCATGTCAACCCATCGAGATTGATTCCTGCCATCCTCTCATACTACGCATCATTGTATCACTCCTTGAATATCCTATCTCTCAGTGAAGCCTCTAGGTAACTTCAGCCCCGTACCGATTCGTCTTTTACTGTATTTAAGCAACGATTGGGTTGATTTGGCATCTAAAGCCTTAACAGTTACTGGACTGGTGGAGCATGCATGCAACTATCATAATCCATAATACCAAGCAATCGGGGGTTATTGCTTACAATTACAGGGGACGGCTGTGTTGATCTTCGAAATATCACGCTAAATATTGGCCTTATAAATAATTACTGCCGCATCTCATGAGGTCGTATATGGCAACAATTCTGGCTTTTCTGCCTGTCCATGCTTGCACTCGTATCCATAATAAACATTATCTGGCATTATCGAGAAAGGGGTCCAGTAGATAAACAAAGGGGAACTAATTCCATTTTTGTATGGTGGTGTTCTAAAACTTCAGTAAAATGTTTACTTTCTCTATAAAGAAGGAAGGTTCAAATATTTTAGCCAAGCACTTCAAAACGTGTTCATGAGATGCCTCCCTAGTTCTGACCTTACATATTGCTTTGATGTTATGACGCCCACTTTTCCTCAATATGGACAGTTGACTTCTGAGTCATTAGAGGACACACGTTTTTATTCTAATAATAAGAGTCAGCATCACAGTGTACCAAAGTAACTTTCTCCAGAAATCCAGGATAAAATATTAGTCATATCATTAGAATTCACTGCGTTTACAGAGACACATTTGCAGAGACACATTTGCAGAGATGCGGTTGCATAGACTGTACTCACGGACTCAAATTGAATTCAACAAGAGACACGACTGGATACCTCAATACCCAGCACACCTTATGTTTACTGCGTGTATTGCATATGCAATATATGGCATATAGACGAGATTTCGGCCAGAGTTTTTTGCACCCTATGACATGTCATCAAACGGAAAGCAGCTGTGGTATGAATACGCAATTTCATTATCAAATAGTTATCATCCAGATCAGTAACAACAAATAAACAAAGTTGTACCAAATTATCTTCAATTCACGGCACAGGACGAACCTTCCTCCAAATAAACAAAGAAATATGCTCTCAATATTATGACCAATTGGTCAGGATTGTAACAGATCCCACCATGATGCCTAACGTTTCAACTCCTATTTCGGTCTGTAAAACTCCATGTAGGTAATTGCAAAAATCCTAGTAGCGATCCGCTACGCTTCTGCCTAAGTTCGATGGTGCAGTTGGCGTAGATACAGAAAGTTACGTTGCATCAAGTAAAAAACACCTTGTAGATCTAAAGTCTCATTTTAGATAAAGGTAGACTGCACAGATGATATGCATTGGAAGCCTATGTAAACGAAGACAGGTTACAGAATCGTTCCAATATTTAGTCCGTCCAGAGTATTCTTTACATTATTGTTTCTGCACGTATGTCCCCAATACTGAAGTTAATTAAAAACGAACCCTCGCTTTTGCGATCTGTTAATACCATTCTTGATCTTCATCTCTTCCGTAGCTCTTAATACTAGAAAATCATGCGCAGTCGGCGGTCGCAGTCCGTTATACGGCAGTGTGAAAAGCTTGTATGTACTTAGGAAGACATTATCAAACCCTGATACTGTTACCCAACCAAAAAAACGGTCCAACTTCCGAATCAATTACCTAATGCGCAAATAGATACAGTTTCAGTGTTTTAAGAAATGTGCAGAGATAAATGCGTGCGCCACCCATCCACCAATGGTCAACCATGGTTACTGCAGTACAACACTGCTTACAAAAGTTAAAACCATCATCATGATTTTCTTACGGTTCCCCAAAAATCTAAAACCCTGGGCTAACTACAAGCAAATGATCAGCAAAAGAAGCAGCGAGCACGCAATCATCAGAATTAGTATAACATCTGTTATTCCTAAACCCAATCAGTGTAAATTCAACAAAATCGCAATCTTGTTACAGCGAGATAGTGATAGTCTTTGACCAACCTAAATTAGCTTAAATTGGGTTTCTCAAACACAAAAAGAATGCTGTATTAATTATGAAATTTCATATTTGGTGTTAATTATTCACGAGAGTATTAGAGTTGACTCTAAAACGAAATGCAAAAGCTGGAAGACTTCTATATTGATGTTGCGGCTCAGACATCTATAATTATTTGTGTCCCCTTTATTGGTGCTGAAAGTTACCGAAGAATACTATTTGAGAAACAGAAATATGGTTTATGCTTATGCAAATCTTGTAATGTTTAAACTACAGGCTTGTCTGTAGTCAAAATGAAAGGAGTAACCAAACAAGCATCGGCGGCCTGAAAGGTTGGTAGATTCAAGAGATATAATCTTGGCCAAAGCCAAAGCCAAAGCGCACCAGCCCACGAAGAAATCCTGATAAGGAAGGGTAGAACTATTGATTCTTACAAGGGAAGCCATCAGTTGAATTTCAAGAAAAGAATATATTGACAGAAAACAGTAACAATAATCAAGATTGATAGTAGAGAAATGAAAGAACAAAGAATAGTAATAGTATTAGTAAAAATAAAAACGAGATACCCCAACCGCACAAGAACAAAGTTATGACGAAATCAGAAAGCAATAAAAAGAAACCAATATTGTAAAATCAAGTATATAATAAACCAAGGAGAAGAATCGACAATCATCTGGATGTATCACTGGCGACTGAAAGTTGGAGGAGAGTTCGTAGACATGAAATTATTGTAACTCAAGTAACTAGCAGAAGGGTCAGAGTAAGAGTAGCTCGTTGCTGATGTTGTAGATGCTGCGGCATTGTTGTCCATCGGTATTCCAGTAGAAGATGCGGTGGCTGTTTGGTATTGAAATCCCGAAGCATTGGCCCCATTTACTGCGCCAGAAGCAGCAGCATTTCTCCAGTCATCAAACCCTGAATTCACAGCGCCGGTTTGGGCAAACTGAGGAGCAGGATTGTATCCTTGATGGTTATTATAACCAGCAAATCCAGCATTAGTAGCCTGAGGATTAGCACCATAAGCAGTGCTGAATCCATTGTAGCCCATATTGAGAGGCGAACCAGACACCGAGTTGGAAGGATGTTTATTATTGGAGAGCATGGAGAAGGTTGTGACGTCAGCAGGTGAAGTATGAGGCATCATCATGTGCGATTGCTGCATAGATTGGTGTTGTTGCTGGCCAACTGCACCCGCTGCAGAAAAATTCGATAAGTACGAGTCAGTCGAAAAGTCTCCGACAATACCATTAGGAGCAAATCCAGAACCAGCAGAACCAGCATGAGGACCTCCCATGACAACCAAATTGCCTGGACCAGACATCAAGCCAGAAGAAGCCGAGCCGTTGGAAAGTTGTTGGATTGAGTCCATAGAATTAGTAGAAGAAGTACTTCCGTATATGTTAGGCGTAGAGTTTGATTTAGAGCGTTGGGATCTCAAGAATTCTTGAGCCTTCTTCTTCTTTTCTCTCAATTTGGCTCTAATTTCCTTGAATTCCTCTGGCTTCCGTTTAGGGCCGTGATTCTGGGTAGCAACATGGGCATTCAAATGGTTCAAAGTACCGTACCCTTTTGCACAGCCTTTCCAGTTGCATCTGTAAACTCTCTCGATTTCGTCGTGTTTTCTTCTAGGTCTTTTCTTCTTCTCTCCGACAGGCGAGGAAGAGCCGACCGGGGAAGACGGCTTCGATATACTACCGGCAGAACTTGGATTACTTGGGACATTAGTGGTATTGATGGACATGTTGTTGGCAGAAGATCCTTCGTAAATCAGACTGTATTGGTCGTAGGCAGGCTGTTGTTGCTGTTGTTGAGAGTATGATAAGTAGTTATTGCTAGGCTTTGACGATTGCATGGAAGAGTTTTCGTAACTGGCTCCCATACCGAGAGGAGAGGCAGAGGTAGGCGAAGGAGCACTGGAAGCGGAGGAGGTGCCGTTATTGGCAGAAGTCTCGGTAGAACTGTTATTAATGCTAGAGGGGGAAGAGCTGCTAGCAGTTCCTGTAGCCAACGGATAGGAGGTATAATGAGAAGACTCGTGGATATTCGATGCAAACAGAGAGAAGGTGTCTCTGGAAGGTATGTTCAATGCAGATGTTGTCGAGTTAGAGTATGTATTGACGTCAGTCATTATCATGAATGGTGTAAAGGCAGGTCTTAAATATGGAATGTAAGATGGATATGCGTTCCTTGGTAAAAAGCAAGAAAAAACCAACAGTACTTATATCTGTCAATGCAAGCACGACTGCAGCAGATAAAAATAGACAAGACTTGACAAGTGTAGATAGCGGCAGGGCAGATGTTGAGAGATCCAGACGAAAATGCAGGCAGATCGGTTTGGTGCCCTACGAGAAAAACGCAAGAAAAAAAATTAAAGTATTTGAATGGAGAGGGGCACAAGCAAGAACCCTAGAAATAAAACCGAGTGAAATAATAAAAGGGCACGACGAGGCAAAAGGCACACAGTCAGCGAACAATTAAAGATAGTTGTGAAGTTAAAGACAGAAGGTAGATAGACGGACAGACTTGAAAGAAAGAAAGAAACAGCAAAATGGTAAAACGAAATAAATTTGGTCTTCCGAAACAACTTGTAGGGGAAATGCCAAAACTTATATATCAATCAGCGTAGTAGCAACTATGATAGTTATATAAAACGTTTTTTTTCCCTCGTCCTCTATAATGATTGATTTCTGTTATTCATTATATTAAAAAATTAGATATGCAGCAAGATGATTTAAGGTTTTTTTTCTCTCTACAATGTTTCTTATTTACATTAATTATGTCTGTCTGTCTCCGTCTTTTTTATGTTTAATAGACCTGATTCTCGGTGCGATAACTGCTATTAATACAGCCATATCTGATACACTTCATATATGCTGGTTTCGCAGTATCAGCAAGAAAAGCTAAATCCAAAAACCATCATTAATTCTAAGTTTCAGACTCAAGTTTCTTTTTCTTTTCTTGCAGTTCTCAAATTTTCGTTATCCTTTCTCCTAATTATGTCCCCTAACAAATTCACGAGTGCGGGGGCAAAATAAAGTAAGTCAATTAACATCAATATATGGCTTCGATCTCAAAAAGTCAAGAAATGAACATATATATGATTTGCATGCACGCTGCATAGTAAACATGCATATGCATTGATGATGATCAATAGTAAATTGCATATACTGTTTTACATTACAATAGACAGTTATCTGTGCGTTGATTCCCAATTGGGAACATTCTTTGATATGCACGCACTCATATGCACATGCATCTGTATGCGGGGTGCTGCCATTTCCTTTACGTATTGTTCACATTTCAACCACAAATTACGTTTTATTGCTGCAAGGTTTCCTCCGAAGGCGAGACATAATAGAATCAGGTAAAGCTGAATGAACCACAAAAGCCAAGAAGATGATTACTTGGTTTCATATCCTCTAGAAAATCTCTACGTAAACACTAAAGTCATGAGCGAAGGCAGGTATGATGGACCCCATTAGACCCATGCATCCCTATCTTTGGTTATCCAGATGTACCTAGCAGTGTCCGCGGTTATAACCTTTAGAGTTCGTATATGGTCTTCGGCCAATCACTTTTTATTTATCCTATTGTTTGCACTCGGAAATTAGAGATAGTAAAACAGAGGCAACTCAAATCCTGTTCAATTGTTGCAATCAAAGAAGAAAATGATGCGAGAAACAGAGTTCACACTCTCTTGGTCACAGGTAAATTTTATTGTTATCACTCCCACCTCTGTCTGTTATCGGGAATTGAGATTCTTATCCTTTTCTTGCACGTGCAACGCACCGAACACCTTAAACGATATTCGACCGATTATACCAAACCATCCTGTATACTAGAGTGGCTATCATTGCTACCTTTTCATTTACCTGGTTTTTCGGCGTCAGAAAGCAGTTATTTCATCGATATTTCATAAATATTTCATCATGTTAAGCTAAAAATTTCTTTTTTTGTGCTGCCTGTCGTCTTGCTATGTTAGGTTCTCCCAATAATGAGGATTGTTGCTTATATCCACGGAAACCCACCACCACCGATTTTCAATCTACCACTCTTCAAACTCAAGTTTATAGTGTGTGAACACTCACGGTAACAGAGACAATAGCAAAGCTAATGGTAGTACGTTCCCATTGATGTGCAAAAAACCTGTATCGACTATGGCTGAATTCTTCTGTCACATAATGTAGTATTCAATGGGTAGTAGTTCGTCTCTGAAAGTAAATCTAATTTCCGGTTATATACAGATCTCTTGACCACTTGCAACTACGCCATCTGATGACTACTGCATAACGCATCAAGCACTGTAGAATTAGCAATATTGCCGTTGCCATCCCTGCACTCGTACATTGAAGCACAGAACCTACGCAACTATGACATTAATGATACAGTTGTTATCCAGAAGAACCACATCAAATGCAGTACCAAGAATAACAGTTACGGTAGCTGCTGCAGTCTACTAGTTATAGCAGATTACATACTAAGAAACGTACGTTTTTTAGTATAAAGTATAAAGTCGAACTAAGTTAGAACGACTTTTCTCCTGGTGTAAGAAAGCTCAATTTAAAATTACTAGGGAGATAGAAATTGAGACAACATCAAAATAGGAGACTTGTAGAGATTTCTAGCGAACATATTACTGACACCGGCTTTAGAGTTAGATCCTATCTCTTGAGTAGTGGCATTCAAAGCAGATCTGATTCTTTTCCATTCGTACAGGACAGCTATGAATGAAATAATGCAAGAGATATCGATACATGTTGAAATATACCATTCTTTTTCATACGTTCAAATAGTATGTTTTTGTTAGGTCACTACTAAATTAAGGGCCTATTAAGAAATCTCGGATTGCGTGCCTGTTAAATTAGGGCGTGCTATTTCATAAGTTTTGAATATATTGACGGGGTCTCTGTAATATGTAATTTATTCGGAAAGTCTATTAATGAGATATTTTCAAATTCTGTTACGAGCAAAAGGATAGCAAAGAAGAAGCATATAGAGGAGCATAGATTTTCATCCTTTCTTTTCTTTTTCCTGCTTCATGTTTTAGAGTTTACGTGCTTTCCATGCTAATTTCAGGATAAATCAATCAAGCCTCAAGGATGTTTGTTGTATGCATGTGTATATATCTATCAGGAAACGTTAATGAAGAATGTCTAACCACTTCAGTTTTCCCAATTTTATAGCAGCTCATGAATTGATAGCTCTTTCCATGTCATCATTGCTAGCGCAACCATATTACCGACACTAGCCAGCTTAATAAACTTCGGCTATCATCCGACAATAATGTTATTTCTATTCTCGGCGGTGACAATTGCAACATGGTACTTGGTATCACGACTCATTCTATTCCAGAAAAGATAACAGCGAGAAAAGAAAATTCAGGTTTACATATATCAGGAATACCGGTCTTAAAGTTGCAGGACTTCTGCTGTATAAATTCTTTTTCTGTTGGGTTGTGCATGTATTTCGGCGACGATAAAGATGCAAAACGTTGAAGGCATGCGGTTTCTCAAATTGACCATCAAATCCATTGAAATGGGTAATGAATTTTCCTTATACACACAGATGCAGCAACAATTGCAGAAACAATTGCTCCTAGCTGGAGTAGGAGCAAGACTCGTGCGCATGAAGGAACAATAAGAATTCTTATTATATCCTGTTTAAAAGCGCACTGGAAGTCGCCTGGAGTTTGACTACTAGGCTTCCCTCGTACAGCCATCTCCCCAATTGACTGCAGCATTATGAAATTTAGAGTAAATAATAAGGTACATTGGGCAATAATTTCCTCATACAGCGCAGAGTGTTGTAACTGGACAAACATCCACCTGCGTACATGTTTATCTCCTTTTCGTAGCTTTTATCTTTCGCTTTATCTATCTGATTATTTGATAGATTTAGATAACGAATCTATGTTTAATCTTTGATAGAAGCTACATACATTCGGTCTTTGTGGACAGTTTAGAGTTCTTAAAGTTTTGAGTGTTTTGCGTTTGTACGCACATGCATGCAAAGGCTGTTGTAAGTTCATTTTTCCTGTTCGTCCTCTGTAAGGATCTGCACCCACTTTGAAATACTTCTGTCTGGTATTTTACAGGGAGCACTGTACGTGCATGCATCTTGTACCGGTCGACGCAGATATCTTATCACTCATATGGAATTTCGACATTCATATGCCTGGAATGAGAGAGTACATAATGTGTCTACGGTATGGGCGGGGAGGACTTGTATATAAACGATCGGCAAGGAATTTTCCTGGTTGCCCCGTGTTTCCTTGGTCATTGCTTGTGAATCTAGAGTTCAACGGTAATCAGTGACATTGTTCTGGATTTCAAGGAGATAAGGAAAACAAATCCTAATTTGATTATTCTTTCGGCAATAGACACCAGACCAAAGATGAGAGTAAAGACAAAAGAAAGATAAGTCGGAGCTAACTAGTTATTTCCTTAGATTTTGTTCAATACTGATTGCTGCCCATTTGCCCATTTGCCCACCCAAACTCAATCACAGACAACTATTGTTCTAATGGCTTTTATCAAAGCATGTAATTACTCTTATAAAATGTACCAGGACATATAAATTTGCTGGGTTGTCTTACACTAGGTTTCGCTCTGTTTATGCAGAATTTCAAGAATGAAGGGTATATAGAACCCACGATTCTCATGTATGTATGTATCAGTTTTATCGTATATGTCTTTGAATCTTGATTAGGAAATGTTCATATATCCGTGGTCAGTACTGAGTCAACCAATCGAAAGAATTGGGGAGTGTATGATCTTTGTTTCGTCCATTCTTTTCGTACATCCACAAAATGTTGATCCAATTAGAGATTTGCTATTCGATTACTTAATACTTGGCAGTTAGTATCTGTTTATGATTCTTTACGCATTTTATCTCTGTTCCTCATGTCTTCCATACCTACGACTTTATCCAGTCTATCAAATTATTTGATAGAGCACAGGATGACTATCATTTACTTTTAGGAGGATGGTCTGAGAGGTTAAAATTCTTAGACCTTCTCCTTTTGGACCTATACCATATAACCTAAATTTTCGCTGTATTTCTTTTTGTCTTTATACTATTCATCTTTCTATTCCTTGCTTTTACGTAATTTACCTATCTATGTATCTCTCACCTCTACAGACTGCTAGTCTCCTTTTTGTATCTGTCTCGGTAGTGTGTAATGGGTCCGTTTAAATATTCGGATATTCGCAAGTTTCAAGCTTAGACAAAAAGTAACGTATGACTTGACACCATGCGCAGCTACTTTGAGAGTGATAAATGTCGTTTTGGTTGTGCCATGTGCCTGGAGAGGGGCTGCTTAGATGTTCCTCTCTTGTAAACAGCGTTCCTGACTGAGACTTTTGATGACTATAATTTAGATGTTGATTCCTGGAATTTTCCCCTTGGTGCAGATATTATGGGGACGTGTCGTACTGAAAAATTTGTTTGTAGGTATGCCTGATAACTAAACACACAACGTAAGTACACAATAGAGCCACGAGTGGGTTTTCTATCTCTCTTTCTCTTTCTCTTTCTTCCGTTCATCCTCGCCGTCGGTAGGCCCCTTATCCCCTTGCGATATTCGGATATTATCTATAACTTCCTTGTTCTTTCCCTCAGCCTGTTCCTGGGATACCCGTGCAGTTTTATCAGTATTCGTAAGCAATCCTTGCCGGTTATTGCTCATATATGCTTGAAGTTCCAATACTTGGAACATCCGGGGTATGAACAATAACAGTGCAAGGTAACTGGTTCATAATGTAGGCTTTGATAATAGTAGTAATAATAATAATAATAATAACAATAATACATCTCACCTAAGTCACACCCTTTGTGATAAGCCGACTAAGCACTGAATTAATCGCCGTCTTTAGCGTGCCTCTCTGTTCCTTGCATCTCACGTGCGCTCACTCATAATCCTCAAAATACTGACCCCAAAGCCATTAGACGGAATAACGAGACGCAGATTGGTATAAATAAGGCCAAGAAATCAGTTACACACTTTTCCGCTAATTATGTGTAGCATCCATGATTCCACAGTTTGCACTATCTTAGTTTGTATATCCAAGGCGAAAGAATGGTAATAAAGGAACCTAAATTGTTTTCTTAGTTCTCCCCTGCCTCGCTTTGCTCAGATCCATTATATTCCTGCTTCCAAGGACCAACATCATAAACTGGATGCCTGAGATTTGTGAATTAAAGTTGGTTTTGCCGAAGTAGGTCAGGAGTAGCTTCTCCACAACTGTGTATAACATGCAGGAGTGGGCATAAGCTTTCTCAGCACAGAATCTTGCACAAGAGATTACACAGCTTCTGAACAGGAAGGAAGGGTTGTCTTTTATTAGCACTAGTAGATATGTAGCTACAGAATAAGCATATTTATTTATGGTTGGCATGAAGATTTTCATGTTTGAATATCGGAGTGAGTGTATCAACTCATCTTAAAGACGCCTATCTTTCCCATATTTTTTACGGTATCATCCATGAGTGCGAAACACTGATAATTAGGCATTCCTACGACCATGACTCCTAGTTCTGGCACCAACTCGAGACTCTTGCCAAACCCACTGTAATGATCTATGGTCATGTCCAACCACGGCTGCTTCAATTCTAGAAACAAATTATCGTTTTCATCTGCTGTTTGAAGCTCGTCCAAAGAGACTCTCCATACAGATCTCTCACTGGTTACAATCAACGCATTGGATTTCTCGTCAAATACAGCATTATTTCCAAAACCCGCGCCATCTCCGAATATCAGGGTCTCGCTTCCGGCGACTATGATCTTCCTTTTCAAGTAAAAGCCGCCATTAGCATCAGAAGCCTGCGGATTGAGTGTTTGATCCTTACTGAACCTAGTTGTGCCCACACTCCTGTGTCCAATATGTAGATTGTGGTTCTGTCCACACTTAATTAGACCCACTAGTCTCGATATCAATGCGAACGGCTTCTGCAAGAAAATCTTTTTGCAAGTTTTTTTTCCGTCGCCGTCCGTGTGTCCTCCGCGCGGGATCGGCCAAATTGTACTATTTGACGGATTTAAATCATAGGATTTTGGTCTGCTAATAGGATTGGCAGCACTAAATTGGTAGAAGTAGAGTGCTCCGCATCTTATACACGAATTTATAGTTTCGCCTGGAGCACTAATAATAAGCCATAGCTCGCCTGCAACTAGTGTTTTGCTGCCAAACATCCCTGAATCCTTGGACTTAATGCGTTCTATGGGGTTCTTAGCCCCATTATAGCGTATAATTTGTTGAGGTTCATGGGTTTTGCTCTGAGTCAATTTATGTTTATCGTAGACTAGAACCGATGCCGTACCCCTTACGCCAACAAATAAATACCTTGAGTTTAAACCAATAGCAGAACCGAAATTTTCGTAGCCGTTAGTGAGTGATTCTGTTTCAGGGTTCGTAAGAATCACCGGATTAAGACTCTTGTAATTAACAACGATAACACTGTCGGTTTTGCTTTCTAAGATGACCCGTAAAATACAGTATTTTTTTATTACCATTAGGATTCCACCCTGCTCGTCATGTTTACTATTCTGTCCGTTTTTCTTCACGTCAGCATACGAAGTTCCTATTATAAGATCACCATTATCAACTTCTAGAATAGTGCCAATCTGTGTTAAACGGTACAATGAATCGTCATTAAAGGCTATTATCATCACTAGCTTATTACCATCGTAAATGTTAACTTTTTGTTCTCCAGGAATAGCGACCACCAAGTAGTCAATTCCATCAAATATTCGCAAGGTTTTTATACGGGATCCAAACCGTGAACCGTCTTCTCTCGAGTCATAGTTTGTTATTCTCACACTTTTTGCTTCACTATCTAAAGTATAAGAGTACTCTGAAAGTCTAGCTAAAGGTATAACATAAATAGAGCCATCTAATTCCTCTAATGGTGCGCCTACAGCAATACTGGGCCCTTCATTTATGTAATTTCCTACAGCTAAACTGCTACCAAATCTACTATTAGCAACCATCGAGGAAAGATATGTAGAATCTTCTGCAGCCGAATAGTTCGTCATTATGTGGGGCTTTCCAGCAATTACTGAGCTTGGTTTGATTATTTTGCTTTTGCAAATAGACCACGGATCTATATTTTTTAAATTCCGGTTATTGAACCATTGATTGAGATTTTCTAAGCATTTACCAACTGAAATCTCAATCTCCTCAAGACCTCCTAGATAGTAATCATCTAGGATATCATTCAAGTAAGGAGACTCTTGAAGATACGCTAAACTGCTTAATTTATATGCCTGTAATTCGACATTCAAGGCAATATAGCCACGATTTACGCAGTATCTTAGATTTCCAGGGGACACTTTCTGGAATCCTAAACGCTTATAAGCTTTAATGATTGCATCGATTGGAAGCTGCCAATTCGCACTGAAATAGTCGAACATTTCATCCAGTTCGTCGTCTTTAAAGGAGTGGTTTTGGTATTCTTTTGGGCGGGGGTCTTTTTGGCCGAAGTGCTTTTGACCGATATCATTTTGACCGACATCTTTTTGACCGACATCTTTTTGACCAACATCTTTATGACCATCCTCCTCCTGCTGACTGTACCGACTCAACTTCTTCAAGAGAAGCATATCGCCTCCTGTATCCAAAAACGAATGAGCCTTTTCAATGTCCCCAGAAAATTCCATCTCTGCCAAATGCTTTAATAATCCCAGGTTCATCCTTATGGAATGCCATGTGGAGTCAGCCAATTGATGAGTGAACATCCCATATATGAATGCCTTCAACTGTGGGTTAGCAGCAGCGAAATTCTGCTGCTCATCATTATAAACTCGAACGATCTCCTGAAGAAATGGTGGCCAATGGGCCTCTTCTGCCTCATCAGACATCCCTAAACAGTTATAGAAGGCATCAGGAAAAAACGCTCCCGCATGAAGATAGCTGCTATATTTCTTTATGTCCGATGGTAAGTACGGACTTACCCGTGAAATCAACCCTACATGAACTCTTGATATGCATGTTAGTTTTCTATTATATTGATATACGCTTCTGTATTCTCCAGATCAAAGTACTTACCCAACTCCACTTGCTTCCCCAGATTTGAGAAACACAAGCAAGAGTGCCAATAATATCGGTAAGAATTTACCAAAGCTCATTATGAAGGATGTGACCAGTTATCTCGATATCATGGATCCTATTATCTTCAGGCTACGCTCTCTCTATGCTCACACAGTGATATTCCAGATCAAGTTCGCGGAGATCGGATCAAATTCGTACAACCGTCATCCTTTTTCACTCCAGGTTCGAATCCCAAACGATGTGAAACTGAAACAGCCCAAAAAAAAATAGGAGATGAGCATACCATTTTGGTGGATTATAGGTGCTTTGAGGACCGTGTGGAGATCACGTGCGGGTGGAGTCAAAAATATGTCCTCTACAGCATGCATGCATCCATAGAAACATCGCTATAAACGTAAATTAAATCGTCATTATATATTTTCTATGAAGTTTAAAGGTTAAATAAATCACTGATATATTTTAGAAAGCTCTAAAGCCTTTCGCAACTCTTCATCCTCATCAAAACCAGCCTCTTCTTCTAACCTATCTTCAACCTTATCTTCAAGAGAACTCTTATCTCGACCATGATGTTCTCTTTTAGACAACTCAAGCACACGGTTTAATTCGTCGTCATTTTCATTATTAAACGTTCCTAAAGCCCCCAAATTATCCAATTCCAATCTCTTTTTGTACTTATTTTTGATCTTATTCTTTGAGGTCTTACTATGCTTATGAGACCCCTCATTCACTCTATTTCTATTTCCAACGCTCAATCCCATCGCGGACGACATTGCTGTAACCGCAGTAGTCAGGTAAGACTGTCTATGGCGATTTAACAGATTGGATCCACCTACATTTAATGATGAATCATTATAGGTATTATTTGTAGCCTTGAATTCAATCTGCGAAAGCTCAAGTGCAAGTTTTAAGTCCTCATCCATTTCTTCTGGTTTCTGTACTTCATCTGTGATTTTTTCTTTTGAACCATCTATTTCATCGGCATCATCGTCTTCTAAAAGCCATTCGTTCTGTTGGTTTTTAGACAATCTTAAGGCCTCTAATAATTCCTGCTCTTCATTGATATCAATATGCGTATTATCAGGTTTGAGTTCAGCCTTAGATAATTCTATGGCTTTCATCAATTCCTCATCAATATTATCATCTGCTCTATTATCCTCTTCAACAGTGTCCTGTTTCTGCTGATGTATCAGCTGACTCATTGCAATAGCTAGAAGCATCTCCTCTTCCTCACTTAAATCGGTAGCTCCATTATACCGATCAACTAGCTTATGTTTCAAGAATTCCTGGACTTTATAAGCTTCGTAATCACTCAATTCACTGTTTATTCTCTGGGCAATTTCCGAGTTCATTAACTGTTTGAATTTTTTCTTTCTTGCTTCTTTGCTGAGACGACTCTCTCTTGCAGCATCATTCATTGCAGCCTCCTCTTCATCATAGAAGAAAGAGTTCTTCACAAACAAAGAGTTCTCGAACGATATATGGAAGTATTCAACAATATTGTTAAGCACAATTACTCCGGCCATTATAATAGATGGATAATCAACACGAACATTCCAAGTATCTTCCGTTTCTATGTTCCCATCGTCCTTTTTACTAGAATCATTGAAATTTCCCATTGGAGCCAACAGAATCGCCGTAGTAGGGATTAATTTCAAGATTTGCAAAGCTTCTTCTTGGTTATTATTATTATCGATTGCATCTTCATCAATAATAGTCACTTGTAGCTCACTTCTAGTATTGTCAATGAGTGTTTTTTGTACTTTATCATCGGCTATCATCAACACTTTTCCATTGAGAATATTTATCACCGCAAACCATCCATTATATGAAGCCAAAACTGCTACAAACTTATTACAATCAAACATATTGATTGGATTGACATAACTACGTGTATCTGGAGCCAGATCCCATATTCTTCTTATGAATTCCGGAATGATCTTTACGATAACCAGCGACTTATCGCGAGATTGAGTCGTGAAACTGGTTGAATGAATAAGAAACTTTCCAGAAGAAAACAAGGCACAAAATATAGGCGAGTCATTTCCTGCGGCCCTGACACTAGATTTTGGTCTTTCGTGATTATCAGTCATTTTAGTCTGAATTATCTTCTCTTCGCTCGGAGAAATAGACCCTTTAATGTCGCCGTGCAAACATATTGTAGTAGCAGGATCGTTAAGAGAGATAACCTGTATTAAATTGTAATGTGAGTAGAAAATCTGACGACCTTTATAGTCTATATCAATGAACTTTTCACGATTGTTCAAGGTATTCATAAGGTTAGCTACGGAGACCTGCTCTTCCAAAAAATCATCATGAAAATAGCTCTCTAAAATCAAACTCGATTCGTCCACGATTTGAGGCTTGAGTTCCGTCAACAGAAAATGTTTTATTGTGTAATCAGAAGAAGTGAAATCAGTTCCTTCAACAACAAAAATATTCGAGTTGATGGACTCCACAATTATGAGGTCTTTGAAGTTTGAATGAATAGATAATACAGGATATCTGAACGAAGACGATGAGAGGAAGTCGTTGATATTGAATTGGAATCTCTTTTCTTTGGTCAAATAGTTCCATCCAAAAATATATCCATTCAAATCTCCCGATATAACATCTAAAGAATCTTTATCCAATGAGACACTAGAATTATAATTGAAAGACTTGTCAAAGATGATGTCAGAAACGGCAAATTTTTTCAATATATTGGATTTAATGATCGATAATAACGACGCGCTAGCGACATCATCTTTGTATCTATCAGATATTATTTTATCAACTTCATAATCATGACGTCCAAAAACAAGATCTTTTGTTGGATTTGACGAGAGTAAAATATTCTGATTGTCGTTCTTGAACTGTTTGATGAAGATATATCCCTTAGAATTACCATATATCATGAACTGCTTGCAGATTCTGTCACAGGTTCGTATATTTAACTCGTTGGTCTCATTGGTTGAGTTCATAATCCGGTCGGAATCCATAAGAAACTCAACAGAGATATTTCTCTTGCCCTGTTTCAAAGTAGCAAAGTTCAAATTGCACGTAGTGTTGCTGAATAAAATCAACCTATCATTATTGAAATCAGGCACTATTTTGTTGATGAGATAGTTGGTTGGCACCTTATAACTTGACGCAATAACATATGGACGGACTTTCCGTTTAGATCGTTTTTGTAATCGCACACCGTCATTTGTGTTTGATATTTTATTCAATATTGCAAACCGGGTGAAATACTCAACTCTCCAGTATTTGGACTTCGAGACACTAGGAAAACTCGTCAATATAATATCGTTAGTCTCTTCAAGAATTGAGTCCAATCTGTCGGGTTTAAGAGTCTTGTGTTTCCCCGGCAAAATGCTCAAATCGACATGATCTTCAGCTTTTAATTTTCTGATAAACAAAAGCCGCCAAATATCGTCATTATTGATAACATCGAAGAAGTAACTGTTGATTGACGATATCACTGATAACGTCCCCGAATCTAGATGCCCAAAAATCTTGACAATGATTTCTACTGGCAAATCATATATGGATGTTGAGATCATCGTAGTCATCTCCGCTCAAAACGCTCCACAAACGCCAAAACTTCTCCTAATGGCAGGCCACAGTTTCGTGAAGTCAACAGGTTGTTAACAGTCTTTATGGATGTGTCTTAGTGGATATTGAAGGCATTTATACCGAAGGCAACTGGTACCAATGATTTCTCTTACTAATAAAAAAAAAAAAAAATTTGAAAAATTATCTGCAGCACGATGCATATAATTCCGGTCAAAAATCCGTGAAGTCGTGCACGTTCTGGCCGGAATTATTTGATCGAAGAAAGCAATTACTAAGATAACTCAAATGGTTGATGGAAGATGCGGTAATCTTCGATTAAATATATGTTTTACTGAACATCTTTAGTCAAACAAAGCTCAATAAAAATGGTTTTGGTTGCTGCAGGTCAAATTTCTTCTACGTCATCGTTATCGACGAATTTTCAGCAAGTTCTCAAGCTAATTAACCGGGCAGTTAGTTTGAATGCTAAGCTCTTATTTCTTCCTGAAGCAAGTGATTATATTGCGAAGAATGCAGCACACTCGATCAAAATAAGCAGACCAATGAAATCATCTGTGTTTGTGACCTCGATCCAAAAAAGATTGAAGCAATTGAATGAAGAAGGTAAATTTTTGAATGTGATTGTTGGGATCCATGAACCTGCTTGGAATACCAAGGAAGAAGGAACAACATCCGAAGCTCCAGTTGAGAAAAGGGTCAAGAATTTGCTAGTTTATATTAACGAGAAGGGCGAGATACTGCACAGTTACCAAAAATTACATTTATTTGACATTAATATCAAGAACGGTCCGATATTGAAAGAAAGTAATTCTGTAGAGCCAGGCAAGGAGTTAGTCAAGCCGTTTGAAACTCCGATTGGTAAACTAGGTCTTGGAATCTGTTATGACATCCGATTCCCTGAATTTGCCCTTAAATTGCGTGAGTTTGGGGCCGAGATCTTGACTTACCCGAGTGCTTTCACCGTGAAAACAGGGGCAGCTCATTGGACATTATTAGGAAGAGCAAGAGCTATTGACACTCAAAGTTATGTGATCTTGCCAGCTCAAAAAGGAGTCCATAATACATCTATTGAAGATGATTATGAGACAGGCAAGGTAGTCAATAATATGGTCGCTGGAGAGAAAGACGTCAAGAGAATTAGTTATGGACATTCTATGATTATTGATCCATGGGGCTCAGTGATTGCAGAGGCCAGTGATGTCAATGTTAATAATAATGAGCCGGAATTGATTGTTGCCGATATTGATTTAGATGTTGTAAAGAAGGTAAGAAAGGACATGCCATTGATCGAGCATCATCGGAAGGACATATTTGGGTTTCCATGAGGGTTTGTAGATATACTTATATATGGCCAATAATCAATAGAGAAGAGCTTCCATGCCTCTTACTTCTTCTTTTGGACCTTGTCAAGGCTCGGTAGCTCGCTTTGCTCGGAAGTTTGTCTGATATTATTATGGTTTACTTGTTCTTCATATAGTTATCATCCTCATCCACTGATAACTAAATAGTCTTACTACATATAGTAATTATTAATAGTACATATCGCTATTCAGGCACCATCTTCTACTCCACCCATAAATCTTACTAAATAAATGTAGCTCCCAACCGAAGCGAGCAATCAAGCCTTGGCGAGGTCCAAAAGAAGAAGAAACAGTCGTTCTAAAAAGGGTCAAGCAGTTTTACTATATTGATATTGAACTCAACATAAATAATGAAATGGCAAGAAGTAATTAAATAACGAACAAAAATAATTATAAAAGAAAAGAGCTAGTTAAAAACGAAGCAGAACATCATTGCTGTTTGCATTCTTCTGGATTGGCTTTAGGCTTGTCACCATCCTCTTCATCGAAGTCGTCATCACCATCCTCATCACTAGCATCGTCTTCATCAAAGTATTCCATGTCGTCGAAATCAGCAAAGTCCATAGCAGCACCGGTGAACCAATCAACGGCTCTAGGAATCAACTTGTCCTTAATATCTTCAGCAATACGGTAATCTAACTCCAATCTGGCCTCCAAATCGTTTTCGTCTTCGTCTTCTTCCTCCTCGGCATCCTCATCAGCTGCGTCCTCGTTTGATTTAGGTGGCACTGGAGGGTCAAAGAAGTTGAAGAACGACTCGGTTGGCGTGAGTTTCTCAATGGTTCTGGTCTGTTTAGTGTGTTTGTTTCTCTGTTTTCTTCTTTCGATCTTAATAGTGGCGTTTTTCTCTGGGCTTTTCCAGTCGATTTCGCATCCTTCGGCGTGATCATAGATAAATTCACCGGAATAACCTAATTCTTCTTGATAGAAGTAGGTCTTTTCCAAGGTCTTATTAGAGAAAAAATCGTTAGGAGCAAACTCAAAAATCAATTTAAATCCAGGCTTATCAGAATGTTGTAATCTGACGTCCTTCAAAAAGTGCAAGACTTCTACATCTCTAGGAGTAATTGTTTCAGAAAGAAGCTCCAAATTTTCCAACGCAGTGAGCCAGAAATCTGGGATCCCTTTGACGTCTTCGTCTTCGTCTTCTTCTTCGTCCTCGTTCTCCTCTTTTTTAGCAGCATCTTCTTTTTTATTTTTCTGAGGATCATCCATCTCCTCAATATTCTCGTCATCCTCATCCTCCTCATCTTCGTCATCATCTTCACCACCTTCCAAAGAGGCCTCGATCTCTTTGCCCTCTTTGATTTCCTCCTCAGTAGGCTCGATCTCCCCATTGACAATCTGGGCTCTACGTTCATTGAGTGGTTTGTACAATAAACTGTATTTTCTTTCAAGAGCAAACAACTCCTTCTGGAAATCCATTTCCAAGCCCATCTGCTTCTTCTGGACAGATTTCAAAGAGATGATTCTGTTTTTGACCTGCTTTGGCAAGGACGAAACATATCCAGAGTCTTTTCCCACTAAGTTGTTCAATTTACCTTCAACCAAAGAGATAAAGGCCGGATTGGTTGCCAACGCCTTCTTGGTCATCTCTTCGGTCTCCTCGTCAATGGTGTTTGGCACCTTCGGATTATGGTTGGCTGATTTGCTCAATAACGACCCAGCGTTGGATGCAGGTGTGTTTTGAGGCGTAGGAGCCTCGGCAATTTCGGCGATTTTGCTTTTAATTGGTTCGGACATTATTATAGACTCACAAAAGCAGCTGCTCGAAAAAAAGATCAATATGTCCAGTACTAATCAATATCTGTAGACGTACTGATTACAAGACAGAAGCAAATCAAGAAAGGATGTATTTGGATTTTGTGAATTTCAGAAAAAATTTTATTAATTTAATTTTCGTGTGTAATTTGCGGCACACGTGAAAGGAGAAAAGGTGAGTAGTAAAGGTTTGCTAAGTCATCGGAGACCCCTGTGCAACCGTAGCTGTATCTGGATGTGGATAATTAGTACGTGTTATTTGTGCCTGTTAAGAGTCCGTGTTATAGGAGTATGTAGATCCGTGTGGGCTGGTTTGCATATCATTGCTGTGTTAAATGAGGCTACTAGCAGAAGTTAGTTTAGGAGGCCTGCATTAATGACGCGTCTTCATTTCTTTTATACCGTGTATATATTACAACATGCATGTAGAATACAAACACTGTGCCACGAGCGAAGCGAGCAACCGAGCGCAAGCGAGGTCTAAATAGGAAGAAGAAAGAGATGCTCCACTAGAAACAGTCTTCTTCTTTCTTCTTTTTGACCTCGCTTACGCTCGGTTGCTCGCTTCGCTCGTGGCTCAGTGATTTTGGAAGAGAGGCTGTCTTTGACGTTCTTTTGACAGCCGTTCTTCAGTGTCCCTGTGAGATTGTTTTATATAGGTTGGGTATTAGTGTCCCATGACTTATGTCCCTCTTATATTGTTTTGCACCGGTCGTAGTATTAATGTCCCGATTGTTTTGAATCAACTCTGTTATTAATGTCCCAGTTGTTTTATACAGGTCATCTTATTAACGTCTCAACCGCTTTATACCCACCGTATGCTTAATGTCAGAATAATATATTGCTTTGTACCAGCTATGTTGTTAATATCCCAACTGTTTTGCTCTGACTGTATTATTACTGTTCCTTTGAGATAAGTATTATAGAATATTAGTTTTCGATTACAACATGCTAGCATAAGGACCTGTATTATAGATTTTTGAGCTACTATTAGGACATCTGTACTACTAAGTGTTTACCTATTATCAGGACATGTTCTACGAAGTACTTACCTACTATTAGGGCGGTTATTATAGAATGTATACTACAACATGCAGTCATACGCCATGCTTCTGTTATAATTATCAAGAATTTTACCATACAGTAATATAAGTAAGTATGTTTATATACAGGTTATTTTTGTCATTTATCATGCATCTTTAGTTCCAGCCTTGAGCGAAGCGAGCAACCGAGCGCGGTGAGGTCCAAATAAGAAGAGAAAGAGACTCCAACCCAGAGGGTAGCGAGGTCTAAAGAAAAGAAAAGAGGCTTCAGTCCCTTTCAGCTTCCAACTTCTTCTTCAACTCTCTTAATTTAAGCTTAGCCTGTCTTTGTTTCTTACGCACCGACTTCAAAAGATGTTTGTCTTCAACTCCAATTTCATCGCTATCAAATTCAAGAATTTTTTCTAAATCCTCAACTGAATCCATAGAAAGATCGAGTATCTGTTTAAGAGTAGATTCATTCTGTTCATGCAACTGTTTCTCTTCCTGTTTCTTCTGCTGAGGCTGGGTTTCCGGCGTCGAATTTATCTCAAATAAAACACGTGATGTGATGGAGCCTAGCTGGTTCAGCGTGACTTTACCTGGATATTCATCAATTATCTCTTTCAAAACCGCAAGTGTCTGTTCACGTTTAAGCAATTCGAGTTCATTTAACTCCTTGTTTTTCCCCTTCGAGCTGGCTTGTTGTTGTTCCTGCTGTTTTTTCTTTTCAGGATCGAATTCTTCGTAGATGTCGTCTAACGATTTGTTGGTCTCGAGACTGTTTTGCGAGCGTGCATTGTCTATGAACACCAAAACAGTGGAATACTTCTTCAAGGCTTCGTAAATATCGTGTCTTTTTATCGTCTTCAAGTCCGAATTCGAGATATTCCACCGCAATTTGAACTGCTTCATATCTTGGTTTCTCTTCTTGGCATCGTTCTTTAATCTATTGGCCAATTTTCTTCCAAAATAGTTATTCAAGTTCGAAAGCTCTTCTTCCTTCTTTTTGGCTAGTTGTTCTCCATACTGCTTAATGGCAATCTTTCTGTCCACCTGTTTAATCAAAGGTATCTTAATTTCAGCCGAACCAGAACCTTTTCTAGCAGGACTCTTTACCTCGTTTGTCACGTTCGCCAATATCAATCCGTCCTCATCGGGCTTGAAATCTATCACTCGTAGAAGTTTTTTGAAAGTGGTGCGTTCTATTTCTTTAGTCTTAGGATTGAGAAAGTCGCATAATCCCTGGGGATTGAGCTCTTCATAAATAGTTTTTATTAATTTATTTATACAATCCACCGACTGGAACGTCCCCAGAGATGCACTGAAATATGGTACTCTTGACTGACTTCCTCCCTTGTTGTTGTCACGTCTATGATTATTACTGTTGTTGTGATTGTTACTCGAAGCCTGTCTATTTTTGTCTGATCTCTGCTTAGGAAACTTTATTCCAAGAGTTCTTTCAAGAGTCCGGTTTAAAACATCGCTATTCTTCCCATTAAGGCCATTACTGCTGTTGATGTTCATGTTATTGTTCTTTGACTTTCTCTGGTGATTAGTCCCATTTTTTTGAAGAGAGTTTCTCTTGGATAACTCTTCAAAACTCTCAAAGAATCCATTCTGACAGCTGATTGGACAGGAGTGGAAACATCTTCTACTGAAAGGCGCAAACGGTTTCCAAAAAGGCGTGCCTCGCACTATATTGGACATTATGATTTTGATTATGTCATAGGTATTAATTATTTATGAACGGTCATATTGATGTTGTATAGTTAGGTAAGTAAGCGTCTGAAAAATTTTCGATTCCGTTTTTGGAATATGGAGAAGGTTGTGAGCGTTTATGGATGAGGGTGATGAGATGATTAGACAAAGTAGAAGGAACATGTAGTTTAGAGTGGTGATTATTGCCGGATGGGCCCCCAGAGCTCGTACGTTTAAGGAAATGGTTGAATCTATGTGGTTTAGTAATAGTAGTTTGCGTTTTGTTGCACGGTGTACCGTGGTTCTGGGCATAAAATACTGCATCACGTGATTTTTCAGATAATTCGCTAGCCCCCTCTTCTCCTTCTTCTATAGGCCTCGCTTACGCTCGTGGTTTAGTGCTTATATATGAGTACGAGCGAGCCGAGCACCGAGTATTGGAGCGGTCAACAAAGAGAAGAAGAGAGAGATGATCTACTCCGTACACTCTCTTTTTAGATCTAGCTTACGCTCGGTTTACTACAGCTGTATGTTGCAAATATATCTCTTCTGGCGGAATTGCATATGTCAAGCCTATATAAACAATAAACAACCGCAACTAATCACCTCAACGACTTGGGCTTTTTACCAAACATTTCTAGTATATCGAGCAAAATTCCACGTGCCTGGGTGTCCTGGCATCTATTGCAACGAATATGGACACATTTCAAGCAATAGACATATTCGTAGTCGGTAATATACATGCATTTGCAACAGGTCCAGGTAGTGTCAAGTTCCGTATAATTTGTGCTCATTTTTCTGTCCTTTTCTCTTCTTGGTAGTAAGTATGCTAATTTAGCTACAGCTATTGATAAGAGGTATTCTGGATGACAAGGACAAGGACAAGGACAATTGAGTGGAGCGAAAGAAGCACATGGCTATATATATATTGAATGCGGTCGGTCTACACGTCAGAAAATCAACATCAGAGTGTTTGTTGATGATTATTACAGGAATGCACAAAAAGAGTATAATTGAGTATCATTTTCAGGAAGGGTGCAGCCAGATACCTAACATCTGTAATTTTTCCACGGAAATCTGGAGTCCGCTGGGTGTGGAGTGACAATTAACGGTCAACGGTTGGCAGTGGGTCGCAGGTCCTGAAATTACGTGAGTGTGGAAATAAATTCTAACTAACAGCCTCTTCTTCTTCTTCTTCTTCTTCTTCTTCTTCTTCTTCTTCTTCTTCTTCTTCTTCTTCTTCTTCTTCTTTTTTAGACCTCGCTTACGCTTGGCCTCATATGCAAGCATTACACCTCGAGCGAAGCGAGCAACCGAGCCTTGGCGAGGTCCAAAAAAAGAAGAAGAAAGAGATCCTCTACTAATTACAGTCTTGTTCTTTTTTTGGACCTCGCCAAGGCTCGGTTGCTCGCTTCGCTCGGGTTATATGGTAAGCGGACTGCTCAAAGGAGTGGATATCATGCATGGGTAAGTAGGTTGATGAGATCTTTTTGCTATATGCACTCGGATGTCTTGCAATTCGTAATTGATAATACGGATAATCTGTCTCAGGCAGCTGGATGCAACGCGGATCACAAATCAGAGCGCAGAGCCATTTTGTCGTTTGTCGTGGCTCCATTTTGCCATCATTTTCCATCAGTTGCCGCCATTCCTTGTGCGAGACAGTGTGTCTCTCCCTGTGTATTGTACCATTGCTGTGGCTTGGGACGTCAAACAGCAGAAAAACACGCAACTACCAAAAGATAAGGATTTTCACCGAATAAGGGATTTAAGAGGTGCTACTGCTACTTATTTGCAATTGGCACGGAAGTGCAGATAAACACTCAAATACAGCCAGTATATAGCCAATATATAGCCAATACATAGCCAATACATAGCCAGGATACAGCCAAAATATAGCAAGGATCCATAAAAACACCTAACTTGCTGCTTGCCACGCCCTCGCCACGCCCATGACGCCCTCAGCCTGGCTACGGGATTGCTCATCGCCTAAGCGAAAATTTGCATGTGAAAGATGTCACTTTGCGCAGCAGAAAAAAAATTTAGGGATGAGAAGATTGAGCTAAAATAAAATGTGAATTTTTCACTGCCAAAAGGTATAAAGAGGCGGCCCCTGGCTGTTTTGGCTTGTGTCATCTGCTGGCTGTCTTTGCTTATCTTCGTAGTTCGTAGTTCATACTAGTTTACATACCTCCGTAATACACCTTTTTTGTGTCTCCATAATACACCTCTTTGTGTCATCTAGAAAGAACGTTCATACCACATACTTACTTACAGCAATGGCCGAATCCACCACCGCAACCACCGCCACCCCCGGCCTCAAGTCCCTTGACCACTTGAAAACGTACCCGATTTTGACCGAAATCTACGAGGGCGCCTCCAAGTACCCCGTCTACGGAACAGTGACCTCCAACTTGAAGCCCTTCTACAATTATGTCACCGACATCGTGTTGAAGGTGTCGTTGCTCAACACCGCTCTTTTCAAGGCCGACGAGCTTTTCAATTCGTTTGTGTTGAACACCTTTGACAAGTTTCTTCCCCAGGTGAAGTCTCTTCATGCCAAGGACTTGGCCCCTTCGAGTCTTATCTCGCACACGAAGGTCAAGGCCGAGGAGTTGTCCACACAGGCCAAAACAAAGGCCGAGGAGTTGTCCACACAGGCCAAAAGCAAGGCTGACGAGCTCAACGGAAAGGTCAAGTCGTATGGCCAGCAGGTGAGACCAAACATCAACGAGAAGGTCAAGCCAATCATCTCCCCGATCAACAACACCCTTGAGACCATTGTTGACACCTATTTGCCTTCGGGTGCCGATGAAAAGGCCGTTCCTGCTTCTTCCGGCGACGAATTCTCCCGTCTTTACAACATTGCCTCGTCTGCGTACTCCAAGGCCTCGCCAAAGGTTGTCGAGCTTCAGAAGAACCTCAGTGGCCATGTTATCGACACCTACTCAAGCAATTTGCCTAAAAAGGAAGTAGACACAGACTCCAAGCCTTTTGGAGCCATTGATAAGGTGCAAGCTGCTGCAAAAACCTCTATTGACTTGTCAAATGAGGGGTTGCAGGTCTTAAGTAAGACTTACGAGTCTTCTATCAAGCCTAAACTCGATACGTATCTTCCTAAGGTCAAGTTAAGCTCCACTGACTCCAAAGCCACTCCTACCACCACCACCGAGTCCGTTAATGCTGCTGTTGACTCGGCCAAAGCCACAATTGATGCCCAGATCACAAAGGCCACCGAAAGCACCCCGGAAATCACCGCTAATTGAGTGACGTTAGCAAAAACAGCGTATAAAACTATATATATCTCTATATCTCTATCTCCATATCTCTATCTCCATATCTCTATTATGTCTGTTATATCTATAGTATATGATTCTATCTTCTTTTCTCCTTCTCTTTGTGTCTCTTCCTAATTCTTATTTTATACCCAAAAGACCACCGTGTTTGTCCCTTTGGTTGTCGCCCTTCTCCTTTTGATCGTCGTTCTTGATCTGATTCCGTGTTTATCTTAATCTAACTTTGTTATTCTTATGCCTTCAGTATTATCTCACTGCACACAAGCACTGAGTCCCGAGCGAAGCGAGCAGCCGAGCGTAAGCGAGGTCTAAAGAAGAAGAAGATCATATGAGGTCGAGCATCTCTTTCTTCTTTTTTTTGGACCTCACCAAGGCTCGGTTGCTCGCTTCGCTCGAGGCTCAGTGCTTGATAGCCAGTATGCATTGTGAGCACAGCAGAGCAGAGTTCAGTCTCTCACGTGTTATGTCACGTGCATAGAAAACTGTGCATTCCCGTGAGCAATTTTAAGATTGTTCACGTGCAATGTTGTAATTCAAGTATATCATCATCACCAGTCACGTTCTCTCCCAAAAACATCCCATTTCTACATATATTTCCTAATATTAACTCTCGCCTCACAAATAAAACTTTAATTCCACTATGAAATTCTCCCGTTTTAGCTGCAAATACACCCTTTGTAAGCACGACCCATTTTACACACTTTCTGCCTTCATACATAAAGATAGACATTTAAAGCTCCCTTGCTTCTGGGACTCAACATGAAGACCTCTGATGGTCATCCTGCGACCAACATCTTTGTTGATTGTCTTCCTATCTTCTTCAGAGTCTTTCCTATCTCTCGATATCTCTCTTTCTCGATAAATTCCAGTTAGTTTCATATACATGCTGTTTCCAGCTTCTATTTTTATCGACGGGCTTTGATCCCCACCAATTAGTCACAATCCACAAAGAAAATTGGTTATGAGCCAGGCGGCCGCGGCCGCACGCCCACCCGTTCCTCTCGCTTTTGCTCCTCTTCCTTGAGTTTCATGGCTCTCTATCTGTAAGGCGGACTTTGGTTTTGTATACTTAACCGAGTAAAAACGGCCTTTGTTACGGTACATGACGCAAGAAGTGAGTCATTTAGGGCATTCCTCGCCTTTAATTTACTCTTTTGCGGCTACCAAGTTCTTGTTTAATCATTAACCCACTTCTTATCTGGTTTGTGAACCAACCTTGCTGTACAGAAATTAAGGAATGAGGCCAAACAGCAACATTACTTGAATAAACAAAAAAGAAGATAAATAGAGGTCCAAATCCCTCCTCTTCTGGCCCTTCGTATCAGCCTCTTGTATTCATTCTTTATTTCTCTCTATCTATCTACATAACATAAATATAGTATCACTATAATAATCTTTTCCCCGACGCTTTTAAATACAACATGCTTTCTAATACTTTATCTGACTTCGAGGTGTCAATTAACGACATTTCTAAAAACCTTGCCGATGTTAAAATCCACGACCAAAAGGTAAGAGTGCATTCTATCTCGAGTGCAAACTCTGTTGAAGACGATGACGCTGCTAGTAGCTCTAACTCCAGTGGTGGTGACATGGTATCCAGACTGTATCCTAAGGAATTTGATCTTGAAACCATGTTCAAGTTCTATGATTTCAGAGCAAACAAATTGCCATTTTTGGCCACGCATAATAACGATTCTGCTCGTAAACTCTTTTTAAATTGCTCTAGTCAAATTCCATTGAACCAGGTTGTTATTGATGCCGTTAACGAATTTTTAATGAAGAGATCGATGACTGCCAATCCAGAATTCATTGAGTTTGATGCTATTGTCGAGGAAACCAGACAAATGTATGCCGAATTAATTGGTGCTAGTAAAGCCGAGAATGTCTGTTTCACTAGAGATTCTTGCGAATCATTGCACTTATTGCAAGACAATATCAAGTTCAACAAAGGTGACACCATTCTTTTGTTGGATAATGAGTTCCAACATAATAATTTCAGTTGGTGTGGATTTTCCAAGAGACATCCTGAATTGGAACTTGATATCAAGTTCATTGATACCAATAACTGCGACAAGTCATTCATTTTGACTGCAGACACTTTGAAGCCATACATGACTCCATCTGTTAAAGTCCTTTCTTTGTCGTTAACTATGTATCAATCAGGATTGATGAACGACATTAAATCGATCACTACCGCTTTTCCTTCTTTGATCACATTGGTTGATTTGACTCAAGATGTAGGCTTTCATTCTGTCAATGTTGTCGAAGACCTAAACTGTTCTGCTGCATTTTTCAGTACCTTCAAAGGATTGTTCATTCCTCAAGGCCTAGGAATCTTGTACATGAGCGACAAGTTATTGAGTAAGGAACAAACTCACTCAATTCCTAGCTTTGTCAACATCAAGTCCTTATCAAGATTCAATCCTAATGAATTGAAAGTCACTGACTTGAAGGAGACCGATATCCACGATTCATGTCTCAGATTTGAGCATTGTAATAAACCTAATTTGCAAATCTACTCAAGCTACCATATGTTGAAATATTTGTCACAAGACTTGCAAATGTCTAACATCGAGAAATACTTGTCGTTTCTAAGACTCAAATTGAAGACCTCTTTAAAGAATCTTGGTGTCAAAGTGGTCGAGCCTAAATGCTTACAATATGAATCGGCTAACATCATCGTCACTGAAATTAATAACCCTGAATGGTTCGAATTCTTGAAAGCTAATAATTGCTATGTTTCTCAATTCAGAGATATTATTAGATTCAGTATTGGTATCTACAATTCAGTTGACGATTTGATTCACTTACAACAACTCTTGGAAGCGGGTATTAAAAAGGGTATTCCATTTACTATCTAAATAGTGCACTATCTAAATATTTATCGCTATCTTTGCTCCTCATTTTTTGCTTAACTTTCTCTCTCAGTTTATCTCTTAGATTTTATACAGGCTATAATAATAATAACAACAACAATAATAATAGTAATAATAATAATAACAATAATAATAATAACAATAATAATAATAACAATAATAATAATAACAATAATAATAATAACATATATTTCCACTTTATTTTGTATTCTATCGGTTCCTTCATTATTTACCATCGCCCAAAAAAATTATTTAGTTCCACCAAAATGTAATATGTAAAAGAAAAACACAACATGAAACAAAATTTAGCGCATGATACATTTTTGTTTGACTTTGAACCCATTCAAAACACGCAAGCCCATCCCTTTATTATTAACTAGTTAATAGATTCGTTTCGCCCTTAAGAAATGCTTACAATATGAAGTAACTCGAATTAACTCTGTTAATCAATATTAGTACAAAAATGTAAAAGTCTATCCTGAACAAGAAATAAAATGCCAAAAATAATGCAGAAATGAAGAGAAGAAGTGAAAATGATGGATAATGCAAACATGAACAATAAAAGCACAATAATAGAATATAGCGATGAATGAAATAGTGAGTCAGTTTTAAAAAGTGAACCCTAATTCATTAAAAGAAAATGGGTTTTCAAACATTTCCAAGCCATTATTATTTGTAGATTGTAGCAAGGCTTCAAACTCATTCCCGTTCGTAGAATTCATCATGAACTGCTCAGTAGATTGTCCATCGACAGATTGCTGCTGCTGTTGTTGTTGCTGCTGTTTCAATAAGCTAAAAGTCTCCGAGATAACTTCTTGTGATCTTGGGGCAAGAGTGTTGTTGCTTTGAGAAGCAGCAAATGAGTTAACAGCCATGTTATTGTTTGGCAAACTCCCTTGGTTAGCAGAAGCAAAAATACTATCCATATTAGTAAAGTTTAATTTGCGTATGTCACCAAAGCTCTGACTGTTACCATTGTTATTCATATTGCTATTCAAGTTATTGTTACTCAAAACATAACCAGATGTTTGAGAATCAAAAATTTGAGAAGTTTCGTTCTCCAATGGAGACATGTCTAAGTTAGGACTCTTAAAGAGATCTGTTTCAATAGGAAGGTGCGTCATCGGAGTAGTAAATATCTCACTCTTATTTGTTTGTGGGGTATAGAAGTTAGTTGCACCTGTCATTGGAGTATTGGTATTAATTTTAGCAAGAGGTGTGGTGGCACGGAGATATAAGTCGGCCATGAGCTGTTGTTGAAAGCCACTACTTTCATCATTATTACTTGGTGAGTCAAAGTAGTTGTTGCCAATAAAATTTTGTTGCTGTTGTTGCACACCTCCAAATGGAGTGGCAGCTCTTGATACTGGAGCAGGCATTGGCACATTATTGTTGTTGTTGTTGCTGTTGTTCATACCAGCAAATTGATTTGCCAATAATGATTGGAATTGCATGTTGGAAGCAATGTCATTGTTGTTGTTATTATTAGCATTACTATTGTATCCCGCAGCATAAGTCTTGACTGGTTTGTGAATCTTATGAGAAGTAGAAGTTAGGCTAGTTACCGACTGGCTTGAACCAAAGAGAGGTAATTCATAAGCGTCATTAAGAGAACTAGACGACATGTTGGTATTTGCCATTCCAATAGCTTTTGGTTTTCTGGTTCTTATTCTGCATCCGGCTTTCTTCAACTGCTCGTTGAGCATTGGCGAAGCTTCCAATCCATCGAACGAAGCATCTGTATAAACAGTAAAGACCTTAGAGTAAGAAGTTGCATGGTCCCAGTGAATAATCTTTTGGGTTCCATTGAAAGATTGAACTTCAAATAATTCGAATTTTAATCTGTAGTTACCTTTGAATCTAACAGACAAGTTATCAAAAACAGCACAAGCAATATATGGAGATCCTTTGTAGAACTGGGCAGTGACAGTTGTAGTACCTCTAAGAACATCAAGAGTGTCATTTGATTCACTAGTAACTCTGGATTTTCTTTGTTTCTTCATGAAAGAGTCGGCATCATCAAATCCAATACACTCGATGGAGGCTCTGATCATGTAAATACCAAGAGAGTGATCGATTCTGTTGTTTCCGTTTTGGTCAGGCAAGTCCAATTGAACAATTGGTTGTGGGTCCACAAGACGTCTTGAAGAGTTTTTGGTTTCTTTACGACCACTTACTCTGGCCTTGACTGGTTGCTGGACAACATTGAGCTGAACCTTTTGATTGAGAGCAACGATATTTTCTGGGGAGATGGCCTTCACTTGATGCTTTAAGAACTTAACCATTATGATTGTTGTTTACTTTAGGAGCTAGTTAATGAAAAAGAATGTTAGATTGTGATATCGTATGAAGCCGCAAAAAGAGTGTGTGGATGGTGATGAAGAGTCTTGAAGCAAGCAAAAGATTTGAACAATATGGATCCAAAAATGAGGCTTTACCATGAGTATTTATATAACGCATATATTGAATATCCACGGGTCATTGGCATTAAAGGAACTAAACGGAGTACCAAATAGTCAATTTGGGTTTCATGCCCCAAGAAATCGACCATGTCTTCTGTGTTTCACTGCCAGTACCGCTAGTATAGCAGGTGATACAAATCCAAGATTTTAGCCTAGTTTCGAAATGTTAGAATTTTCGATGTAGTTGTTTCCTTCGATGTATGTACTTTAATGCACATTATGCATAAATCGGCCAGAAAACTAAAACCAAAACCAACCGCTTTCTGTAGGGGTAGATTTAGTGGATTTAGCGGGATATCAGAAAGTAACGTAGCATTCGATATAGCGTGAAATTGGCTACCCTCTAGCTCTTATGCAGTTGGATAGCTCTGTTATTGTTAGACAGTGCAATGTACTATGTAGATGGCAGGTACTAAGCATATGGAAGGATTCAATCATATCACATCTGCCGTTATAAAACACAGGACATCTAACAATTCATTATCGTAGGTGCCCGTAAAATGTAGATGCTCGTGATTAATCATTTATCCATATATCAACAATGGTTACTGTTATAATTAACATGTATTGCTTGCGTCCTTTTTGGGCGAGTTTTTATCTCTTAGGGAAAACTGGTTTGAGGTTTTGTATGGTGGTAACAGAGATAGGCACGGAAAAAATTATTTAGTTGCTTCTGTTGCTGTTACTGTTTTATTGCTAGCTCGATTCATCAGGTGGATTTGGGTATGATCATACAAACTAAACGATTCTGCCACTACAAACTCGTCTGATTTTGACTTTCCATTACAGTACTGATCGGGGGTACCATTTGGAAGCGATTGATGAAATCACAGAGAATTTCCCGTACTACGCAATATTTGGCCTGTTAACAGCCAACAGAACAATCAACAACATTCATTAGGTGACTGGCGAGAATCACAATTGTAAATAGAATAAATGAAATTCATTTGAGTCTCTACAGCATTATAGTCCTGATTCCACAGATGTTGTGGATCCATCCCTGGATAGAATATCAGGTGAAATCCAGATCCATGAACTTGTTTTAAATTATGCGCGACAGGTTAGAGATTTTCGGATTTGTATTTTTCCTATGTTCCCAAAGAAATATAACATGGAGGTTCTTACGTAAGCACTACATAGTGGTTGGCAAAGCTAAAATACGCAGCCTTCGCTACTGCACCAACAATTATAGTTCCTTCTATAGGTATAAAATCCACTCTTATAAACACACCAGGGTTACGTTAGACCCAAACCAAACTGCTTGTTTCATTGTAAAACGTCTTTGTACTGTGTTTAGCTATGTAGTCACAGTTAGGCACTACGGCAACTAGGTGTCATCGTAAGGTCAGAACTACCAATAGCGCTAGTTTCTGTAGCAGATACATGTATATCGTTTGTTTTTTCAAGTCGCAACTGCTCTATATCTATTTTCAGACTTTTCTAACAAATTTCGTCAACCCACAATTACACAATTATCCTTGGCTAGACTAGCTAGACTAGCTAGTCTACTCGCTAGTTGATTGCAATTTCTGACAGTGGCTCAATGGTTGCTACTAATGATACATCTGTTGAAAAAGGGTATCATTGTTAATTCTTTATCCGGAAAGCTGATGCACTTGCAGTCTAAGCCTGATAATATATCGAGAGAGATAACATTCGCTTGCTAGTTCAATCAGGGGAAGAATGAAATAGGTAATAGGGAATATGCTAGCACTATGGTTTATATTTTAGATAATGGATAATACATAATTATAAGCAAGAGGCATATAAATGTGGTATTAGTAAAACAAAACGAAATTTGTATTAAACTGTTAAAGGGAGAAGAGAAATATTAGTAAGAGGACTCTATAAACAAAACTCAAATGACTGTAATTCTATGAGGGCGCAGTAAAGCAATTTGAGGTATATAAAACCAAGATATGGAAGTATATGAAAGGAGATGAAAGAAATTGTGTTCAATAATTAGGACTTCCACATCTAATCAAACTACTGCTTTACTGATGACAGCTACTGACAATTAATAAACACAGCTGATCTACTTATAATGCAGGCACTGGACCACGAGTGTAACTAATGGATAAATACATAGTCATGTTTTCACAACACCGTCATTGTTACTTGATCTTGATCTAAAATACCTTAACAATAATTTTTAAGTAGTCCACAAGCTGAATTTACCGGATCAAATGCACTTTCAGAGCAAGTAGATAGAATAGCATCATATTGCAATCTTTTGACTCTCCTTGACATCAAAATTAGGCCTGCATAAACTAATCTTGGTTACATAGACGTTTCACCAATGCTTTAATCTCCCGCTTGGTCCATCCCTTTCCGAAGGTTCCAGCAAGCTATCCTTATGTTCCATGTCGACAAATGCTCGAATATCACCACCAACCTCATCACCAAATATTTTTAGAACCGTTTCATATTCATCCAATAACAGGTCTCTAGTAACAATTAAATCAGAGAAAACACCGAGCTTTGTCTTTTTAACCGTGCTGCTAGACAACCCCAAATCAATAAATATCGGTTCATTATTAGTAGAAGAACCTCTAGCCACACTCGCTAACATACCTTTTGTATTAATGGGCTCTTCAACTGGTGGAGTACTGATACTTTCAACTGATGAACCAGACGTCTCCGGATTTGGCCTCTTTTTACCTGCTAGTTGAATGGCATGGGGATATATTGGTTTGCTACATAATGTCAAGAATGTGTAATAGATTCTTTTTGCAAAGCCGCTTGGGAGATCCGTGTTACTGTAATGATCTTAATTATCATGCTTAATTCTAATGGAAGAGTGATTATTCACAAATCCGCAATCAGAAGTTCACGACGGCCTCCTTTTGTAGAAAGAACCAAACTCTAATATTCAGCCAAATGATCCTTATGAAGTGGGCCACTGTAACTGGGAGCCAACTCCTGTAAGAATTTGTCGAGTTCATCAAATTTATCTCCAGTGAGCGTTTGGTCTTGCACACTCATTTTCATGCCATCTGATTCACTCACAATGTAGCCAATGGTTGCTGTATTTGACAGAGAGGCAGTACAGAAGGAGTGAATACAGTAATTTACTTTTAAAAATAGAAAAATGAGATAACCAGAGTGAGACCCTTCATTACTCACAATCGTTGACGGCGGCTTGGGATGCGATGTTGGGGCGTAATTATTTGTTTTTCACATTACATGACTTTTTATTTGAATACATACCTCCAGATTGGTGCATAGTACTTCTGGGTTCACATCTAATGAAATCACCGCTTAACTGGTAACTACTGGTAATTAATAAACACAACTGATCCGGGTACAACACAAGCACTAAGCCACCAGCGTAAGCGAGACCAAAAAAAAGAAATAAAAGACTGTGCGGAGCATAACATCTCTTTCAGAGTCAGGAAACAGCAAAATAGCTCATCACAAAGAAATACCATCATGAGGAAATACCTACAAATCACATGCAAACATCTTAATAAATTACTATAAACACAAATTACAATGAACAATTATATTATCTAATCTAATTACGAGCAACATGACAATGAAACAAACATTAAACATCAAAAAAATCAATACTCCATTCCATCAAAGTTCTCAAAGATGAACTGATCTATGTCAGCAGCACCGGTCTCAAGATCATAATGATTGTAGAAGTAAGTAAGGCATAAAAATGCCTCAAAAAATTTGTCGAATTTCATCACTAAAGTGATGTTAGCACCTCCGGCTCTACTGAAAGGATTGACTTGACGACGAGCGAATTTCGAGAAGATAAAGGCACATGTTTTGACATGTAAGGGATATCCAAAGTATCTGAGAATTTGTAAGAATTCTCTGAATGAAATGGTTCCAGAGTTATCGACATCAAATCTTTTGAAGTGTCTGTCACAATACTTCAATTCTTTGAGCAAATAGTAGAATTCTTGAACATCAAGAGCGCCATTTCCATCTTTATCAAATACTTGGAAAATCGTACGAATGGTCTGAGAACTGAAGTTGGATCCGTCCATATTCTTCAAATTTACCTGCAATTCTCTTGGAGAAATAACACCATCACCAGAAAGGTCAAATGCTTGGAAATTTCTACGTAAAGCAGCATAATCTCTTCTTGTTTCGTCCATCTGGACAACACCCAGCTCGTCTTCGTATGGGTTATGTAATGGGGTTCTTAAGTTGGTTGGAATATACACTCCATTGCCAGTCAATCCACCAGGAACTCCTCCGCTTTCAAGCTCCATTTCTGCAGCCATTGCTCTTCTTCTGCCAAGACTGCCCAGTCTGTTCAATTGGTTACGTCTCGAAAAAGGGTTGATGCTTCTACGGGATCCACCGTACTGGTTGTAAAGACCAGAAGCATAATTATTGACGAGATTATCATCATAGACAATATCGTCTGGATCTTGATATGAGTTCATGCCGGCAAATCTCCGGTTATATTGGGAATTATAATAAGGATCTGACATTCTGCTATGATTATGATGATAGTTTCCGTCTGTGTATCCTCCCGTATATCCTCCTGATAAACCTCCAGGTATGTGCTGTATAAAATGGTTAATATGCTAGATCAGAGAAAATGTATGGTAAATGTAGGTAGATTGTATGGAAAAACAGCAAGTCAGCCTGACTTTATACGCCTCTTTCTCGAACCATATGCAGAATATAGGGGTAAATAATACTTACACGACTCATTGCGAACGATCCAGATAATTAACTCTTCGATGTGTGTCTGTCTTTGACTTCTTTCTGCAATTAACTAACCTACAGTGAGAAAAAACTGTTAGGGATTGTCGGGATAATGTTTCTGTTTCTAATAGGGAAAAATATCAACACAGGTTAGGACAGCTTAAAAAAGGTTTGCGGAACGTGGAGATTAATTGATCAATTGATCTTATTCAATACAATAAATAATAGTAAGGTGGCTTTCAAAGAGCGGAAAGAAGAAGAACTCGAGAAATCTAGCAACTCAGCTAAAAGAGAGCAACAAGATCGGTTTATATAGAAAATTGGAGCTAGAACTAGAAAGCCTTGTGTATACAAAAATCATTCAAAAGATGAAAAATCGTAAAAGACAATAACAATAGTATGATCAAAACAAAAAGCAAAAAAAGCAAGTTAGGAATGTGTGAGACGGGGATGATTCAAATCTTGTTTCTGGAACAATTTGCGACATCGAATATTGAAAGATGTTTGGGTCTAGAATTAGGCCGTCGGGGTATTGTCTATTGTAAGTGGGGCAACCCATTACTCCCGTTATCATTATTGTCTAGTACCAAAGTGAAATCATAATTGTAGTTAATGATTACTAAGTAGATAGATAGAACACTTACTTGCTTGTGAAGAGGAGTTGATGAGTTTGACTCGGAAAACAGTCAAGCGAGACGAGGGTTGCAAAATATGAGGGATCTGACCCCAACAGGTGCGGCGCGTGTAGGCTTAATGCACGTGCTTTTTACCATGCAGTTCCCGTTTTTAGATTCATGGTTTTCTTGGAAAGCAAACAATCGCAGATCATTCGATATAGGTTATTATTGGATCACCTCAGAACGAGTTCTTGGTCGATGACTGTCGATTCCGTGTTGTTTCTTTTTGTTCGTATTCACGTACTGCTGGAATTAGTAATCCAACTTGCCTAACTGCGAGTACATTACTGCAATGCCTTAAGGCATTGGTTTTAATTACAAGGCACAAGTACATTACATCAACATGGTAAATTCTTTTTTTCGGACGACGGTCATTCCCCAGCGCAGCGAGCTACCGAACGCAGTGAGGTCCAAAGAAGAAAAAAATGACGCCCTACTCCACACAATCTCTTCTTCTTCTTTCTTCTTCTCTCTGACCTCGCTTGTGCTCGGTTGCTCGCTTCGCTCGTGGCTCAATGCTTGCGTTATACAGGCTCATGTTACAAGAAAGAAGAAGAAAGAGATACTCTGCTGGTCGTGGCCATCATACTGATAATCTTCTTCTATTGCGTCATATCCACGCTAGTATTTTCGTAACAACTTGTCTCTTGTATCTATAGGTCTACAGATTAACTATATATGATGTCATGTCAAACCAAAAGTAAGTCCTGCCATGGATCTTTCCTCTTTTCTTTTTCACTTTCTCTTTGTTCTCAAACGCTAATTGTATATTCCATCGCATAAATGTTATTGTAATCATATTGGCGTGCCTGGGCTAAGCTTTAAAACCAAATTCGTGGATTTTTCCTTTTTTAGAAAGAACCAAGATCATGGTAAAATTTTGAACTTTCACCCGACCACTGAGCTACAAGCAAAGCGAGCCACCGAGCGTAGTGAGGTCCAAAGAAGAAAGGGATGCCCTACTCCATACAGTCTTTTATTTCTTCTTCTTTCGACCTCACCAAGGCTCGGTAGCTAGCTACGCTCGGAGATGATCTCCGTATTATTATTATTATTATTAACATCAATATTATGTACAAAGACTATCTATAGGAAAAAATTAGAGGAAGAAATTCCACCATTTCTTGTTTTTATTTGCCTTAGTTCCGAACCCTTCACCGGTTGGATTGGAATAAATTCCTTTGTTGGACAATGCATCGGCTTTGTGTAGATTGTTAGAGATCCCTTCTTTGCTCAACAAGCTTTTTTTGATGCCCTGGCTTTTAACGTCTTCTTTAGCAACATGAAGCACTTTTCTTACGGAAGTTTTTCCAATATTGAAGCCCATTGCCTGGAGTCTCTTTACAATAATTGGAGTCAGCCAAGCAGTCAATGGAATACGAATAAATACTAATGATTTATGAATACCGTAAGCAATGGCAAACGTAGTCAAGAAATACGAATAATTAGTGGTCTTCTTCACTTCCGGCTCAGTAGTTACTATATCAGAATCAACAACAATAATATCCTCTGCTGATTCTTCGGTCTTCTTTTCTTCTTCCTTTTTAATGCCAAAAAATTCCTTCACCTTCTCTTTATAAAGATTTGCTCTTTCCTCTCCAATGCTTGCTACCAATACGTAACATAATGCCAAGTCAATAAACGATATCGACATATAAATCCCAAGAGCGGCATATCCGTATTTCTTCATTAATAATTTGATTCCTGTCTCTTTTTTTGCTGGAGCAGCAGCCCCTCCTTTGGCTTGAGCAGCCTTTGCAGCAATATCTTTGGCACTCTTCTCGATCGGTTTGATAGTGTTGCCTAAACGAATCGAGTTATGAAGTAGTCTCCGTCTGATGTTGGCGGCAAGAAATGTCCCATTATACGGTCTTATGAGCGGCGAATAGGCCAAAGCTCTCGATCTCAAAAACAAGCTCATCTTATGGTGTGAATTCGCTGATTTCTATGTATGTTGGTGGTATCAATGGCCATATAATTGGAGAGTATAGAGATGGGAGGCACTTAGGTGGATTCTTTGCTATTTTTTTTTCAGCCTCGGATGAATTTAATTTGAATCGGCCGTTGTGCCGTGGTTTTGGTGTATAATATCTTATAGTGGCCACGACTATTGCCTACAGACCAATATATTCTGTCTACAAATACTAGCTAGAATGAAGCTCTTCCAGGTGACAAATTACTTGCTGACAGTTTTTATTCAATAATCTTTATGATTTCTCAACAGGTGGAATCTCGTTTAATATCTTCGTACATGCTACCATCTGCTTATAGAGCGTTTTCGTAAAAGGACCGTCATTTTGGTGCAATTCCAAGGCCTCCACATGACGTACATACCTATAGCCGAAAGCGAATATTCACTTGATCTCTACAAGCACTCAACCACGAGCGAAGCGAGCAACCGAGCCTTGGCGAGGTCAAAAAGAATAAGGGGAGATGCCTGTATGTAATAGGGCGACGCTTTCTTCTTTTTTGGATCTCGCTACGCTCGGGAATTATCAGTCTAGAAGTTTCATTGAGCCGTGATATTTATTAATACTGAACGATAATATTGATACTAAAATGAAAGCGAATATTTACTATATAAAGGACATGCAATTGCAAATTATTTGGCTGTGATTTTGCGTTGTTGATTCATAATTAGCTCGCCTAAAATTTGGCCTTGGATGATCTGGCAACAGTACATTTGATCAATCCGTTTGGATGTGGAGATGGGTAGAAAATCTCGTTATCGTTGGACAAGCCCTTCCAGGAAAGATCAAGCAAAAAGTAGTGCTTGTTTGGCAAAGCATATGAAACTGTTTCGACCAATGGTGCAGCCTTCAAAATATCTGTGGCCATGTCATACATAGTTGCTTGAACAGATGGAGAGTTTTGCAAGGCAAACAAGTCTAAAGTGACTTTTCTAGCAGAGACAAAAGTTTCGTCGAAAACGCCTTTCTCAGCAATTTCGTCGATGTTTTGTGGGGAAACTTTTGTGGACTGCCAGTTCCATGTGGCATCGATATCTGTGGACAAAATTCTGTCTTTGGTGGCCTTCAAGGTGGTGAAATCACATTGGTTGAAACCGTAAAACATAGACCCGGTTGATTTAAGCACAGTCAAGTCTTTAAGCCCAGATGAAATTTTGAAGTCACCTGATCTCGAGATGTGTACATTTGTGACTCTCTTTTCATCACCACCTTTAACAAACGAATGGTCATGGAGTTTTCCGTTGACTTCGTACTTGTTCCATGAAGCCTGTTCGATATAGATGTCAACACTAGAAACATGGGCGTATTTTTTCAAGAAATGACTCGATACATTGGTAGCGAATCTCTCAATTGGCCAGACTTTTTGGGTCTTTGCGAGCACCAAAATAGTGTTCTTCACAGTGTCTGTTGGAACAATAGGCGAATTGTCGGCCTCTGTGTAAGAAATATCGAAATTACCAGTCAACAAGCAACGAACCGAGACTTCGATGACGTCTTGGACCTTAGGATTGTTTGGATCTTTTCTGACCTTCAAGAACTTGACGTTGTCTTTACCGTAGGTGGAACCAATTAAAGCCATTTTGATTTTGATTTCGTGAGATGTGAAAAATATTTGGAGTAGTGTTTGATATTGATGAAAGTGTCGATGGTGATTGTATCTATGAATATCTCTAAGAATATCTACAATAAATGATCTGGGTTTTCACTTTCAGGGAATTGATCCATCTATTTATACAAAAATCGCTACAACTAGAGAAACACGATAATTACTGATAGCAAAAATATCGAGGAAATCATATCATGGTCTGAAACTAAAAAACATGAATTGCTATTCTTAGTGGTTTTTTGATAAGCAAAAACCTCGAAAGCGATGTTTTGCTCACAAAGTTTAAAAGAAGACCGGGGAGCCGAAGAATAAAACGGTGCAGTCACGTGTCAGATCTTCAATACGTCCACTGATTTTGGCGACGCAAAGGTCGTGTTTCTTGATGGGGGTCTGAGTAAAGCATGGATTTACATGCTTTGTACAGTATGGTATTACAAATATGTGTTGAAATGTGGTCTGTGTGGCGCGATTAAGGGATTCGCTGGGCCGAAATCATGTATTGAAGAAGACATATTGCTTGCTATTTTCGATTGCTACCTCATTCTGAATCGAGCTTCGCTGTTCCATAATTCGATTTTTTCAGTTTGCTCCCCTTATGATCTGCCGATCCAACCCTGAACATACGACTCTTTTGTGTGCAAATAGCTCGCAAATACTAGCAAGGTTTGTGGAGTGGTAGGTAAGTTAAGTTAGTCACATGATATTTCAATTGTGAACAATTTCTGGAAGAAAAGCTTTACCGGAGGGCCTGAAGAGATGCCACAATGAGGTTATCGAACCGCATTATCATACAGTAACCTTAAAAAAGGATAAATAAGCCCACAGTACGGGATTTGATCAAAATCAGGCCACAGGATAACCGATATCAAAAGTTATAGAGAAAGAAAACCTCAAAGGCATGAGATACTAGCACGAGCCCAGCGAGGTCCAAAGAAGAAGAAATAAAAGACTGTATGGAGTATAACATCTCTTCTTCTTTGGACCTCACTACGCTTGGTTGCTCGCTTCGCTCGTGGCTCAGTGCATGGCTCAACTGGTTAAAAATAACAGCGTGAATATTCTACATAATATGTAATAGAAAAATATACCATTTGCATGGATATCGTCCAGTAAAATTATACCATTGGCTTAGATTTCTTAATAGATACATCATCTTCATTATAGAGCAACTTTCTTTTTTTACCCTCTATCTGGCCACTACCATTAACCACTTGCTTGTGCTTTGTAATTGTTTCTGCAGAGTTTCTGCTGCAAATGTGGGCCCATCTGTATCCGTCGTCATACTTGACGATAAGAGGGTTTCATTATGCGAATTATCAAGATTTTGAACTCTGCTACTGATTTTCTTGCTTAATTTACGGTTCCCCGAACTGTTTGAATTATCAGCAGCACCAGCCGTCCTGATCTTTCCTGTGTTGACATGTAGATTTCTCCCAACCATTCCTAATCCGATCTCTTTACCGAAAGAGTTCATGACACACTGTTCCTGGACTCCAAATCCCATTCTGTTTTGGGCCTTTTGTAGATCTGTCATTTGGAACTGCTCCTTCCATTTTCTGAACCGTCTTCCGCCACGTTTCTTCGAAGGCAAGTCCATCGGGATAGTCAAAGCTTTCGGGCCTATTTTTTCAGGCGGTTCTAGAAGTTTTGATATCTTTTTCTCTATGTCCTTAATGCATTTCTCTCCGAATGATAGATCAGTGCTTCCAGTATTGGCAAAATCAACTCTTGCCGCAAGTATCAACTTTCCTGAAACAATTCTCATGATCTGTTTCCGGATCTCGTCGGGCTGATCACTTACAATTGGTTCAAAGTACAAAAAGCCATGTTTCCCGGTCTTATTAGCACTGTTTATCCAATCGACATAATGTTGCAGGAGGTAGCTTTCACCAACCCTTCTAATCCACCAACATTTGAGTACCAACAGTATCTTTAATACCAGCTTCTCGAAACATTTTTTTTCATCTTTATTTTTTTTTCTGCGCTGCGAAAGAGCTTATTTCAACATTTCAAGCTCCGACTCTGATTGCTGATATCCATTTGCTTGTTATTTGGGATCAAGCATTTCTTATCTCGAAGAGACCCCTTGTTACTATTTATTATTCACAGCATCTATGTATCACATCTAGCCCCTAATTATGAACTTTTATGATTCTCAAAAGAGAAAAAAAAATGTGGACGGGACAGGAATCGAACCAGTGACCTTCTGCTTGCAAGGCAGACGCGCTACCAACTACGCCACTCGCCCATTTGATGTTGATTGCGAAATGAGGTTTAAGTGACTGTATCAATTTGTGAAGTATACACTCAGATTTTTGGGTGTTTTGAAAAGATACGTCTCATAGTTGGAGTCGACTCGGTGGACCTTTGGCTGGTAGGTTTGGGTCCCTATTGTAACCTTAAAGTAGGTCTCCAGCAAAACCCCCTCTCCTTTTCTGAAGACAGTTTTCTTGATCATCTAGTGTATCTTGTTTTGAGTGTTTGTTAATGGCTCGGTAGTTCCCATAAATCTCAAAACAGTCACAGCTCGCTACGAAGTCTTCCGAAGGATTCCCCATTGCTTGGCATCTGGCAGAACCTAATCGAAATCGGAAAAATGTTCATGGACTAATTCTTGAAGTGAGTTTTTGAATGCGCAGAGATGTCCATCTAGTATGAACTGTATTGAGTTGAAAATGTTTTGGAGTCTGTAGGTGGTGGTTTAATAATAAGTTTGTCATGTAAATCCTTGGTCAAAGAGGTGATTTTGTTGAATCTTTTTTTTTTTTTTTTTGAGCATGGATTTGGTGTCATCCAATTCGGCTTTCAATTCGGCTCTCAATTTGTCAACATTCTAATGATCGTCAAATTATGAAACATTATGAATAATTAACGGGTCTGGGTTCGTCTTTTTTTACGCTTCCTCACACACAGTACAGTGTTTATTTGTTCTTAATATTCTCAAAGTACTTGAGTATGAATATTGGCAAAAGATGCCTCAAAAGCATGGAATACTGCCCCGAGCGCAGCGAGGTCGAAAGAAGAAGAAAGAAATGTTATATTCCATAGAGTCGTTTGTTGCAGTCTTTGGCACGTGGATCTTACGGTGTCTCCCGGCATGTTAATATTGCTATAATAGGAACAAAACCTGCCAGTTTTTTTTTTTTTTTTTCTTTGGAGGGGGATATATTGTGGGGATGTTGTTGTTTATTATCTTAGCGAGAAATTGCCTAGCGTGTTGGTTATAGTAGTCTTGGGTGCCCCCTTCTTCAAGTATAGTTGGTACCGGAATACTTAAAGGAGAAGGGAACACAGTGTGGCAGTTAAGTTTCGTGAGAGCTTGATGTGAGGGTTTGAGATACCAGAGCGCGAGAGTGGGGGAGAGAAATTGGTTATAGCTTCTTTATATCAAGAGTGGGTGGTCCGGTGATTTGAGCTGTGATGGCTGCATAAATGTCTAGGGTGTATGTTTTGGCGTCACTGTGTGTGAGACACTCGTATTGCTTCCTTTTTTCCAATTTAAGCCAAAAGTTTTTTTTTATGAGTAAAAAAGAGTCTGATACTGTCTAATATGAATCTAGATTCTTAATCTAACCTGTTTTATTATAGTGATAGGAAATAGAATCAAACACCAATATACTTATAAAATACATCATTCTATTTCATCCCAGCAATTGCTCAGAAATACTGTTAAACCTCTCGAATCCCAGCATGCATGAACTAATTTTTTCAACTTGCATAATGAAAAAACTTGCATGCCTTCGAAATTGAAGAGTAACGGAAAAAAAAACATCTACGTTAATGAATGGATACTTTTAGTAGAAAGATAAAATCCCCGGGCATTAGCAAGGTCAAAAAAAAAGAAGAAAGAGATGCTCTGCTCTTTAAAGTCTGTTCTTTCTTCTTCTTATTTCGCTAATTCCGAAACGATGTACACAAATAAGCCCTCAAAATTTCGACAGCCTATCCCTTCTTTCTAGTCGTAAATGCCTCGTGCTTTTATCATACCATGTGATGCACACCAAGCAAGAACAAATTCCCAAGGGATGATCTACATCAATAAAAATTCTCACAAATATAAATAGAAGCAGATAAAGCCACCAACCATAATTTATCATAGCATATATCTACAAATAACAGATAGTTTCTCTATATTAGAGACATGTATATTTTTTTTATCCAGCACCGAGCAGCGTCAAGATAGTTTTGGTAGGTCCAATGATGTATGTATGTATATAGTAGAGAGAGAGTAAGTGATAGTGAGAGAGAGTGAGACAAAAAAAGATCCATAATAAAATAAACAAATATCTAGGTCGTTATATGAAAGGAGAGTAAAAGAGACAAGAATTTAGAGAGAAATCAAGCAAATAAAACAAAAACTAAAAATAAAATCAAGGTCGATCAGTTCGTAGAGCTTGCAGTGTCAAAAGGATTAGTTCCGGAGTCATTTGTGCTTACACTTCCAGCTCCATTTCCATGGCCAAAACCATGAGGTGTAGGAGGCTGTAATCCAGAAACCTGGAGACCATTAGCAGTGGCCATATCGTTTAATTCTATGGTGTTTGTAGTGTGCAGCGATTGCTGATCATCAGGAAAGTAGAATTTATCCTTCTGGTTGGCATTAACAGCGGCAGGAAGTGGGGGTACAGGAGGAGGAGGGGGCGTAGGAAGCTGATTGGCTAATGATGACGATGTAGAGCTGTTCTTTCGAAGGTTTCTTGACGAAGGTCTCTTTGAATCATCGTAAGAGCCTGGTTTTTCAAAAAGCATGCTTGTGCGAGCACTTCCAGGGATAGGCATTGTGAAATCATTTGATTCCAATGCATTTTTATTCAACGAACGAATATACAGTTCTTCGTTGTTATTTGTAGAATTATTTTGAACATTAAGCAACTCGGTCGAGGCCGAATTGCCCAACGATTCATGCGAATCTCTATGAGCTTTGAAAATCGACTTTCTTTTCGAAGGAGAATCAACAAAACTCGTGGATTTTCTGAACATCGACTTGCTTTTCACGATCCCCGTACTACCAGTAGCTGCAGTGTTTCCGTTTCCTGCCGACGAAGAAGATATATTTGATTCGCTGTCATGAAGTGGCAAATCGGTCGACGAGGGGATCATAGGAATGACGTTTTCAAAATAATTTTGGAGTAACTGTTCTGAGTTATTTCTCTTGATATTGACAGCATTGCTACTTACATTAGCAGCAGCACCAAGAACGGGGTTATTGGTACCGTTATTGTTCTGTTGAATGAGCGTAGAAGAGGTTGCAGTTGATGACGAGTTTTTGTCTGTTTTCGACGAGCAACTGGTGTCAGGAGTTTTTGTGGCATCGCTATTATTATTATTACTATTATTATGATTTGATGCATTATTAGAGTAATGTTCGATGCTTTTAGGCTTAATTGAATGGTTGACCATGCTAGGATGATAGCTGTAAGTTCTATACTTTTTGGACTTGTTGCGCTGGATGTGGTTATTATGGGTGTCTGTTTCGTCATTAGAGTCTGAATTACTATTGTTGGTTATTGGGCCCTGTTCATGATCAGACGGGTTGTTTTCAGGCCCAGCAAGCTCGGAAAAGTTATTGAAAGTAAGATCAGCCTCAATATCGCCACCAATACTGTCGAGCTTCTCCTCACTTTTATGGGCTCTTGATTTGGACCTTAACCACACATATAAGAGGCCAACTAGCACAAGAAAACAGGGCACACCAACAGCAAGCCCCACAGCCAACGGTTCATCATATTCCTTCATGATACAGCTCGTAGGGATGTTTATTCACTATGATATATATGTGAAGACCCTTGATATAAATATAAATATGTTGATGGAATGAATAATCTGTGATGTGGATCTTTGAGGCTTTGATAGCGGACAAAAAGAATGAACGAGGGAATAAAGGGCAGCAAAAAAAAATCCACGAAGCAAAGCGAGTGACTTCTAAGGTGAATGTTTATGTGTATGTAGGCTGTCTTTCAAGGCGAAGAACTAACGTCTATATCATTGATTGGTCTCTATATAAATGTCTATATATCATCACAGCCTCTAATATAAATAGATGCTTTGGATATATATTATTGCGATCGAAAAGAAATCTCCAGCGAAAAAAAAGAGAAAAAAAAATAAGTGCACTGAGCTGTGGAATTTGTTTTAGGAAAACTCGATTTGCCAGAAAAAATAATAAAAAATTTTCTTTTTCATCTAGAACGCTCCCGGTTGCAGCCCCGGTTGTGGCCAGGTCGGGAGGTTGGCAGGATAGTTTTGGGCCGGATTCTGCAGCGAAGCTTTGACGGAAGGGGCCTACCTGCTTATTGTGTGGTACCAAAAAAACTATTTTTGGGGGACGCCCAACTTTAAATTGGTTGGTTTTACAATAACGCATTAAACATGGATCCGTATAAAAACCCAGCAACCGAGCATAAAATGCAGATCTCTCTCCGTTTCTTAGAAGTGCCCAATCACGAGCGAAGCATGCAACCGAGCCTTAGCGAGGGCCGGAAAAAGTAGAGCATCTCTTTCTTCTTCTCTTTCTTCTTCTCTTTCTTCTTCTCTTTCTTCTTCTTCTCCTTCTTTTTTTGACCTCCAAGGCTCGGTTGCTCAGGTTATCATTTGCTAACATTTGGCAGGCTGATTATGTAACGAATTATATTGCTATCTGGCAAAAGGAGTACTTTCAAGACGGAGGAGTCTTGGCTCGTCTGACAGGTCTTAGCAAAGCTTGACTGTACTGACAGATATAGATCAAATAAATAAATGTACATGAATTACTGTACACACCCCGTTTTTCCTTCAACCAATTGAGGCAAAAACAAAAATCTAATCTATCTGATTAGATCTTTTTGACTGGCGCGGATCACTTCACTAAACAATCACACAATTAGAATCATTCATAACTACTCTCAGATCTCAGCATGGCATTCCTTGGTAAAGCTGTTCATGTTTCCGCCGATTTGGTATTGCTCACCGCATTCTTAGCCGGCGTCAGACGCTCAACCGGCCTTACTCCTAATCTTGATTCTATTCCTGATACTTATGTCCAACAATACGGCAAGAAATACTTGGATTTCGGAGAAACCGTTTTTGATTCATCGGTGGCGTTCTTTGGCTCCAGCACTTACTTCACCAGAAAGTAATTCGAGCGCAGCGAGCAACCGAACATAAGCGAGGTCTAAAGGAGTAAGGCATCTCTAATCTTTTTTTTTTTTGACCTCGCTGGCGCTCGGGTGCTCGCTTCGCTCGTGATTCAATGCTTCTAGCTCTTAGTAACTCGAGGCAACCGAGAAGCCTATAGCAGCCCAAAGCAGCCAATATCTAGATTACATTACTAATTTGTTCATATCTATATTATTTGCCCCTCGGCATCATTATATATTATTATTATATTCACTCTATATCTGTAAACACTCTATATTTGTATGCGCTTACTCTTCATCGATATCCAACACCTTCCGTTCGTGTGTCTCTTTGAATCCCGAGTTGAAGCCCAACAATTCATTGATTCCCTTGGTCCAATCGTTCTCCTCTCTTGCAACACAATAAACGCCCTTATGCTCGTTCTCAATGATGGTTCCGCTAGTTATGCCGCCTGCGACATTATTACCGCCCAATCCGGGAGCTGCATTCACGATGTTTTTTATAGCTGTAGCATCCACGCAGCTTGCATCGCCTTCGCCTTCCTTTCTATTTCCTGATCCGTTTAAATATTCGGGCAAATTGCTTCCAGGAATGAAAATCGTGCCGATCTCATTGCATATATGGATTTCGTCACCAACTGACAACTCATTGACATACAGCACCCCATCAATAGAAAGTTTGATGGTACTCAACAGATTGTATGCAGGGACCGCTTTTTTTTCCTTTTCCTGGTTGATTTGGCTTTGGTAATTACTTTGGCGCTTATAATTAGCTTTGATGTTGCGGCTTTGGATGCGGATCATTATATGCGAGCTGCTAGGGATGACCAATGGTCTAAATGACAACGAGCGCGGGCAAATTGGCGTTAATAAAATACATTTTACAAGAGGATGAACGATAGATCCCCCACTGGATAAGGAATAGGCTGTAGATCCTGTAGGCGAGGATATAATCAACCCATCACCGGTGGCTCTTGTCAAGAAATCCCCGTCAATAAACACATCCAAGGTAGCCAAATGTGGTACGCTTCCTCTATGTAAAACAATATCATTCATGGCATTAACCTTTAATATCTTTTCGCTGCCATCGGCGCTTTGTGTTTGGTGGTCAATATCGTGTTTATCATGCTCCATCTCGTTAGTTAATGTGATGCGGTCCTCAAGATGGCTATTTCTTTTGATAATGTGGCATTCCAACCGGGATCTCTGTAAAACCTTGGCGTTAGACAAGTACACATCGTTGAACGCCTTCTTGAACTTGTTGAAGTCGTACGGTAAAAGAAACCCGAGGGTTCCAAGCGAAAACGAGAGAACTGGTGGCACCAAGTTGTTAGAGAAGAGCGAAGCGCTTTTCAAGATAGTTCCATCTCCACCGAGGGTAAGTAACAAGTCGGTTTTCTGTATAATTTCCGGAAATGTTCCGGTGTAGACGTTCAAAGATCCAGACCATAGGTTCTCCACTTTTGAATCGCCATTTTTGGCTGCAGCCGGCGCTTGTTTAGCTGCACCTTCTGTGAGCAAGTCCTTAATGACATCATTGGTCAAAATGATGTTGATGTTTGGAAAATGCTTGTTTAAGTACTCAATCACCTTTATCATGGCAAACTTCACGTCTACATCGTACGGTTTCTTTAAGATAAACACATTACGGAGCTTTGTGGGCCATTCGAGCTGCTTAAGCTTAGAATTCTTCGAGGCCTTGTATCGTGGGTATATACGGCCGCCCAACTGCGTGCATGACTGGACATTTATCCCGGGGGTTATTATTGGGAGTCTTTCGTTGATGTTTTTGGGTTTGATCGATGCATTCTGCTGATAGCTCATGCAATGGAACTGTCTTGCAGTATTAAACAGCTGCAATCTTGACGGTACTCTGCATACAACGCTTGTTGTAACGCAGGTCTTCCATGAACATCTCCAGAGGTTTCTATAGGTCACGCCTCCACCTTTGATTATCCGGGCGATATTCCTGATCTCCATTTTTTAGGTATGATGGGCGCTATGGATGCTTCTGTGACACTTTTGGATGCTTTTTGAAGTACTAGTTTATGTGATTTTTTTGGATGCTTTTGGTGTTCTTTTTGGATGACTAGGGGTTATATTTTATATGAATGCTTCGTTAATCTATCGAGCAGCCATCCGATTAATAATATGTCTACCGTTATTCAACAAATACAAACGAAAAAATTTTCCTGCCATTTTTTTTCTTAGTCATTTTTTCGCTCAGGTTTTATCTTTAAGGCTTGCTATTTCATGGCTAGTCTATCAGTTGACGGTATACCATCTGTGGTGGAGTCATCCTTACACTCATATAAGTAAATATAGACAGTCATACGATCTATTTTCAATCCATTTAGATTGACATGTTTTATGTATTGTTTTGCTTAGAATGTAGCGAACTGGTGACTAACTACTAGTTGCCTGTAGATTATTCAGATACGGCAGTACCCAGCCGAGATATTTTTACCCCGGAAATAAGAAAAACTATTACCACTGTGGTGGTACAGAGCGAGGTCGAAATAAATAAATGAGCTCGCTACGCTCGGCCATCAATCTTTCTACGTATAGCTAATAACATGATCTCCATTCAATAAAGTAGTTAATATAGAATATAACAAAGAAAAAGTTGATGATACAAATCAAATAGGTAGACTAATATAAAAAGATAAAAGATGACAAAAAGAAAAGACTAGCTAGCTATTTATTTAGATTAGATTAGATTACTCTGGCGATTAAGGACGATTCTTAGGAGGTCTCACTGGCCTTCTCCTCGGGTTTCGTCTCTGCAGGCGCCGTTACCGGTACTGTTGACTCTTCCGCAGGGGCTTCAGGAGCTGTAGAGACTTCAGGAACTGCAGGTGCAGATGCAGGTGCAGGAGGGTCAGCAGGCGCTGGAGTTTGCGAAGGGGTTTCGACAGCAATTTCTGTAGCAATTTCAGTCACAACAGACGCAGTGGTTTTGACCTCATCTTGTTGAGGTTCCTCTTCAATAGTAATATCCTCGTCTTCCTTCTTAGGCACAGCAGTAGCAGAAGCAGTCACTTCATCAATGTTGATTCTCCCGTTGGAAGGTTTAGACGTAACTGTTGTGTCCACACCAACCGAATCAATATCCATTTTTCCGTCCTCTTTTTCGGCGGCTAATGGAACTGCAGGTTCCGTTGTGCTATTAACAGTAGGCGCATCAGCTGGGGAAATTTCATTTTTCGAGTTGATCCCCTCAGCCTTGTCATCATCATCGTAGAATTCGTTGGCTGGCTGGATCGCTTCATCTCTGGCTAGCTGCGATCCTCCTTGTGTTTCTTTAGCTTCTTCTGTGTCTTCGTCTACATCCCCAAGATCTTCACGATCGTGAGGCGTGTACTGCATTTGAACGCTTGGCGCATGCTTTGTATGTTCAAGATTTTTTAATAGCTGCACTAACAACTTGTCAAGATATTCAGGCGAGTTTGCATTCAACATGTTGGATGGTCGAACATCTAACTTGTAATCTGGGCCGTAGTATTCATAGTAGTCGTTATACGGAAGATCAGGACCGAGAATCTCGTTATTAAGAATACCGGTTTCATAAGTCCATGTTCTGGCAACATTTCTCATTGTATACCCACCTCCACCGACAATCATCAATGGTAAGCCAAACGACTTCACATAGTTAACACAATTGGCATGGCCATTCATCGACAAGTTGAAGCAACCTAATCTGTCTCCTGAAAGCGAATCACCACCACATTGAAGAACAATAGCCGCCGGTTGGAACCAGTCAACAATATGCTTGATCACAGGTTCGAAAATAGACTTGTAAGTTGCATCATCAATTCCGTCCCTGAGGGGAACATTAACCGCGTGGTATTTTCCCTTGGAAACACCAATATCACGGATATCTCCGGTACCCGGGAAAAACTCACCGTATTTATGGAACGAGCAAGTCATCACACGATCGGTGGTGTAGAACGCCTCCTCAACACCATCACCGTGATGAACATCGATATCTATGTAAAGAACACGCGGATGGTACCGTAACAACTCGATGATCCCCAAAACAATGTCGTTCAAGTAGCAAAACCCGGACGCTTCCGATTTCTTGGCGTGATGCAAGCCTCCTGCATAATTAATAGCAACATCACATTTTCCACGATTCAACCGTGCAGCACCTTCCATGCTTCCACCCCCTGAAATTCCGCAGTATTCAAATAACCCGTCAAAAACCGGGCAATCCTCCCCAACATTGAACTTGGTCTGCTCCTTCTGGAAAAATTCTAAGTTGTCTGGGGTGACGCGGTACAAGAAGTCAACATACTCATCGGTGTGGAACTGGCACATCTCCTCCTTGGTGGCCGGCTTTGCCCGGTATATCTCCATCTTCTTGTAGAGACCATAGTTCATTATAAGCGAATGGGCCATTCTTATTCTGTGGGGCTTCATAGGGTGCCCTGCACCATATGCATAATTTCCGACATCGGCATCATAGAAATACGCAACCCTTTTCTTCTCGCCGGAAATCGGCTTGATTGGGTCAAATGGCTTAACCTCAAACACCATCACTTCGCGATTTTTTCGATCTCAGTATTCCTTCAAATATCTAGCTGTAACAAAACCACAAGCGCTTCGAGAAACAGTGAAGCACAATGGTTCTATACGGTAGAGTATATGATCAAGTTAGACAAGCTAATCGAAAAAAAGACGTGAAAACTGACAAGCAGACTGATGTCTAATCTCTCCATGTTTATGTCCAATAATAAACATTAAATAGAACTCTCAAGATTTTTCTTTTGAAATATCAAGAAAAATTGTTGTCAAGAAACGGAAGGCAGGAAATGTGACCCGGATAAATCCGCGTTGTTGGTATACACGTTGTCTATCTTCACTGTATATTGTATAGACGATGAAAGGAAATTGTGTGTTGATGGCAAGAGCTATATACATTATACTAAAAAAATTCACCTATAAACTCAGTCACTCTCTTAGAAAGCTCCGCTTGAGCAGCATCAACATCCTTAGAAACATAGCCCACATTGTGGGATGCGCCTTCAATTATGCCAGATTGTTTAGACCATAAACGTGGATCAACAAATCTCTTCCAATTGTGGACCAATGAGATTTTGTCGATTCTAGAAGGAACATATTCATCGGCACCAGAATATGCGACTAATAAAGGAACCTTTATGTCTCCAAAACTAGCTGTAAGTCTCTCGTCAGGTAAGTAACTAGAAAAATAATCGTCATCTCCTAAAGCCTTGCTGATTGATAACCAACGGTAAGCCGTAATTGGTGTGTTGAACCAAATATCAGAATATTTTTTTGGTAAAATAACAGTCTTGTATGATTCTTTAGTAACTGCTCCTGATTTTTCTGCCAAATCCTTCACTTCTTTATTAAGCTCATCAACCTGTGAATCATTAAATGATAACGACAAAGCTTCCCGATCAGAAACCGGGGCCTGTAAAATGGCACCATCGACAAGATATTTGCTAGCAGATTCTGATTCCAATGAGGCATTGTGAATCTTCAATAAATATTCCATAACATCCTGGCATCCAGTAGAATGACCCATTATGATGATTTTGTCCGCAGCTTCTTCTTTTCTCAAGAATTGAATCAATTGCTTTAATTCATTGACATCTCTCAGGAGACTTCCCATACCCCAACCTTTATATGACGAACTGATAAGTGCCTGTACCAACAGCCAGTCCTTTGGAAGATCTCTGGAAAGCTTTTCCAAATAAGGAACTGTTAATAAACCATCGCCTAAACCACCTAGAAACACCAAAAAGTTCTTGCCCGAAGGGGTAATGGCCCGGCTTATCTTGAATGCCACTAACCCCGGATGATATTGAAACAATGTGCCTGGAACACCAACCATTATAAGCCTTTTTAGCTAATATATTATATGATGAGATACACTATTCTATGGATGTAAAGAGCTTGGTTCTTCATGGGACTTAAATAGGAGAAAAGACGAGAGAGATGGTATTCGAACTTAGAAATGAATCAAGGAGAAAAAGCAAAAAATGCTTCACCGATTTTCATCATGCATGGATTCTAACATGTACCATTGCTAACATTCATCTTTATTGCTGCCGCGAAGTTTCCAAAGAGATGATAAATTAGATGATCTAAGCTATTTCAAATAATTCTCAAACATCTCCAATATTTTAAGTGCCAGTAAATTCTTAACTCCATCGGTCACCACAAACTCTATCACCTAATTTATGATTCTTGAGGATAGAAATCCAGCTTAGATTCAGAAAAGTATGTATTACGTTGCTGTTCTCAAGCACTAATGCTTTAATCTTCCGCTTGAGTTCATCCCTTTCTGACGGTTTCAGTAAGCTATGCTTACGTTTCATATCAGCCAATGCTCGAATGTAACCAAGACCCTTAATTTACTCAGAATCACAGATGGTAGCTCAGAATTCAATGCTGGGTTTTGTACAAAAGCGATTTGATTTTTACCTCACATGAATTTTACATCACAATGACTTTTTATTTTAATACCTAACTCCATATTAGTACATACTTTTCAATACATCCGTCAAAAAGCATAGGGACATTATTTTGATAAGCATATAACCAGAAAGAAGCGAAGATGATAAAATACCCAAAGCAAACCGCAGGAGAACAGTCATATTATATTCAAATATAAATTTTATTTAGTGAAATATATTTCAAAGGTTTCCTGTTTTACGAAGGTATTGAAAGCACTTCCACTAGCATAAAGAACAGCCATATTCGGAGTCGTCAAATGGTCGTAGAATTTGCCTAGCAACACATTCGATTATATACTCGCGTACTTCTACAGGAAGAAATTCAACGGAATGAATTGTTTTAGTTATACATAAAATATCATGATATATGTATATATGTACATATAAATATCAAATCATCAAAGACCCATATCCACATAACATTTTCCGTGCTTTCTTGCTTTGGGAGACGTTTTCTGTCGCCTGCACAATCTTACTTTGACAGTTATCTTTTCAAGGATGAGGCCCACTTGTTGTCTAAAGAACAAAACATTAGGTACGGTAATGTGAAGTACTCTGGTTCAATGAAGCATAATCAAGCTGTTGTTCTATTAGGTAAGAGAGGAAGAATACATAAAATAAAGGATGTCTTTCATTTCAATGCCTCTTCATAACTAGGCAATTTCCCATCTGCTACACCGTCAATATTAGTAGGAGGAGTATCAGGGACACGCGACAGGCTCGAAACAGGATCAATATTGTCCTTACTACCTAGGAGATCTTCCTCAGCTTCATCATAACTCAAGATCTCGTCAAGATTTCTCGGTGTAAGTCTTGGAGACGATATACCTGGCGAATAATCAGAATATATCGTTGAAATAGGCGATAGAATAACCATTGAATTCAAATCTGCTTCATCAGCATTTAAATACTCGTCCTCCGGCTCAGATTCGTCTTTTCGTGGCGAGACTGGCTGTGGAGGCTGCGACAACAACGCCTCTTCAAAAGAAGGAAGCTGGGTCTTATCGTTGTTAAACTCTTGGATCATATCCAAGGCGCAATCATTGGAAGTAGTTATTTGTAGCCCGTCGTTTATTGGGCCCTCCAAATATGGAGGTAAAGTAACATTTTCATCCTTACAAAGATCCAGAACGAGTACAACTGGAGCATCGATGATGACCTCGTAATGGTGGAACTTACCAACGTTGGTTTCATCGACCCTCGAGATCCGGAAACATATCTGGAGTCTATGGGTTGTGGTGATGAAATTGAAGTTGTTACTATCAGGATACAAACTTGGAATTTTAGCATATCGATACGTGAGATCTAAAGGAGTAGTGTCTGGATTAGGAGAAAACCGTTGAAGTTTAAGCTTTGTGTCTCCGTATTTAATATTTGTTCTCGACTCTTTCTGTTCTTCGCAGAAATCGCGGAGAGTTTGACCTCTATATGCGTAATCTGCTGGAAGCAATACGCTAGGTAAGCTACTATGAGACCCGGAATCAGCAGCAGCAGCATGATCTATACTGTTACTATTTTTATCAGACTTTATGTGGTTACCACTATGATACTGTTGGTCTCCAGAATCTATACCCTTAAAAAAAAGAGGAATCTCAAGCAGAAGGTTCTTATCTACAAGTATATCTTCTTCGGGTTTCGGGACGTCGAAACTCGAGTTCGAATGCGAAAGTGGATGCGAATGCTTGTCGGGTTTATGATCATGCGCTTTATCTTGCGGCTTGCCATATTTTTTGTCAAATATGTTGTTATAGCAATAGGAAAGCATATTATCAATTCCATGAAAAGATATTCCTTCTTTAGCACCACTATTGTGGAAAAGCCGATGGTCTACTTCATCATCGTGAGGGATATCAAGATTAAGAATATCTTCTCGAATAGCAGCACCTCCATCTTCTTTAGTGCGCAATTCATACAAAGGACACACAATTTCTTTAATATTATGGTCTTTGATGTTCTTCTTTCCCTCTTCATACTCCGTCTCCAAGTCCTTTGAGACATATGATATCCGTTCAAGAACATTCACGCGGATCTTTTTAATGAAGATGTTCTTAGCAAGAGGTAGAAGCTTCAAATACAAAGGGACCTCAGAGTTTAACTTTACAAATTTCTGAGGGAATGAGATCTCATAAGATAACGCATCAGACCATACTCTGTTAACATAGATGGCCTTATTCATTCCAACAAGGGCCGAAGGAGGAGTCCTTATAGCTGGAAGTTTGAACGCTTTATTGATAATCTTTTCTGTGAGTTTATAATACTCTTTAGCAAACGACTGGCTGGTTCGTGACTCCATAGGAAGCAACTCGCCTGTAGAGTTTTCTATCACGTCAGACTCATTGAGAGACACAGAATTACTAAAGGTATCAACGTCAATGGTTTTATCTGTGAAGCTAGAATTAAGATCAGTGTCTGTTTTTAGTTTCGTCTCGGGATCAGCTACCAGATCAGCAGTCAACTTCATCGAAAGACGCCTAATTGACTTACTCAAGGAGAATCTTCTTGCCCCGGCCCCAGTCTCTTCATAACCGGGGCTCTCAAGCGCATCCTCTTCACCACGGGCATTATATTTAGGGAAAAATCTCTTCAAACAGAAATTCACTTTATAATTGAGCAAGCCCCGTGGTGCTCTGATGGCCTCGGGAAGTGACGAGTCAAATACTACAGGTAATACAAATATATAATCGCCAGGAAGATATCTAAAAGCAGGCAGCACCTGGCCAGAGTCTTTTTGATCCGAGTCTCTTGGCAAATATGAGTCTTTTGGCAAGTATCTGTATGGATCTGAGTTGGTTCTTGCGCGATTTCTGGTGCGTTTATCTGTTGGATGGTATGTGTCATCAATAGTTTTCAATCTTCTCAAGGACAAACTCTCGGATGTCGTGCTACTGGAATCTCCAGTAACATACGTTGCATTGAGCCTATTGTAGATGTTTCTGACATCTTTTTTAGGAGTAGCATACTTTTCGTAGAATTTTTCTTTATCAAAGTAAGTACCAGTTCTGATCTCGTCAATTGACTTCAAAGTGAAGTGCTTTACTGGCAATTCCGCGTTGTTTCCAGCAAAGATCCTCTTTTTTGGTTGAGAGGAAGAAACAGAGTGTTTCTGAGATGTTCTTGGGCTGCTAGAGGATACAGAGGACATGTACTCGAACGACTCTTCCGATAACGAAATGCTGCGGCCGCTTAAGGAAGAGAAGCTATCGTTGAGTGTTCTGAAGTCAAAATCTTCAGAGGGCGGTATATAATAGCTGAAATCTTTAAGTAGATCAAGTTTCCAGCCAAGTTCACCGACCAGAAACTCCTCCTTGAAAAGACTATCATTATGTACCGGTCCAGAAAAGAAACTCGTCATTAGCTCAGATTTCCAGAACAACTTGCAAAGAAGATTTACAGAAACATACATATTTGAAAGATCTACGTTGGTCTCGGTGAGAACCGCCTTATAATCTTTGTCATCCTCACCCAAAATGTGCTGAGGAGTATCAGAACTATCATCAAGCAGAAAATTGCTCGAACTTAGAGAACTAACAGGCTGAAGAATCGGCGATTTCGCACTCAGATCCTTATTAGAGTCGTTTTTATTGCTGCTTCGTTCGCTGACGCTGCTACTGGATGTCATTATTGCCCCCAGATTATCTGAAGGCATAGACACTTTTGTAGTTACCTGATGGCCAGAACCGTTAGCAGGAACACTAACTGTGACTACAAATGTGTGTAAATTAGGATTTGAGGAGTCGAAATCCTCGTCATTAGCCACAGTTGCTGCTGCTGCATTGCCACTGCTGAGCGGATTATTGGCTCTAGATTGGTCTTCGTAACGAGAAAGGTCTTCGTCAAGACTGGTGAGGCCACTGATATTGGAATTCATGCTGCGATTCACCTGTGGTCCGCTATGACGGTTATTGGAGAGGGGAATCGTCGAAAGAAAGAGCTTATCGTTGGAATTAAGCACGGAAACCCTGATATTTGAGGCCTTTTCTTTAGTGACATTATTGTTATTATACTTGTTATTGTGATTATAGGCCGGTATTTTCCTGCTGTAAGTATGGTTTACATTGGCTGAGGCTGTTTCTATTTTGACCTCTGAGGCAAGTTCTGTGGTGGGAAAATCAACAAGATCTTCGGAAGCATAGGGTATGAGCAGAGGCAGATTACTACCTCCTCTAGACAGGGTCCTCAAGAGTCGCAAGGGGCTCAAATGAGAGCTCTGGCCTTTTGAAGACGACCCCGAAACGATGTGCTTGAGGCCGAGACCCCCCTTTTCGTCAGCAACTTCTGCAGACTCGTTCTGTTTATGGAATACATTTCCAAACTTTTTAGAGTGTATTTTCCCCGCATTTGTATCCCCGCCAGCAAGGACGTTCCTGGTCCCGTAATCGATATCCTTAAGAGGATCGAGGTTGAACAAGTCGTAGACGGCCTCGTTGTTGGAGAGGTTCAACCCAATGTGTTTCTGGAGGAGTATTCGGAGCAAATCGGCATTACCATCAAAATTTGTGAGATTCTCTGCCACATGAGACGCCGAAACCGACGTCTTGGTGGTCCTAGTAACCTTCTTTGCAGGCTGTAGATGGCCACGCACCGAGGATCTAGCCTCCAGACTAGGTCCAGCAGTAAATTGGGGATCACCAGGAGATGCCACAGGTCGTCCGGTTCTCAGATCCTTCCTCTTTTTTCTGTTTTTAAATAAATTTAACGACATCTTTGGTATATGTTGTGCAAAAGTGTATGGTCATAAACATTCTCTGGCTTTATGTCCAGTCATCCACTGCCCTTTATGGATATTACGATATGCAATCACCAGAGGCCAGTTTGGTTTTTCTGGGGAAAAAGCTGCAATTTATCCATCTTTTATTTTTCTTGGTTCTGCTACTGATAGGAGTTTTTTCCGCAGATCATTCCCCACAGCAGATCATGAAGAGGAACGGAACAAGGCAGGCAAGAAGAAGGCAGTGAAAAGGGCAAGTGAGGGCTGGTGAGGTTGGGCAGATCAATCAGAGAGCTATATATAGCCGGAGTTGTTTGCGGCAGTTTTTGGCGAGGCTTTACGGGATTTGTAGGGTGGTGTGATAGGATGTAAAACACATAGAAGCACGTAAATATCGCTTGGAGAGTTATTGATGACAAGCAATTGCGTAGTTATGGAACGATGATGTCTTGAATGTTATTATATACAGATATGAGTTGCGGTTGGGACTGTCAATTGACGGTGACGCTGTATGTAGTATAACTAGGTTCTGGGTGGAATGATGAGTGGCTAGGATATGTCACTATTTCAGGGACGCACATGTGTCAATTTTGGGGGGTGCATTGTGTATAATATGTCACTCTAACTACTCCATAGATTCTTTTTTAAACCTCGCTATGCTCGGTTGCTCGCTTCGCTCGTGGCTAAGTGCTTGTAGTATGCATGTTTAAAGATCCTAATGCTGCATATGCATCTTTTTTATTTAGGATCCACTGTTTATGGTAAATTTCATCATAGTAATAATAATTTCCATACTGAACACTCTTATCTTTAAATTCCATCTCTACCGCATCACAAAATCACTACAACTTCCAGATAATAAACTAACATATTTGATTCACTGTGCATATATAATATGGAATGTAATGATACATAGTTGCCTCGCAATGGCAATAGCAATAATCAACTGGCTAGCTGCCCATTGCTTCGCAACGGCCAAAGGCCTCAATTGACCTTGGCGGTTGGCTTTGGTGCGACAGCAATATACTTATCAGTGGCTGGCTTCAAGAAATTGTAGTAAACAAACTTGGCCCCTCCAAATTGTGGCAAACTAAGATACAACAAGAAAGCAGTCTTAAACAACCAGTAGAATGGAATCCAATACAAAATAGCCTTGGACCAGAACTCTACAATGTTCAACAAAGCAAAAACAACCCAGTAAATCAACAAATCTTCATCATCGGTCTTCTCTGCAGTGCTTAAAGCAACTAATGACAAGTAACCTGGAATGGCAAAACCAGCAATATTAGATAACAATTGACCAATTCCACCAACATTCAAAAAGGTCATCAAAAGATAAATAGCACCAAGACCGAGAACCGCATATGATCTAGGCAATTTGGTCTTTTGTTCGAATTGATCCAACACTTTGACGTTCGAGAATCTCTAAATATAAATCCGGTTAGTTGTGAGCTCAGACTTTGAACGCCAATTCAGATTCAGATTTACTTACCCCGTCAATTTGCGACAAATGACCTTGGATTTTGGCTTGCAAGTTTTGAGCAGTAGACATTGTGAATTACGAGAATATAATATACAAAATAATAGATTGGTTTGTTATACAATGTGGATCAACAATTCAGTTCGGTGGTAGTACTGTTGAGATAAGAACAGTGGATGTGAAAATTCCTTCATCCAAAAACGAAAATTTCATCGCCAGAAATCCCTCGACTGGCTCAGTTGTTATTTATTTTGTCCCTTTTGAGTTTCATCCCTGGTTCGTACGCGGAAAGTTAATTGAGTTGCTCTAACAAGTCATAACAAGCCACAAGTGGCTTGTTTTTCCTTTGAAAAAATCCATCACCCTCTCGTTATCTGTCAAAATGTCTTACGAGGTCTTAGGAGCTGTTTTAGCAGATGTCTAACGATAGCAAGTTAACTTTCGCTTACGGCGTTATGTTTATGAAGCCACTGTCGTCTGCTAATCAGCTGAACGTAGCAAAGTGCAAGTACTTCTTACATTCTTCTTCTTTTTTTTGGACCTCGCTCCGCTCGGGATGCCCTGCTTACGTAAGATAGCTGTCCCATCTGGCAATATGAGATCACTGTATTAATATAGCTATAAGGACTACGGTCCTAATATGGGTATATGGGATCACTGTACTAATCTGGTTATATGGGATCACTGTATTCTTGTTATCTGAAATTATTGAATTGATCTGCTTATATTGGATTATTGTATTGATCTGCTTATCTGAGATTACTGTATTACTGCTTATATTGCGTCATTTTATTCTGCATTCTATATTCTGGTTATATGGCATCAATCTGCTTGTATTCTGTTTATATGCGATGACTGTGTTGATCCGCTTATTCGAGATTTATGTATTGCAGCTTATTTGACATCACTGTATCATGCTTATAACATCAATTTATTATGCATTGTATTCTGCATATAATATCTACTTATATAAATCCTAACAATTACCACCTCTATCAACTGATTGTCTTGTTAAGATTATGATCAAACATCACATTCTTTGATGCCCCATTACTAGCATAACTGAACTTCACTCTTAACTTCAATTTCGACCCCGGTTTACCGGTGATCCGCAATTCCTGTTTGTAGAAATTATTAGGATTAATAACATTGGTAACATCGCCAGGAACAATCACTAATTTCTGTGATTTGGCCACGGCAATCAACAAATTGAAATCGGTGATATTACTGACAACACCGTTACTGGTAATTATATAGATTTCCATATCAGCGGCTCCTGCTTGTACGCTCTTCAAGAGCAACTTCATAGTAATGTCCTCATTAACAAATATTTGCTGGTATTGAGGGCTCTGTAAGAACGAATTGGTGCTCACTGGGGCACTGTTAGGGACAGTGCCTGTTATTGCAGGCGAATCAAACAAGCCTAAAATATTGTTATTGTTAGTTGCTGCCGGAACAGCAGAAGAAGCTGCCGGAACAGCTGCTGGAGAAGAAGACAGACTGTCAAACAAATCTAAAATTGCTGCAGAATTACTAGGAGCCGCAGCTGGAGCTGTACTGCTTCCAAAGATATCTGTTAATAAATCTGCGTTATTCTGCGCTTTGACACCGCCAATTCCAGCAAGAGAAGAGCTATTATTGCTGTTATTATTGACATTGGAACTGCTGTCATCCATAAGATCCAATAAAAAGTTATCCGATTGATTATTATTACTACCAGTATTTACTCCACTCAGGCCCGAATTTTTGTTATTGATGCTGAGAGAGTCTACGTTTTGGGAGAGGGATATCTTACCAATCTCCTTGATTTCAGGAGCAGGGATTCTCTCCAACAATCCGTTCTTGACCATAGAGTCCTTGATGCCTAATATTTGCAAGTACTCCAAGGCCTTTATCTGGAGGTTAATGTTAACGGAGTCCGAGAATGTTCTGATCATCGACTCGATCTTAGCAAGGTCCTGTGGAGGTCCACTCTGCAAGAACTTCGAGAGCTTGACTAAGGCCGTCAACACATACGAATTAATCAACTGGCTGTTACTAAGACTAATCAACTGGTCAAAATACTTCAAAATGACTTCGCTGGAAATAATTTTACCGTCGTCTAACTTGGAATTCAATAAAAGGTCAGCATATTCTCCTACACACCAGACGTTAATCAAATTAAGGCCGTTATTCTGTAGATTATTGTAACTCAAATTGAAGATCTGGTTCAAAGCGTCCTGGATCAAAAGACGGTTATCCTGACTAGCAGAGGCGTCGCCGCCTTTTAAATTGCCGATGCTGATAGGCTTGTTGTTGGCTATGTTGGATATGATGGACAAAATAAACGCAATGATGTCGTTAGTAAGGTAGTTTCCGTTCAATTTGAGCACAATAATCAAGTACTTGAAAAAAAACTTCAAGTTTGGCGAGTAATTCTTCAAAATAATCGTCAACTGCGTGGTTATAAAGAACTTCAAATCAAGATTGTTTAGCGAGTAACTGGCCGTGGAACTGCCGCCGGAAACCGCATTTCCGTCGCTTCCACCCATCATGCTGGCGGTGGAGGCAGAGTTCTTGCTCGAATACGGATTCAAGGTGAACTCGTTGGCGTTTTTCGACAAGTTATAGTTGAATATATTGAACTCATTGAAGGCACTACCACTACCGTGGTCGTCGTTTAAAATCTCGAGGAATTTGACCAATTCCTTGATCAAAATCCGGATATTATTTTCGTTCAAAATCTCAAAAATCAACTCCAAAGCACGTCTTTTGATGCTGATGTCCGTGTCAAAGAGACAGTTGATGATGATCGACTGGTGTCTTTGCACGGTCTTGGGCTCGAATTTCACCACCGTGAGCAACGTGTTCAAGGAAATGTACTTGATATTGTTGTCTTTCAAGGTCAAAAACTTCCCAAGAAGATTGATTCCTAGCACTTTGAGTGCGTTGTTGGAGTTCGAGAGCTTGAAAATCGACCGGACAACCTCGTAAAGCACCAAATTGCCGGCGTTTTTGCCAAACTCGATGTTCGATGAGATCTTCGTCAACAAGTCGTTGTACTGGTCGTTGACCTTGCCGTACAATTTGGCAATATTGTGGTTGTTTGGGTTTGTAACCCCGCTGTTTTCCTGCTCCACGACGTTGTTAGGAAGCGTGATCAAGATGGTGATGGTCTGGAGCAATGCCACGTGCAAGAACGGATCAGGGATGTCCATGATGTCGTATTCGGGATTGTATGTTGTCAGCGAGAGGTTCTTGAGAATCAACAACAATTTGGGCAAACTGTTGATGAAAAGCGTGGTTTTAATGGCATTGTCGCCAAACAAATAAAACGCCTTCAACAAATGACACATGGCTAAAAGAACAGCGTGATCACGTTCGTTAACGTTCAAAAGATTGAATTTCTGCGAGCTTTCGAAGAAAATCTCCACCAAGTCGTTGTTCTTCTCCACCAACTTGGCACTCACCAAAATGGCCTTTTTCTTCAAGTAGGGATTGTTGCCGTTGTGGGTCAAAATGTTCAAGATATCGTTGTACGTGTCGTTAGAAAGGTCGTAAGACACAACGTTTGCCAAGGTAGACAAAGCCAAAGCCACAAAAAACTGGTTTGGGTGGTTCAAATCTTGCACCAACGAGTTGGTGAGCAACGTCAAGATCTCCTGGTTTTCGTCCAACAACAAACTGGCGGCCAAATATCCTAATCTCTTGTCAATGAAATGATTGCTTGCCAAGAGCTTTATGCATTCGATCTGCCCAAAATGGGTCTTCTCGCCCAAAATGTACAAGTAGAGCAACTTCAGGATATTCACCCGTCTTTTGTTGTTGGACAAATTGACGTCCTTAAACGCAGTTCTGATCGAGGCAGACTCCTTTCTGATCACCCCTCTCTCATCGGCAATGGTTTTGGCATATCGGACCGACTTGATGAACGATTTGAGCGACACCATCCTTGATAATTGCCTGTTATGTTCCCCTGCGTGTCTGTCAGCTCAATTGGTGGTGTAGATACCGGTAGTGCTGGTGTCAAATCGAACTCACGATTGTTCCAAAGCTAAGAAACAAATTTGGTGAATTTTTCAATATTTCGATTCGCTGTTTTTTATGTGCAGAAATTCCACGTGTTAGTGTGCGTGTATTGCTAACAGAACTCAAGAACCATTTTGACGGGCCTTTTTCTTTCTCTTTGGACCTCGCCATGATGTGAAGCGACTTCTCTGTAGGTTTAGCCCGAGCGAAGCGAGCAACCGAGCCTTGGCGAGGTCCAAAAAGAAGAGAAAGAAGAGAAAGGTATAAGTTTTGACATTTTTTTTGACGTTTATTACTTTTATTCCATTTTTTTTCTATTTTGTTTATATATCAATATAATAACATATTCAGTAACTACCCTTATGAACCAACTGCTTGAACGCATTCTCAACCAACTGCTTGATTTCGCGATAGCTCAAGATAATACAGCTGACTTCATCGCGACTAATAAGCGTGATCTTTTCATCTATACCTGCGTCTAATTTATTTAGCTGTCGTAAGACATGGGCCATGTCAATTGCCGGAGCACCATGGCTGGTCACTTGGTGGAAGACAAAGTCATGGAACAATTTGATAGGATACTTTTCGCCCGAATCAAACCAACTGACATCGTTCTCGGATTCCGGTCGGTCCATTATTACGTTTATTTTTGCAACCAATCTGACTAATCTGTCGTTTTCGATTTCTCTTGTTAATTGCGACTGGTAGTACTCGGAGGAAAGACTCAATTCATTGTAGGCTTTCATAGTGTATTTGTTGATCATGCGGGAAAACTCGGCAATGTTACGCTCTTTCAGATCTTTGGAGTAGTCAATTAAATAATACACAGCGTTCTTCAAATCCTCTGAATATTCAAAGTTTTCAAAGAAACGCTCGGCTATTTTCAGACAGTTATTTGCGTCTAAAGAGACAACAATGCTGTTCTGAATGGAGATCAATTCGATGATCAAAAGACCAAAGAGAAGTAAGTCGTTTTTCTGGAGATTTTCGATGTATTCATGCTTATTGGCAAGCGGTAAATTCTTGATGTTTTGCAAATCGTATTCGTAGTGCAAAACATCAAGAATACCGCATCCTGAAAGCTTGATCTTATCCATGTCTCCTACAATAATTTTGTCCAAATCTAGTAATCGCACGGCTAATTTTGCCCCGTGAATCTCAAGCATTGCGTTGGTGATCTGGACAATATACTGCCATAATAACGTCTCGTTCAATATGCGCGGCTTAAAGTGTACCGAGACGTCTCTAAGAGTCTTTGCTAAAGGATAGTAATCATAAACAAAAAATAAAGAACAGTCTTCAAAAGCGAAATTCGTAAAACATTCGTATACTTGTACAATATTACCATTACTAATCTTGCTCCAGGCATTGATCTTCTGCAATGCGCGCTCATTTGTCGCAAGATAATCTTTAATCCGCTTCAATACATACACTTTTCCGTCTCTGTTTGAAAAAACCTTGTATGCAGAGCTTTTATGTCCATAATGCATGCTGACATTTTTGTCTAACTCTTTGTTATTATTGCTGTCCAACGAATATAATCCATAATACACGTGAACATGGTCTGGAAACGACGAATTGGGAACCACCTGCTGAGTGGCCTCATTTTTCCGCAAAAGATTCTCCCTGAGCTTTTTCGGGATGAAGAGCAGGAAATTATTGGCTTCGTTGGGCTTTAATTGGTCGTGGTGTACAGGCGGCTCGGGTGCATATAAATGATACTGCAAGGGATATGCGGGGGTATGTACTGCCGCAGCGGCCGCGGCCGCTGCTGCTACTGCTGCTGCTGCACTGCCTCCACTGCCACCTCCACCCAGTGCTCCCATTATCATTGTCGGCGCTTGAGTATTTCCAGGATTTCCTTGCACTGAGTAGAACATGTCGCTGTCGGTATTGGTTATGTTGCTGCTACCATTTGTTCCGCTACTGGGTTGAGAGTACGGATTTGAATGGATTGACCTCATTCCTGTAAGGCTTCCCTGCGTGTTTACGTGCAAACCACCAGAAATCGGGGCCGATACTTGCATATCTGTGGCTGAATTTGGATGGAATGTATGAATCATCTGCGAATCACCCGTTACATTGTTAGCGCCGGGAACTACGGTATGTAAAGATATCTGCGATGAATTGGGGTTAAAATTAGGCAATTTAGAGGTAGGACTGTTATTGACATTGGAAGGTTGAAATGATGGGGTGTTGAAGTTATAGCTAGTTCCTTTACTCGAGGTTGTAGAACCGGTAGACTTGAAGGTCTCGTTAGTATTGGAGTCATCCCCTCCTGAGGGAAAAAAAGGCAGGACTGCGTCAAAATTAGAAGAAAACTTGTTCAGTGAACCTGTCGAGGCAGGTTGAAAGCTTTGTGCATCACGACTGAATTTGGCGTTTGGCGTAAATGCAGTATTAGAATCTTTAGTGGATTTTATACTGACCCCAGATGGTGTGAAGTTTGAGTTTGGATTGAAAATAGAGGCGGATGATTCGGCGCCTTTAGCAGTTATTGGGGTCAGAGGCCTATTATCATCGGTTTCATAATCGGCAGATGTCTTCTCCGCAGATTGAGCTTTGGGTTTCTCAACTTGGTGGCTGAATGCACAACCCTTATTTTCGAATCTACAGAACCCATATATTGTAATATTTTTACAGGGCACATCTTTGGCCCAAGCCATATCAGAGGCGCTCTTCATAGTATATCGATATGCGCTTTCAATATCTCACGCGGGGGAAAGAGTATTTTGAGGAGACGTTGCAAGAAATTCTGGCCATAATTATTATGACGAGCGGGAAAAAACAACCAGTTTTGACCAATAATGTCGCTCCTTTTCCTGAAGATGTTTATGTCTTGAGTTAATGACCATCAATGTGTCCGCTTTCCTCTATTAATACCAAGATAATCACGGTACGATTTATCGTGATTTGTGATTTTGATTCTGTGTTTTCTTGCAATCTGAGAGGATAATGATTGTCACGTGAGAGTGCATATGATGTTGCTAAATACACGCGGTATTTATCCACGGGAATGGAACTGCTGAAGACATTGCTGTTGGTCCCTTGCAATTATAAAGGGCAAGCATTTTATTTGAGCAACTTTTATATAGTATGTAGTAGCAATAATTATTCATTAGTATCTGGATGCTAGTATTAGTCATACATATTGTCTTTGTATGTACATGTAACGTCATTAGGTCGTGGAAATCGTGGTAACATCATATAGATATGCCTCAAACATTTTTCGTAAGAACTCTCTCGTCGTTGTGAAATTTCTTCCAGCATTCTTTAAACAGCTGCATCTCCTTCAAACATTGTCGCCAATCACCAGTATCAGCATGACATATTTGTAGTTTGTAGTTCTCATCGTAGCAGCCGGTTTTGATTATCCGCTTATCCCATTCGTCGGGTTCATCGTCGTCCTCTTCTTCGTCCTCTTCTTCGTCCTCTTCTTCGTCCTCTTCTTCTTCTTCTTTTTCTGCCTCTTCCCTTTTATTCTCTGCATCAATCTTTATGTCCTCTGCTACTTTCTGATTAATAGTTTCAGCTTCATCCCTAGAGCTTATATTCTGCATTCTGCCACCACAACTGTTTTCCTGATCGGTTCTCCCAAAACTAAAGAACCCCATTTTGTACTTATTTGCCTAGGTGTTTGCTCATCTATACTTCAATAACAGACCAATTATTATATTAAAGTCTCCATTTTTTGTCATCGGAATTTTTTTTCAGCAAATTTTATGCCGATAGCAGTCATTATTGCTGCATTTTTTCTGGCATGCATGAAAATTTTCTCAGTTTTTAGAATAATTTGGTTTGGAAGTAGACGCGCTCCAGGCGTGTTGTTTATGACCATCTGTTGACTTATAAAATATCATGTATCCATATACATTACCAAACATCCATTCAAACTAGTTGTTTTAGCTTTTCTTTTGTTTCTTTTTTTTTTTGATAGCTAACTTAATGTACTCTTTTCCTTTGCTTCTTCTCCTCAAAAGCTCAGTAATAATATTCAACAAAAATAACGAATAAAAATTTAGAACCATAATCTGACTAACATATCGTAACCAACCTCACAGATAAAACCCCGTAAATATAACCCAATCTTTCACAAGATACTTCTCAGGGTTATCCCCTTTTGTCTGCGATAAGCGGGTTTAATCCTTTCAATAGGCCGGATCAAAGAAGGAGAGCATTTACTTTTCTCTGAGAAAACGGCAACTATAGTGACCATAGCTCAAGCTACAGGCAACTACATAAGATTAGATAATTACAAATTCGCCTTTAGTATATTTCCGAGACTCTAAATATCATTTATGGTGAGGGCAAATATTAAACTATGCGGTCAAAATAAACTTTAACTACAAACATACTTTGGCAATTGTGAGACATGATAACCTCCAAAAGTGCAAAAAAATAGTGATAACGGCGAGATTCGAACTCGCGCATCCGAAGATACCAGGACCTTAACCTGGCGCCTTAGACCTCTCGGCCACGTTACCTAATTGTTGAATTTCGAAAATCAATATACATTATAAATAGCAAATTCTATGTATAAAATTCGTAAATTAGTGCCTTTTGAAGAGCATAACGTAATTTTGGAGCTCGGGATGAAAGAAGCCTTCATATAATCTACTGGACACGCATCAGGTGGCTTCTGCTACGGGAATTGACTTATTCCCTTAAGATTTTGCTAGGGTAGACAAATTATCTGTAAAAAACGCGAAACTTTTTTTTCAGTCCTTTTCGCGACTTTTAAATCTTACTGGGTACAGACCTCTTGAAGAAGATCAATTAATCCCAGAACATAATATGAAAAGAATAAAAGTTGTCAGGTTGAAAAAGATTGAGGGTTATCTTTAATTATGATGACCTTTGGTGAAATTTCAACTTCGATTGTATTAGGTTTACCATTAATTTTTTCATGTAAGTCCTCGTCGAATCTTTTATCGAAAATGGGCTTGGTGTCATCCAATTCGACTCTAAATTTGTCCACTTTGTCGTCGACACTGTCGGCTTTTTTGTTGACGTTGAGACTAAGTTTCTTGAACCTCCCCTCGAGGTCGTAGATACGAACTTCTGTATTCAGTGTCAACCTTCTTGTAGATCTTGATAGTTGGTTCAGACATGATCTGATGTACTACTAAACTTTCAGAGTGGCTGGCAGCAATTTCCTAATGAATTATCAATTCATGAAATATCTCAAATGATAAACAGTTGACTGTATTCATCTTAACTCTATGTACCCTCTCAGTTCTAGATTTATCAGTTCTGAATCTTCTCAAGGTAGTTTGATATGTATTATAGCTGTATGAATATTCGTAGTGAATTGTGTAGTTACTATTAAGTAAAGACTGACTTAAATTATGTGTATATTATTATCGTTCTTGCTTCTTTTCTTCCATATATTTTATTTAGATTTGTTCTTAATTGTTTATATTCACTACAAGTGTCTAAGCCTCACTCTTATATATCATTGGCTATCTCCTGTTCTCTTATCAATTATCTATTGCGTGCGTCTCCCTGTCTCCATTCCACTTTTCGGCCCAACACTTAAAATACACCGTTATCTTGTACAATTTCAGCCATCTACTCTTGACATTACAATAATTTCAACAGACCCGTTAGTAAATCATAGAAATATCATTGAAAGGTATAAAGAAAATGCATTAAAGGACAAAATTGTAGAATACTAAAAGGGTGAGGTGAATACAATAAATTTGAAGGGTCGAGACCGAGACTGATATAATACTTCCTCTTCTGACGCTATGCGCATAGTAATACAGGTACCAGTATATACAACTAGTTATCATAGATTAATTAAGCTGTATTCAAGTAATTTTTCTTTATAGACAACCATTTCTTGTTCGTATCTCTTCTTGTCGTCAGCAGCTTTGGCCTCATAAGGAGCTCTTTCCTCATCAGAGAGAGCATTCCATCTATTGCCTAAAACCTTAACGGTTTGTCCTAAACCAATGCCAGGGTTCTCAGCTTTGACAATCTCTCTATTCCCGTTGGCAAACCACATGTAAGCAGACATACATTTCACCGGAGCTTTTGGTTTACGGAGACCCTCAACGATAAAATTGCTGTCATCAAACTTCAGTTCTAAAACAGCTTCACTGTCTTGGTTTACTCCCATAATTGAGAAAATGCGGTCGAGTTTCTCGTTTTGAATTTTCAAGTGCTTCTTCAGTTCATACTCCGACTTATCGATACGTTTTATAATGTTAGCGATCTGCTCATCGACCTTGTCCAAACGGTCTGCAATCCCGGCTTTCAGATTGTCGACTTTTCCCTCCGATTGTTCAGGGCCGAGGTTCAACTCTTTCAAGTAATCCTCGAGTTTGGTGACGCGTGCGTCCAAATTTCCGTTTTCATAAATAGGTGATGACATGGTTCATCCAAGTTACTAAATTTGTATATGTATATGTGTCCCGATATAAGTGATACAATATGGGAGGTGGAGACAACTATTTAAGTGTAAATAAATTAAATCAAAATACCATTATGGAGTTACAAGCAGGGCACAAAATACTTACATTTTTTTCAAGCGGTTATCTTAAACAGCATTTTTTACCTGTCAGATTTTACTCCCGGTAGCCAAGTTGGTTTAAGGCGCAAGACTGTAATGTAAACATTTATCTTGAGATCGGGCGTTCGAATCGCCCCCGGGAGAGTTAATATTGTTTTTGTTTTTTTTTTGTCCTCAATTGGTATTCGTACCAGCATTTTTTTTTGCGTCAGTAATATCACCATCTCATCTATCATTGTCAACAAACAATAATTCGCAAAAGGCTTCTATTTGATCAACTAAAGCAATGAACAGATCACATATTAGTCACAATGAGCGAGGGAATGTTAAAGGAAGTACATTATGACTTACTAAAAGACGATTACAAAAGACAAATCAAAGACGAAATAATGAGAGAGTTAAGAGATGAGATGATAATAATTCCTAGATGGCTGCAAATATTAATTAAAATAATCGAATCTATCGAGAAGAAAGAGAAAGGCGAAGACGATTCAGCTACGTTTTTATATCTGCTCGAGGAATACAAAAAGGAATTGTTGAATATAATGATAGCTACAGCTACAGCCAATCGAAGCAATCAGGCCAATTCATTTGCCGCAATAAATGGTAATAATGATGGTTATGAATATCTTAATCAACTCAACGACCAGTTTTTTTTGAACATCAATGGTATCAATGACAATTTACAGAGTTTACAGAATAACTTAAACGATTCATATAAGAGAACTCCGAACGAATCAAAGAAAGATGGTGCTACTAGTAAGTTATTACGAGGAAAAATATCTATTAATGATTTAACTAATGACGACAATGATGATAATGATTATGTTGATGAAGGTGATAATTCTAAGAATAGTAACGGCAAAGATAGTTTTATCTTCGATGCTGTGCGAAATTCCAAGAAAATAGCTGACCTTCCTGGGTATCGCGGCATTGGTCTTGATCTTATATTGAATAACTCAGAGGACGATATGATTTTTGACAAACCAGAGGCCATAGAGAACCTGTACCAGGAGCAGGAAGAGTTAATAGATCATGTAGATGAATCCCAGTTGCTTCTTTATACCCAGCAGTCTCAGGAAGGAGTCACGGAGGTGGATGAAGATATTACAGGAGTAAATCGAGAGATCGCAGAAATTGTAGATGACGAAAACGAAGAGAATGAGGAGGAGAAGGTGAAACGTGACGAACGAAGACAAGCAAATAACATTGTTAATCTCCTAAATGAGTCCGAATCGTCCAACAAAAGAAATATTAATGAGAGGGAAGATTTTATTTGCCTGAATGATGCGAAGAAGAAGATAAAAACCACAGAACCTCTCTACAAATTTACTAAGATTGATAACATCAAAGATTTCTTAGACGAATATTTTGTTGGGTTGGATGGAAGAGTATCAATAAGAGCTTTAGAGGATAAATATGGGGCTACCTGGAGGGGAGGCCTGAAGCATTCAACATCCAAACAATTCTGTAGAAGAAGAAACTTATACTTATGTGTAGAAAGAGCTATCGAAGCAAATGTGTACACAATAGAGGAATGTACAGATTTATTAGAGAAGCATCGGACGTTTGTTAGTGATAATGACGAGACTACTAAGTTCAAGAAAAGCATCAACTGGCTCAGTAACAATATACCCAATAAATTGGCTAAGTTCTTAAGGGATGAGGAGAACTGTGTCAATTCTTTTAATTCTGTTTAATAGGGTTATTCAGCTTGCTATTTAATATGGCAATGTACTATAGAAAGTTGCTCTCACGGTTATGGTTTATGGTTTAAGAGAGCTACTGATGGTTATGGCTTATGGTTTATAAGATATCCTTTCCTTATTGTTCGATTATCTGGTGCTTGTTTGTGACTTATTACAAGGATGATAAGGATCTTGAGAGCGCTTGTTTCATTCATTGATTTCCCTGCCATTTAATAAGATACAATTACCATAATCCTACTGTAGATTGACTTGCTACGAGCATTTAATCAGTAATAATCTCAGTTAGCAGTAACCTCCTCAGGATGTCTCTATACAAAGATGACCAATATATTAGATAAATAGTTTATCCTGGCAACTGTTTCTCGACATTAATAAGAATGTATATTGACTACAAACGTATCAGGTGTAGACCTGACACCAATGGCTTTCCATTTACTGTTAAACAATAGACAGATCCTCGTTACAAGGATCTAATAATTTCATTTTCTGTAAACCCTTCATACTCAATGTATAGATTCCATCGTGTACCTTGCTGTACTATTTGTAGGATCACTACTGCTTTAGTACTAAGTCAAGGTCCATATCTATACACTCAATCCCACAATTTGCAGATATGCTTTAGGGTTTACTGTGCTTCTCTTGTTCAGCAGCTCCCTGTTTCCTTTCTAGTCACTTACAGCAAGAGATCTGTGATAAAACCAGATAGATCTCCGGAAATAAGAAACAAAATCTTGCGAAATCGAGTATACATCTGAACATGACTATAGTTAGCAATAGGAAGAAGAGAGAGCAATTGCCTAAGCGGATGAGAATGCGATCATTCCCAGAAGAGTCCGTTAAGAAGAAAACCCTCCTGAATGCAAGACAAAGGAATCCCAAAATTTGTGTATACGTATACAGAGGATGTCTACGAGAGAGTCGTGTTATAATAGTTACACAGTGATAACAGTAGAAGATAGTATACTCAGATATTTCTCTCTGAAATGTATAGAGAACTGTAATTAAGAGGCGTTCCCTGTTGAGAGTGATATTTGATAGGATCGATCTAGAGATCAGCGTTAAGCTGTACTACTTTGAATATACATCTACTTTTGATGGTTGTTCCTCTTCTCTTGTTTGCCGCTCCTTTTGGGTAGATGCTTCGCAGGGGAATTCCCAGAACGAAACTGCATTGACTTGTTTAGTCGTAGATGTAGTTTGAGATGATTGCTTGATGTTGAACACTTCGAAATACTATAAATAGGGTAGAAGTTCCAAGCAAGTTTGAATTAAAAGTTGTCATCATTATTATGTATATCCCAGAACAAAAATACTATATTATTAACAATAAACACTTAGATAATCCATACCTATTAACAATAACTATTAACAATGAAACTTCTTGCTGTTTGTGCTTCCTTGCTCTGTGCCAGCATCACTGTCGATGCTTTGACTCTTCCATTGGATCCTGATTCTCTTTTGCTGCAAATTACAGACTTGGATTCTAATTCTCTTTTGCAGCAGATTACAGACTGGGATCCTGATTCTCTTTTGCAGCAGCTTACAGACTTGGAACCTGCGGTTCTTTCGCTGTTGCTTTCAGACTTGAATTCTGGTGGTGGTATTTTGATTGCAGACCTCAACACAATTGAGGAGGAGATCATCGAGGAGACCGTTTTCAGTATTCCCACGTTCGACTTGTTTGACTGATTATGGCCTTTACTGATGCTATAGTACTACGGTTACTCACGGACCAGCTCCCCCTGCTCCACTATTTGGATGGTACTGTTAAAATATGCTTTCTTCTTTTCAGCTGCTCCAGACATGACAGATCCTTGGACGTTAGCAATTCTTTCTTCGATGTCTATCAAATAGCTTCAGTAGACTCTATTTGATACCTTTATTTATTATTACACGGAATATTAACTTTACGTTATCTGTAGCATTATGGGTTTGTATTGTCTGTAGGTATTACGGGTTTACATCGTCTATAGGCATTGATCGATGTAATTGAGGTATTGATCCATTCAATTGGAGCAAGTACATTATCACGTGTCATTTGAAGGCATACCACATTCAACAAAGTATGAGCTTATTTCATAAGCCTCAATGGAAGCATCGGTTTATGGGTTAATTAAACCACCGCTATTCCATAGCCTCGTGGCCCCATTTAATCTGAACACCTCCCTGGACTTCTTCTATTAGGGAGGCCTGTCTGTATTCTGTGTAGATATACTGTATGTCTCAACGCAACTACAGACAAATGAAATCCTCCGGCATGTAAACAGTTGTAAACAGCAGATCAAGGGATCTTGGCATGGTACCGTACATACAGAATGTACTAATTAGCGGCCCATTAGTGGCCCATATTAATTGAATATGAGAATTGTAGTTATTACCTGCTGACATATTAGCCAGATCTACAAACTATCCAGTAATTTGTTCAAATAAGGCTAATTTATGACATGCTACACATACCAAAAAACAAATGTCCCTGTCCAGGCATTTTCACGTGACCAGATAGCCCCTTTTAGCGCGTCGCGCACCATAAGCCCCCCTTTATTTTGAGGACGCTTAGCTCCCAAATTACTAACCACACCCTACACTCACGTCCCTCTCGTTGAGAAGTGAGACTCATGCTCCCCTATTTTCGAATCGAGCCAGATGCTCGAACTAGCCTGCGTCCTCAGTCATTCTCCCGATAAGATAAGCTCAGTTCTGTGGTAAACATGTTCTTTGGTACGCTAGTTCACGCAGCTTCACCTATAGTAATAGTCGCAAATGTGCAAATCTTGGAGCTGAAAACTGCGGAAAAATCATCCTTTTTGGTAAACTCCCTGCTTTTTCGCTGCAGATTTACTATAACAGCGTCCCAAGTTTCTGTTTTGGTAATTTTTTAGTGCCCAAACGAAAGACATTTGTGCGGTTTAAGCTTTTCTATGGGCACTGTGAAAAACTATAAGGAGGCTCACACTACCATAATAACAGCTATTATATAAAAATTTTTTATATTTTACTTATCCTATTTTTATCTTCACAATTCTTGATTCTTTGGGTCTTCTTCCATCTTCTGTGTTCCTCACGACAACTACTCTGATCTGATCTGATCTCTAGAGGCTGTGATCTGATCTTTATACCAGCCAAAAACAAAGACAAAAACAATCCTGCAGAATATCACTCCTTTATCAACTGCACAGCTGCATACCTGCATAGCCATCCAAAAGATCCAATTACCAACACACAACACCTACGATATGACCTCTCCCGAAGAGACAAAATTGAAGTCGTTTCCAGGCTATTTTCAGCCCTTGTCCGCGGTGCAATTCAACCGTATCAACAACACATACCCGCCTATAGATCCATCTAAACATTACCGTGGTGTTTACGAGAGATGTGGTTTCGATATCATGAAACCCCCTGAGAAGACCGTCAAGAACTCCAAATCATCCCGTTCGTTGCGGTCTGTGGCCAGCGGACCAAAGAGTCGCGTCCCCAATGCCCCGCTGGGTCCTACTCCAGCACCTCCTACTTCTGCGGCCGGGTCATACTTGATGGAGGGGGTGACCAAACCCCCTGGCCATGTGATCCCTGGGAGACGTCCAAGTTTGCCCAACATGGAGCAACCACAGTTCCACTACAGCCAGAATAAGGGCAAGAACTCGTCCAACCCTAACCTTATGATGTCGGCTCCATCCACACCTAGTTCGAACTCGTCTTCCAACCGCTCTTCTCTCCGCTCCGCCTTTCTTCGTCCCTTTAAAAAACACAGTAATAATAATAACAGCATCCTGCAGCAACAGCAGCATGACATCAGTGGCTTCTCCACGGGTCCTTCAACCCCAGGCAGTTTCAGCACCAAAAACGGATCCTCAGAAAATTTGAATGTCGATGGTAAGCCGTATGGTCTTGGAATCAAAAACAATAACCCGGAACAACACCAGACCCGTCCTCTTGGTGCGAATACTATTGGCAGCAGCATATTATATAACAAAAACATGGCTAATCTTGAAGATGGTAATTTATCTCCTATATCTGTGGAAACATCGAATCTTTTTTCGCCAACATCCGAGACTTTCCATCGGTATAACGACGACAGTTCCGCGGCAACTTCGCCTGCTGGTACGCCACGATTCAACAGCTTTAAAGAGGCGTCTGCAGCGCCTGCTCCTACCACTGTTCCTTCTACTCCTGTCGTGAAGTCTAAACTGTCAAAAGTAAACTCTGTAGTATATAGTGGCTTTTTCTCCAAACGAACATCTCCTCCTAAGACGCAACCAGCGGAAGAAACGTCTTCTCCGCTTGCCGTGGCTGCTGCCCCTGCCCCTGCTACTATCCTGGCCACTCCGGCTTCTACCAAGGTCAAACAGCGTACTTTTGACAGCTCAGACGACGAGTTTGAGGAAGATGATGACGAAATAACGAGGGATATCGTGTCGTCTCGGTCGTCTACGACATCCAACGACTCACTCATGAAAAACATCGCACATACCCAGAACACTACGGCCTGTGCATCTCAGGAAAGCATTCCTGTGATGAAAGAGGACGACGAGTCGTTGTTTGAGAGCAGAATAAAAGATGACGCCTCATTTGACAAGTCTAGATTGAATTCCGAGACGGTTTCGCCGCTTCTTTCTGCCGGAAGTGCCTATAATCACTCGAGCAACTTTAATGGAGCTTCTGTGTCCTCTTCGTTGACCGATTTGGCCAGTTTCAACATGATTCCAGTCAATAAAGGCACGAATAACTCGTTATATGCGGCCTCACAGCCAATGAACGACTCCATTCTCGAGCTTGATGAGGAGGAAGAGGAAGAGGAAGAGGAAGAGGACAACCAGGAAGATAAGAGTTTCCCTGAGAAAAACCAGGCAAAACTCATGAGAAAATTGACGACCAAATTGAACAGAATGTCTCAATTTGGACTCAATGACGAAGATGACGAGGATAACAGGCTCTCAGCCGCAAACAAGACCAGAAAACTCAAACATTCGTCTGTTGCTTCGAGCATTTACTCCATTGATGGCGACGATTCCACCTTGGTGAAGACCGGAAGCGTGAAACAGTCGAACGTTTCCTCTGATTCAGACAACGACAGTTTTGACGAAGACGACGAAAATGCCGAAGATTTGATCAAGGATATCCGGGAGTTGAAATCCAACACCAATTCGTTATATATTCCTCGTAGTAGTCGCCAATTTGTAGCCGATAAATCTGCGCCTGATTTGCCTACAATTAATATTGACAATAGCGAGTCGAAGCAGGCCCAACAAACGGCAGCTCCGCCAAACGAGGACGATTCTTGTGCTAGAAACTTGTTCAATGATATCGAGGATATCTTGAAGAAGAAGGACTCGCCTGCTATTGGCTCTACTTCTGAGCTTAACTCAGCCACTTCTCAACGTAGTTCTAAAGAGAGTCAAAACACCAATTTGACCTCTGTGGATGGAAGTCAGTTTGATTTTTCTGTCACACATGGCCACGATTCTAAGCATCGTAAGAGCTCATTGGACTCGTTAACCAATGGAACCGACGACGAGATTCTCCGTAATATCGAGAACTTGCCTGAAGACCAAAGTATCGTAGACTCTACTGAAAATTCCTTGGATTATAGCGAAAAACCATTACATCCACACCATCCTTCTCAGCAACCTGGTAGTAATTCCACATCAGCTGCCCTTAATGCTGCAGTTTCTTCTGTCTGCAACATCTTGACCCCACTTAGCAATAGCTCCGCGATTTTTGACTCGAGTTTGACCCCAATATCCAACAGAATTCAGGTTGGAAGAGTTGAATTGAAGGATGTCAGTGAGCAGCCGGCATCCCCAAGTGCCCCTTCTCATGCTAACAATTCCACTAGTAATCTCAACGAAATCAGCCCACATTCTGCTAATCACAGCAGTATCAACAGCCATAAACGTGACTCTCATTTTATGGGCCATCCTGAAACCGAATACCCTCCAGATTACGAATTGCCAAGTCCTGCTCTGAACATGACCAAGGTCAGCAAGGACAGCGAGTTGGCTTCGAGTGATCCTGTTGATTTGCTCGAAATTGAAGACAACGAGGTCAAATACCTTAGTGGAGAAGGCCCATGTCGTAAATGTGGCCTTGAAATTAAGGGCAAATCGATCTGGTCTAAAGACCATCAAATGTCTGGAAGATGGCATAGATCGTGCTTCTCCTGCTACAGATGTCACGAGGTTTTCAAGAAAGGTACTAATTGTTACGTCATCAATGACAAACCTTATTGTAACTACGACTTCCATTTCTTGAATCACTCATTATGCAAAATGTGTGACCATGGAATAGAAGGACAATGCTTAGAAAACAATAATGGAGAAAGATTCCATCCTGACTGCTTGAACTGTTCTAAATGTGGAGTTATGATTGTTAAAGACTACTTTGTGCTTGATGGCAAGCCATTATGTGAAAAGGATGGTCTTTACGAGATCGAGATGGAAAGACAGAATATTCTTAGAGCCCAGGCTGCTGCTGCTGCTAATGGAGATTTCAACATGGACTCAATACGCTCTGCAGATAATTCTGGCCAGTTGATAGTAGGAGATTCCAAGATCCAGAAAAGAAGAACCTTCTTATTGGAATTACCTGAAGAACAGGCTATGCGTTAACGAAGAGAGCTAACTTTTGTATTATATCTATATAAATTTTTTTACCCTGCTGCCACTTTCAGCTTCTTTTTGTCATGGAGAGCATTCCTATAGCCATCCGTATTCTTTTGACTTCTTTACTACTGTTTTTTGTCTTTTAGTTCCTGTTTATCAATTTCCTGTTTCCTGTTTCCTGTTTCCTGTTTCCTGTTTCCTGTTTCCTATATCTTGTTTATGTTTAAAATTTTTCATTTGAGCGTTTTCTTATTACTGTACTTTGGTCGACTCTGGATGTCTCACCTATAGTTTGTGCGGCTTCTCGATCAAGGTTCTACCGGGATACTGGTACCTAGCTGCGTTACAACCAACAGAGTTAGTGATGTGTAACTTAGTTTGTTCAGATGTAGATAGCCGAGCAGCATATATATCGTGACAAAAATATTTGTGTGATCGGACTATGAAACATAAACATGTCCGAGGAGTTAACAATTGTCATCTGAGATTTTTATCTTCTTTCTTTTTAGACCTTATCTCCTTTTTCTTAAAACAATTATGTCAATGATTGTCGATTCACATATGTTAGCCCAAGGAAGGAGAATGCTCGGTTACTGCAGGTCCCAAGAGGAAAGACTACTAACAATGTATTGTTGGAAGTAGGAAGGTGAAAGGAAATATGTGTAGATTATTGTATGTAGATTGCTATTTTGTATATAGATGCATGACTCGATTCGTAGATAGATGTAGGGATCTAGGATCTAAGGGATATAAGCGTACACACATCTACTCCCACACATGACTACACATGATAACCACATCCATAACTACAGCTATAGTAGAAGCAACAGCTGTAAATACCAGTTACCATCTCTCTGTCTAGAGAATCAGAGAGATGGTAACTGTCTACAGACAAATGGTATCTCCCCCGACACCGTCTATATGTCTTTTATCCCCATCCAAAAGTCAGTGACATAATAATTCTATTGTTATCCACCAGAAGATCCCTTAGATCTGTTTTAGACAAGTGTACACACTCTACCAACCCAAATCCAAAGACAAAACTATAAACACACTAGTGAAATCAGCCACGCTTTTCTATCTTCAATCCCCAATTATGTTTGCAAATTATCTTATAAGACAAGCATAATTACGACTACCCATTATTGCAAGGTGCGGTAAAATAAGTTAGAACACTTCAAGGAGCAGGCAGCATTGACTTGCGATTTTTACGGTTTCTAATTACACTAATGGACGTACAAATCACTTCAATATCAAAGTAATTAACATTAATTACCACTAACAAAAATTGCAGTATCAGTCATTGAGAGTACTAAAAAATTGCATGTAAAAGGCACTAGTAGCTGATTATTTTGGTTGACTGACTGATTAAATTAATCAAAATATGCTATTTTATGAGACGATCCAGAAATCAAAGAGAATATAAATCATCAGTTTAGTGCGACCGCAGATCATTAATATTGCCTTTTTGTCTTATTTTATATTCCTTTCTCTTTTATTTCACATATCCTGGCAAACTAACTTTGGTTTAAAACACACAGCAGAGAATAAGAGTCGAGTTTGTCTTACAGGCTCCCAATAACACAGTATTCTGGGGCGTTTTTTTTATTCATTAACGGGCTTACAGGCTTTCAATCTTGATTCTATATACAATTACACAACTGCTTGTAAAACAGGAGTGACCAGTTATTACAGAAAATAATGAACCAAGATATATTCAAGAAGTTCTGGGGGTTATCAACAGCAAATTGCAGAAAAGAACAGTATATGTAGGGAGTTCTGAAGTAAAGAACAATATATGTAATAGTTATAGTAGTTATAAGTAATAGTAGTAATAAAAATCCAATCCATAATAAAAAGAGCAAAATCAAACTGAGAGAAAACCTAGATAATCTATGAAATAAAGCTTAAAAGTAAAGGCAAATAAAGTAAAATAGCTGAGAAGAAAAGAATCTGATGGGCAGTGAAAGAGCAGCATGCAAAATTATCGTATGAGTATGATAGTCGTCATCACAGGAATAGTAAGTTGGGGTCAGTAGTTAACAGGAGCCGCTGTTACCATTGTTGTTATTGTTGTTGTTGTTGAGTTCGTAAATGTTAGGCTTTGATCTGTGTGAAAATGACAACCTAGGACGATTGATGACCTTCTTAGCCGATTCATGGTTGAGGACATCTCCACTGCTGACTCTTCTTCTGATTCTTTCGGTATGCATATGTGTAGATATGTCAGATGAAGACGATGACGTAGACGAGGTTGACGAAGAGGAAGGATTATTGTTACCAGCACTATTGTTCCCACCACCGTTGTAAAGCCCTAAAAAACTAGTAAATAAGGAATTGCTTCCAGTGTTTCCATCAAATGAAAAGGACGAGTTCCAGTTGACAGAATTGAACTGACCATGTTGTTTCATAAGTTGGTCTTTCAACTTCTCCGGATTTTCGCATGATTTTCTCTTCAATCTGATGTTGCGAGGATTTACCGTAGCCTCACACGGATTTGAAGTGACGTAGTCGTCGTCCTCATTCTCGTTTTCCAGTTCCAAGATGTTATCCTCGTTTTTAGTTTCACGATTAACCAATGACGACGAAGATGAGCTTGATCCGCATGAAGCCGAATCAACATCCATGCCAGCAAGGTTAAGGTCACCTGTGACCGATGTAGCAGCCACAGAGGCAGAGCTAGCAAGGATGATCCCGTTAAGAGATTTCAGGGAGTTGTTTAAAACCTTGATGACTTTGGGATCGCAATTAGGATCATCATGATATTGATATGAGTGTTTGTTGGCATATTTGTATAGAAGCTCATTTTTAGGCTGGGTGAGAATCCGGTTTCGAGAGCCGGATCTAAGATGCTTTGTTTCCTTATACACGGAAGGGATAATGACTTTGCCTTGAGAACTCATTCTGAATGTGTGCGATACATATATATATATAGCGAATATCAATACATATAGTATAGTATGGTATAAAATAGTAGAGTATATCGGTGGTATATATATATGATGGAGAACGTTTCTACAAAATAGTTATTAAAGGCCAAAAATTAGATTTGAATCAGAATCAAAAATGGGAATCAGTCTGGATATTTATATATCCTACCATATTTCACTTCTGAAATTCTCCGCCATAATTTCACTATACAGTACGGAGTATGCTAATTCCAGATAGCTAAACCACGACTTAATTTCTATAACTACTCCTCCAGCTCTCTAGAAACACTTATTTTTTTATTCACTTGGACGATTGGGTGGTTTCATTTGATGTGCTTTTGTTCACGCGAAAAAGAAACACCCAGAAAAGATTTGCTTTTTGTCTCATGCGTAATTTGCATATGTCTCCTGCTGCATGTCTGAGATTACAATCCGAGGTGCATGCGTGTGTCTCTCTTTCTCTTTCTGTTTTTTTTATAGGTTATGTTTTTAGTGTATACACATCCACGATTTCGGGATTGGGAAACCACACACGATTTTCTGATTTTATTAGGGAGTCGTTATCAGAAAGCAAGAATAGATAGGCCTGATTCTCTAGGGGTGTTCATCTCATTGGCTCAATTTCTTCGAAAATATAGCATAGCCTGTGCTGCTAATTATTGATTAATCAAATACTGTGTATTGACGAAAAATGTCAACAGCAGATCATTGTGTCTTTCGGAAGTCGAGAATTATTCTTAGCGTTGATGTAATACCTAATACACCTGTATGTAATCACTATCCTGAAATAACCCAATATTCCTATTCGTATTTGTACGAAACCACAAGCTAATTTGGATAAGTACTCCGATAATTTATGCCAGTCGTGCCTTTCTATTCTTCTATTGTGCATTTTGTTTTTGTTTGGTGGATTCCATACAGATGAAAGTGGGGACCTTCTCTTCGCCTTACAACTTTTGTTGCTAGGTACACACTCCTCACCTAGGTGGGTTTCATCTGACAACACGACGTATATATTTGACTCTTGAAGGCAGTCTCCTCTTCCCTTGGTACAATAAATCGACTGATTAATTCAAAATACGGTTTGTCTTTGATATAAAACGTCTTTGTGGTTGTAAGGCATCCGGAAGCAAAAACAAGATTACGTAGTGAAATTTCATATATTGAGTTAACAAAGTCGGTCTACCGTACCAACCAATGTGTCAAAATATTACATTCCCGCAAACCTGTGTAGGCACAGTGTGGTAACCAATCAAATAAATCTGGAAAAAAGGTTTGGGGACTGCTGATGCAATAACTATTTCTTTGACCTTGGACCCCAATAGAAAATTTTGCACTATACTACTACTGTTGTTATTACAAGATAGGTGAAAAAATTTCACCCCTCTATTACTTTATCCCATCAAAAATTATACTCGGAAATCGACGATTTGCCATTCTGTTAGAACAGGATGTGTATATTCACGTAACCCTTTAGAGTGAATGTCAAGAGGAACTGGAAAATATGTAGAAGATGTAAAAATATTTTTGTGTATGATTGTCAGGAAACTGGCAACGATGAGTTTATAGGATTCTAAGATTACCATACACGAGGGAGAAGGAGTTGAAGGTGTTCATATATGGCGACATCAAAACTATATACGGAACGGAGATTATACTGTTGTTTAGCGTATATGGAATATGACGGCCTACACTTGGCCATATGGAATACATTGCTTACACTCGACCATATGGAATAGAAAGCCTACAGCTCGCTAATGTTAACCGTGTAGAAGTATATGTATATCTGTTGTTAATACTTTTGAAATGACAGGTTGGTTGAGGTTTTGGTAATGGAGCATGAGACGCTAAAAGGTAAGAAAAATAGGCATTATGATGGTAACCGATAATGATTGGAATAGCGCAAGAATAAAGCCAGAATTTGACCAGCTAATTTCATCTTATGAGTTTGCGGCCAGAGTGAGCGAGCCGGTTTGGATAACCCAGGGAGCATGAATATAAAAGGGACAATAGTGAATAGACCTCGGTTTCAACTGGATTACTCGACCGTGCTGATGATTTGAATGTTCGGTAATTTATTATAAGGCAAACCTGTGAAGAGGCTAAGATTAGATCCTGAAATTGTCTCGAACCGCAATCAGTCAAGGCGTTGAAACGAAACTGTTGAAAACTGACAACCTGTTGAAATTCGCGATGAGTTCTGTCTATTTCAGGCTGTGGCTAGTTTATTTCAGGCTGTATCCATTCTATGTCAATACGGTGGTAGTGAAAATTGATAGCGATATACTGATATATGGTGGATACCATTGATCAATGAACCTGGCTCAGAGAGCAAATATTATATCCCAATTGACTTCTGACTACCAGGGTCAAAGTTCCAGCTACTAATAAGGAGCTGCTACAAGCCCCGTCTCATCTGCTATTATTGCTACTATAAATCCGGTCTCATCTAATGCTGTTGGTATAAACCCAGTTTCATCTGCTTTATTTATTAATAACGAGCTGCTACACGCCCTGTCTCATCTGCTGCTACTGCTCCTCTGCGTCCACCACTATTAATACTCAGTTGCTCCAGCTAATTTTGGTGTTCAGGTTTATATCGGAATTGACTTCCTGTTTCCAGGGTCAAACCAGAACCGGCCGGCCCGAGAACTGGAAAACGCCCATATACGAACAAACAAAAAACTACCAATACATTATAGCATTTACCACCTTCTGTACAAAATCTCTGCATTGCTGTCACATCTATATACTCACCCCTCGTCCCATAAATGACCCCATCCGTTACAGCCCCAACCTTCGTCATCGCCTCGTTATGACCCACGAAGAGGCTCGGCGTCCAGTCACGTGCTAATCATACTCTAGCATCGTTTGTACCGATTTATAGGGGCAGCGATCGCTCACCCAGCAGGAAGCCTCCCATATCAACACACAAACCACGTGCACGAGGCTTCCTGGATTTATGTTCCGCATGGAAGCAACGTCATACACGAAAAAAGAAATTAGAATTATAAATAAAATAAAATACAATAAAATGAAAAATTTCTGAATATTGCTTAGGCACTAAACAGAAATACATCACATCCATCGTATCTATCTGTCATCGGCATCAAAAGGACCATATTATACGTCATAAATCGCAGGCATCCAACAATAGAATTAATATAATATAAAATCCATCATTCCTTAGAAAAGCTTGCTTTTCTGTTCTTTCCTTCACTATCATATCATATAGAGAATTATAATATAGTATAGATAATAGAAGCAATATGAAGATAAATTCAGTGACGGTGATCAGCGTGCTTATGACGTCCCTTGGTCAGGTGTTAGCTCTTCCATTTGATGATCTTTTGGAAGGTGGATATTCTCCAGTGGTAATGAAATTCAATGTCCATAGAGGCTCTAATTTGGACTCAGCGAGACTCGGAGCCGAGCCTCGTATAGTGAAAAGAAGTACCAGTGACGGTGATCTCGCTGCTATTCTCGAAAATGAATACTCTTTCTACATGGCAAATGTTTCGATCGGAACTCCAGGGCAGAATATTGGGGTGTTAATTGATACCGGGTCATCCGATCTTTGGGTCATGGAAGAAGACAACCCATACTGTTCCTCATCATCTTCCTCGTCCTCAAAGGACGTCAGTCGTGGTCTTTCCAATATCATAACCCATCATGGCATCAGTAAGAACTCGCTCAAAAAATTCAAAGAGGAAGAGGCTAGCATAACAACTACTAAAAGCACTACAGAAACCACAGTAGCGAATGCTAACAATAAAAATGTGTTGTCAGACATAGAAAGCTGGCTTGGCGGTGGCAGTGGTGGCACGGTGTATACCACATATTATTCGACAATTGAAGGCACAAGCACGGCTTCGGGCACCAATACCGTCGCAGCATCCGGTGTTGATATTCCTTCTGCCTCGGATATATCTTCTAGTGAGGCCACTTTATCTTGTAGTGACTATGGAACATTTGATGAGAGTAACTCTTCTTCCTGGTCTAGTAATGATACAAGTTTTTATATATCGTATGGAGATGGCACCTATGCTTACGGAACATGGGGTCAAGATACGATTGGTCTTTCAGGAGTGTCTCTTGACAATGTTTCGTTTGCATTGGCCAATCAAAGTAATTCTTCTATGGGTGTTTTCGGTATTGGTTTGGCCCAACTTGAGTCTACGTACTCGGGAACAGGAACAACCACCAGCTACACGTACGAAAACTTCCCTATGAAGCTTGTCAGTGCTGGAATCATCAAAAGACTTGTGTATTCGTTGTATTTGAACGATGAATCGGCCGATTCGGGAATGATTCTTTTTGGTGCCGTGGATCATTCAAAATATTCAGGCGAGTTACAACTTGTTAAGGTTGTTAACACGATGAAAAGCTATGGTTATACTGATCCAGTTAAATTCGAAATCACGCTATCTTCAATGGCAGTTGATTCGAGTTACAGTAAGATAGATTCAGGATCTATTTCGAACACCTCTTACCCAGCGTTGTTAGATTCAGGAACCACGTTAACTTATGCACCTCCTGGAATCGTCAAGTCTGTAGGTGAGAGTTTAAGTGCTAGTTATTCGACCTCTATTGGTGCTTATATAGTTAAATGTAGTTTGGCCAATGAAGATATCAACATCACGTTTGATTTCACTGGGGCTTCTATTGTTGTTCCTTTGAAAAACTTCTTGATTTCGGTGTCGTCCAGCTCGAGTTCTGTTTCAACGTCATCGAGTTTTAGCGATTCGGGAAATTGTGCCGTTGCTATAATGAATTCGGATGAAGATGCATTTATTTTAGGTGATTCTTTCTTAAGGGCTGCATACGTTGTTTACGACTTGGATAACTATCAAATTGCTATTGCACAAGCCAATTTGAACCAAACGGTTTCAACTACTTCAAACTCAACGTTTGATCTTGTTACCAGTGCTATTCCCAGCGCAGTTACTGCAGATTCGTATTCTAGTACGTACTCCGGTACTATTGCTAGTGATACTAGTTCTGATCACTCAGCTAGTGATGAAAAGAAAAGTGGAGCTGAAGCTGGTTTGCGTAGTTCTACTATGCTTGTGATTAGTTCATTTTTCTTCTTCTCTTTAGCTGTTGTATTTAATTGAAACATCGAAACGTTGCTGTTTATGGTGCCTTAGTCGAGGCATCTTGTTCATGATCATACCTTTTCTCTTCTCCATTTTTTAATCCGTCTGTTGACTTTAACGATATATAATATTTTCTATACCATGGGTGTTGCTAAACTCGATCTAGGAACTAATACACTTAACATTATACATTCACGTGTAGACAGTAGTGGATTATGATAGTATTTACATTATGGCACTGCAAGCAATATGTGTACCCTCTTTTATGGCATTCCTCTGTAGTAAAATCTTCCATTTTATTTAGACACTGCTATTGGGTGTACCTACTTTTAATACCATTAAATTCTTCTACGAATGGATCTACCTTTTTTATTCAAGAACCATTAACGTTATATGCACGTCCTTTCAACATCAATGTACATAAGATTTATTTCATTACACTCTTATTACACTCTTCTGTAGATACGTCTGCCTATTTATTTAGACACTACTCCCATTATGTGTACAATCACAAATATCTATCCCATTATACTATAGTCAACTTTATCTCCTTAAATAAAATGGCAACCCATATACTACAGGGGCAGCCCCATTCAAATATTTCAAAAGACACATGTCCCTCGAACCAGCAACAGCCTCGCATACACTAACTCGTTTAACCAGAACGTTATCTTCAAAAAGCCCCCATTTAATAAACATAGACTTCGAAAACTTGTCAATATCCTTATCAGTAACATCCCATAGATTAGCTACAATCATTTGAGATCCACCAATTAAATAGGACAAAACTGTGCCTGTAGGTTCTAATTCGCCATTATCAGTAAGAGCACCTGACGAACAACCTAATAACAACACTCCTGGGCTACATTTTGGAAGCTTTCTTAAAGTACTGCTTCTTATATACTGTTCGCCACCACCATGACCAATGTACACAAACAAATCAGTGCTAGTAAGAGCAGTCACTAATTCCTGTTCATCTTTCGGAGCGGAACCAACCCTATGGGTCCATTTATCGCCGGCCAAATTCTTAGTGATTTCCGGTTTAAAGAAATCCTCGGTTCTTTGGAGGTCTTTCCCGGGATTCAATAAGCAATATCCTTGCTTCAATTCAAGGGTTCTCCATGAATTAGACTTGTGGGATTCAAGCATCTCTAGAAGAAGATTCACGCTAGGTAATCTTGAAATTGATTGGCCATCAACCATAGTCATTGATTCCCAAGGAAATGTTTGGCAGTTTTTTCCAACTATAAGAACAGTATGTTCAATTCCGGTCTGGTTCTCATTTAGCGAAGAGAAATCACTTGTAAGAAGCTCTTCAGTTTCTATATATATCTGGTCTATATCTATTTCATCGTACGCATTCTCTTCGCCATGAAACGTGAGAATATCCAATACATAGTAGATTAAATCCTCAAGTAATTCGATCTTTTTACTGGCCTTTTTAAGTAACGGTCCTAGTTTCATAAACAACTCAATCACATCGTTATCAATATCTACCATTGCTGCTTTTAATTTTTCTTGTCTTCTTAGAAGACTTTCGCTTACTGGTCTATCTTCTTCTTCTCTTCTGATCTTGTTCTTGATGAATCTGTATGTTTTTCTAGAAGGAAGATTAGCATCAAAGATCTTAATGAATTTCAATCTGAATTCTTGCACCTTTTCTGGTTTGATGGTTTCCTGATTGAATATTCCGCGAAAACCACCAATCCAGTAATATTCTATATCTTTTAATAGCCGTTCTAGTCTGGCATTTAGCTTATATCGGGTCTTCCACCAAGCCTTTTTCTCCTCCATGGTGGTGATCTGAGACACTTTAGAGATCTTGGTAGTTTCGTTGTTTTCTGCCATTATTTTCATGAACTCACTCTTTGCATCTTGATAGGAAAAACAGCCCTCGTTTCTATCTCGAGATGCAAATCGGTTCAATGGTAATCGCACAGAGAAAAACTTTGAATCGTTATATCTCGTCAATAATAAGTCACCGGTTATAGGACATATATCTATGTTAATTATAAGCCATTCTTTAGGCACTAAATCGTTCATTTTCATGATCAATTTCAGCTCTAAAAAGTCTTCGGTAGTTGTCTCTAGTTCTGGTATTAATCTGGTGGTCATATTAGTGTGGCTGTTCTCAATACTGTGTTTTGCAAGCATCTTTTCGTGTCTGAAAGGTAAGTTTCTTGGTAATTCGCTGATTTGAAACATCTTCTGAATCAATTGCTGGTCACAAAGCTCGGTTATTGCCGATAAAATAGATAAAATGTTAGAGAAAGTAAAACTAATATCATAAAGCTGCATGTTAGAGCTGACTTTACTTAAATTGTTCTGGTTCGACATTATCAAATTCTTACATTCAATCAATTCGTTTACGGTTTTCTTCGTTCTTTGGTAATTTCCCCTTTGATACATCTTGGTAACATCCAACAGCAGTTGATCCACAGCCGGCGATGATATTGCTGATTCTTTTAGAACCGCAAGAAGCGGGTCCTTGGAGATTGAATGTTTGACTTTTATCAAGTGTTTTTTTGACCCAATTAAGATCTCGATTTCTGTTTCTGGAAATCCAACATCTTCTTCTGCAATATTAATGATGTTTTGTCCTTTGATATTGATGATTCTGTTCTCAATTTCATCGCCCATTTTCATGAACTCTGCCAAATCGGCTGATGTAAGAAGTTTATACATCTGTAAGAGCTGCAAATTGTACTCCAAAGACACCTCTTCTTTGAAGCTTTGTAGCCCATCATTAGCGTACTTTTCAAGTAACAGAAGTGAATTCTTGAACTTCCCATAATGATAACTAATTGTAGAAGCGTCGTTTAAAAAGAGATAATAGTTCGCGCAAGCAAAACTGTGCTCAATATCAAGATATTTATCAATATAACAAATGGAACTATAAGTAGATTCAATTTGGGGAAACAACTCTGCAGCCTCCACCGATTTGTCAGTGAGCAGCTTGTATCTGAGAACTATGTAGCTGACACGAAGATAGATCACTGGCAAGTAATCAGTCTCGTAGCATAGTTTGGTTATCTCTTTGATGTAGTAGTTGCAATCTTTGGTGAACCCATAATGCATATATATCTCTAAGAGCTGCTTATAGTATTCAATCAACAAAGAATTCACTTTCCATATAAGTTTATCTACCAGGCCCTGAGAGTCATATATCTGACTATTAAGACCAATAGATTTCTTTAAATTCTGAGTCAATAACGACAAGATCTTTATTGATCTTTTCATATCAGTGACACAGCCAGTAATTGAGTTATTAAGGAAATTTATCCGGGCAGATTTACTTGATAATTGACTATATAAGATCATGATTTCAAAATCACTTGATCTATCTCTTGCAAACCCTTTCAAATCGGTGAAAAACACCTTTGGATTCGACTTGATAGAGCGAATAGCGGATTTCAATACCGATTGAGCATTAGCTAGTTCACGTCTTTGAATATGGAATTCTAATTTGCTTATATCGATCTTCAATAAGCCGACACTATATTCTTTCAAGGATATTTTCTGTTTCCCCTTTTGCTCAGTCAATAAAGTGGTCCAAGTCGCAAGCAGGCTTATAAGAGAGTTTGAAAAGCGAAGCTTGCTATAGCATTCGCATTCTATACTTTTCAATGATAATTGTTGCGAATCATCTAACAAAGTGCTTCTGGAAATCAAGTATCGTTTCACTAATAACTGGCAATAACCATAAAGTCCATAATAATGAAGATAATTGCTAAACTGCTCAATTAACATGATCTCTAAATCATAAAATAGCTTGTTTTTTGGATTGGCAATTATAAACTGGGATTTTGGATCTTCGAGCCAGTTAAGAAAGAATTCAAACACTTCCAGAACAAGCATCGGATTCTTCAATTCTTTATTGAAGTTTATCATGACTTTGAAATTCAATCCGGCCATGATAAGCAATCGATAGTCTAATAAAACGCTGTTATTCAAAAGCTCGTTATCAGAGATGTCAAATACTTCTATTTCAACCATTTCATCAAGCAGAGGGGTGTCAAAGTATTTGACGCAGCAGTAATAATATAACAATGGATCTTCGTCAACGTTTAACTGTTTAAAAAGATTATTAATAATAGTTGTTTTGTTTCTCAATTTTAACGGATTCAAATACGATAATAATGATAGAAAGAATACTGATCTCTTTATCGGATTCTCGATTTTCTCAAACCCAAAGTTGATCAGCACATGCGTTTTGCTACTGCTCTTCGAGATGCTGACGAATACTTTGATTAAAATCATAAACACTGCCTTGTAATCGTAAGAAACGCGGGTCAAAGCATCAGAGAACGTTTCAGCCGTTTTCATAGGTATATAGTTTGAAAACGTCTCTATAATAGATATTATAGTCAGCCACTGGTCGAAACTCAAGAGAAAAGCTGTTACTTTACTCACTTTAAGGTGAAGCTGCTCAAAATTCTCTTCGTTTACCGTGTTTCTTTTGTAAATGGACTCTTCAATGTCCAAGCATTTGCGCAAATAGCGTGTTATTTGCTCTATAGGCACTTTTTCTTTGGCAATACTATTAAAGTATCTCAAGCACATGTTATAGTACAAATTAGAGACGTTTCTCCATCTCCTTATATGATTTCCGTTATCAAAAATAACCGAAAGTGATTCTAAACAACTCACAATAGCTGCACAGTTGTCCAAATTCAAATCCTTTCGTAATGAATCCTTCAAAAAAACAGCTATGACATCCAATAACTCGTACTGATGTCTTTCAAGTTTGGATTGATCAGAAACCACTTTCAAATAATGATCCACTACAAATAGAGAGTTCTTAGAGGCTGTGGCGGTCGAACTTTTGAAACTATTACGTAATGTTTCGGAGAACTCAGACGATATAACGTCGGTTGATTTGAGTAAAGAAGCGATGTCTTCTTGGGAATACTCATCAATAATCCCTCTACTTAATATACTTCTGATTTTACTCTCTTTGATTCTTGGTATCTGCATGTTTTCCTGTGATCTTCCTGTGAAAGAACATAGAAGAGCTTTGAAGCTGAAGCTTAGACTATGATTATCGATGTCAGACACCTTGCAAAGATCGGTCAAATCGTCTATGATTGGTCGACAGTTGTCAGCATCTTCTCGAGGATAATTACTCGAAAGACAGTCCAATGCTTTCTGCACCATCGAATTATCAAGATCAACCAGAGGATATTTCATATTCACAACACATAAAAACCGTAATACTCGCAAAGACATTCTAGCTTTGGATGCCTGATTCAACTGATTCAATGCTATAAAGGATATTAATAATTTGATCAAGAGACCAATATGCGATGCCCTTATCATGGTCAGATCATAGAATCTGTCAGATATACCAGTGACGTTTCTTAAAAGGAGCAAGGTATCCTCAAAATCTACAATAGGATCATGGCATTTGTAGCTTAAATATATCGTCTGGAAATACACTATGCAAAAGGGCATGATGTCCACAAGAGTCAGTGCATCGTATATAAGTTTCTCGTCAAAGAACTGAATCATTTCATGATGATCAGGCATAGGATTCTTCAGATAATGGATCTGTCGATATGATGGGTTTTCCTTATCATCCATCTGCTGGAATTGGAGAAGCTGAAAGTAATGCCAGCATTGAATCTCGCTGATCCTGTGTCTTCTCAAGGTGATGAGTTTTATGATGAAGTTAAGGTATATTTTATTGAGTTCTTTACCCAAGGAATAGTTACTGATCTCGTGGTTTTCTAGCACAGATATTGAGTTTGACACAAGAAACGAGTATTTGTCTATGGTGTTAATGTCTTGTGGCTTGATATGAGCGAGCTTCTTCTCTGAGTGTTCTAATATTCGTTTGCATTCCTGGATGTCTTCTTTTGAGAGTCGCTGTTGGCCATTTTTCATATTCTGCAAGAAATTCAGTAAAGACGTCGAGTATCGAGTATATTCGGACATTTTTGTTGCTATTGGTACCGACTTGGCAAAGTAATATTGAGATCATTCATGTGTAGTTTTAGCTATAGTATAGGCCCATGATTTGTTTACAAATTTTAATTAGTATATAAAAATAAAGTGAAAAATAAACACGAAAATTAGTGCTACATGGACTACCAATTGCGATACCATTGGTGTGGGAAATAGCTCCATACACTTTACGGTATGGCCGTCATCTGTGACTACCTATATATAAATAAATATTATTCTACATATCATATAAAATGTATATCATATAGAATGTAAATAATACATAAGATATTCTGATAAATATGCCAAGTCCATATTTTTTGAATCGGTTAAGTGCTTCCTCGGGCAAGTAAAACAAGAGATATAGCATTAATTCCTTGCTCGGAATGAACCAGGTATTCTCCCATCATGATATCATTATAACTATTTCTGAGACCAAAAAGGCAGTGTTAAATACCTACTAACAGCGGCTGATGAAGCCTAGATTAGACCTGTGCTTTCCATGAATGATACCCAATTCAAGTGGCTTTCTGAATTTGGACACATTATCTCTCTCTCTACACTTGATATTAACTCACGTATTTTAAGCTAAAAAAAACACGAAAGCTTGTACATTCATACAAATTTGTTCATCTCCTCTCACGGGTATAAAACGCCAGCCCGATTCAAACCATATCGCAAAAGATGTAGGACGAACCAATTTACATCACGTATTTTCTGTATTGTTCTGAAATTTATTATTCATAACTTACGTATTTTAAATATTGCTACATTGTTGAAAATCACTGTTGCCTCTTATAACATGTTCTTCCCCTATTCAGATTCTCGTCGCATGTTCGCGATTTTTCTGCTTTGAGTGGAGGTCAAAATGTTACTGCAAGGCGTTTTTTGGTGTTTTCATGCAGGTCCGAACGGCATGCAGAAAATTCTATACTGAAAGGAACAACACGATTAGCCTTATTTGTCTATGATGGGGCGTGTTCAACTGATATGAAATAAGCCACTAACTTGTCCTTTTAATAATAACTGCTTTGTTAAGAAACCTCACAGTTTCAGTTGATAGCCTGTCACAGCCTCCGATATGGAATACGAGAAATAAATGTTTGGTCGTTACAACTTTAATGTTCTTAAATCCAATTTTAGTATAAATATGCCATCATATCTCTTGTGTTTTCTTGGCTCTCATCATTTATTATCCTCTATTTTCCTTTTATATTTTTCATTACATTAAGCAATTACAGAATCATTATACTCTATTTTACTACTCTATAACTGCTTGTCAATTGATTGTCAAAAATGAAGTTATCATATACCCTTTCCCTCTCTTGCTTGTTGGCCATTGCTGCTGCTAAACCATTTGAAATTCCTTATATCTTCAAGAGAGATTTGGATTTGTCTTTAGCAAAGTCGGTATGCAGTACCTCTAGTGCTGAGCTCTCATGTTCAAATGCTTTAGTTACTAGAGACCTTAGTGCAAGCAGACACCACGGTAGTGGTTCTGGAAGCGGTTCTGGAAGTGGCTCTGGAAGTGGCTCTGGATCTGGAAGTGGAAGTGGAACTAGCTCATCCTGTTGTGTAGAATCTCAGGGTCTTATCTTGCAAACCCAATTTTGGGACACTGATGTTGCAGGTTCTCCAGCAGATACATGGACCATCCATGGCTTATGGCCAGATAAATGTGACGGTTCTTACCTGGCCAATTGTGATCTCAGTTCCGAAATCAACAGTATGAGCTCTGTCTTGAAGAGTGCTGGCGAGACTGAATTGTTGTCCTATATTAACCAATACTGGTTGAATAACGATGGAACCAGTGACACTTTATGGACCCATGAGTTCAATAAGCACGGTACTTGTATGTCGACCCTTGTTAGTAGTTGTTTCCAGAGCGGGGGATCTTCGCAGGAAACAGTTGTGAATTTTGTTAAATTGCTTGTTAAAACCTACCAAACATTACCAACCTACAAATGGCTCAGTGAGGCTAATATCACTCCATCTTCTAGTGCTACCTACAGCGCCGACGATGTGCAATCTGCTTTAGAGAAAGCTTTTGGTAAAAAGGTTTACCTCGGATGTAAAAACGGTGAATTGAATGAAGTTTGGTACTTCCATCAGCCAAGAGGTTCATTGTTGAACGATGATTTGGTTAAGATTGATTCAGTCACTTCATCTACCTGTAGTGGTAACATTAAATATTTGCCAAGATCTTCTTGAGCTCTTTCCAAGATACCAAGATGCAGAGTTGATTGATTCATCTTTGTTCTTTTGCTTTCAGTTCTTCTATCTCTTTCATTCACAGTTCGGTCCGGTTTTGCTACATTTTCGGTTCTTTATTCATGATTTGTGGGGTTTGTTATCAGTTTCCTTTAATAAATATTTGTTAATACTTGATTATTTACACAGTTGTAATTATTTACACTGATATTTACATTATTGTAGTTATATAGCTAGACTAAAAGTACCTACGACGTTGACGTCTTTGGAAATATCTTCTATAATACCAACCATAGAAAAGACCCACAAGGGACCCACCTAAATGTGCAGCATAATCGAATCTGCCCCATTTTAAGAACATACCGGCAGCATTGAGACCTATGGAGCCGAGAAATATGGACCAACAACCAAATGGAATAGGAATGAAAAACATAGCTACAGAAGCATTAGGGAAGATGTAACTAAACCACCCCATAACCCCGAAAATCGCCCCAGAAGCACCAAGACTACCAAACGATAATGGGGTTTTAAAAACTAATGGAGCAAAGATAGAAAAAAGAGATCCAGCAAGCCCCGAGTTAAGATATAAACTTGTGAATCTTTCGGCACCAATCACCTGGACAAGCGAAGATCCAAATGAGACTAATGCTAGCATGTTCATTGCTAAATGCCACACCTCTATATGACTAAACGATGAGAAGACCAATTGACCAAGATTAAAGTTACCATAAGCAGGAGTCTGTAAGAGAAAGTACTTGTTCATCAAGGCCGAAAATTGGGGGGCCTTCCATAAAAAGAATACCCCCACATTCAAGGCAGCCAACCCATACACCAAGGCCACAGGGTTCTTCTGGAAGTATTTCAAGGGAGTGTATTTGAAAAGATAAGGCAATCCGAAGAAAGAAAACCCAGCAAATGCGGTACTAAAGAGAAGGATTTTGAGCACTGGGAATGCAGGACCGTTTATGATGGTCATGTATGGTCTTTTGCTTTGGTTGGTGTTGGGGTTTGATTTCTTGCTATAGGTGTCATTTGGGCGACGATTCTTTGGGGCAGCAAAAAAGGAGGACTTTGGGGAAGTGTGGAAAGATCTGGCTATTAATGGCTGGGCATTTGATGGCTTTGAAATCGGCCTTGAGAGAAGCTTGCCAAATTGCGGAAGCTTGCTAGAGAACAGCCTGCTGGAAAATTGCCTCGAGATGAGACTAGAAGCTGCAAGTCTCGGGGCACTCAAGCCAATTCTAGGGGCAAGAATCAATCTATTAGCAAACATGGCCGTGTGCTTATGAGGGTGTGCTTATGGAGTGGCCTCAATGGACAGTAGTTTGCTACAAATACTTGGAGTTTTGCTTGCGATAGATTTTTTTTTCTTTTTTCTATGGGTTGGATCGTGCATAAAAATTTCAAAATGCGCAGGCAAATTTTTGGTTGCTTTTTTGGATGGTCGTTGGGGTGCTGGGGGACTAATTGAGCTAGTTGGCAGTAGTTAAAAGTGGCAAGGTAAAGAGAGTGGAGGTGGTTAGAGATGGTGGAGATAAGGAAGGGTGATATGCGATTTTTTCTTTTTTATTTAGTGTATTTTGGCGTTTGTATCGTGGAGGTTCGACATGCTGTTGGTGGCATGGCTATTGAAAGATAGGAAAAGAAAAAAAACATAACACAAGAAATAGAAAGAGAAACAGAAGAAAAAGACAGATACTCATTGGCATTAACGTGTGAGAGACGCGCTATCAATGTGCAAGCTACCGAATGTTGTATCTATAGGATACTCATTCCAGGGCACGTAAGGGCCCGCCCAATTGGACCCTGCATCAACCCGCCGAAATGGATCCGCTATCGTGGTAGGTGCCGTGGGGGTGGAGTATGTCGCGCAAAATTACCCTCCAAACGCAAAATTTTCACCCTAAATCAAATACCACCTGGGCAGATCGCATACTGAATTAATCCAAAAAAATAATTTATCCAATTATTTGAAAAAAGAAAAAATTTTTAAAGCAAATCAACCCATTATAAGTAAAGTTTCTCTGGCTATAGACCTGATTGATATCTCCATACTCTCGATACTGTATTTATTACACGTATCTGACGACCAGGATCCACACATATACACATCTGTTGCCTGCAGCAGATCGTTCAGAAATCCGGAGAATTTGGATTATGCCACCGAAAACTGAGGGTGGAAACACCAATGCCGGCACCAATGCCAGCACCAATGCCCCAGCAGCAGCCGGCGCCGCCGCCACCACCACCCCTGCAACGGCTGTTCCAGGCGAGTCTGCGCCTGCAGCGTCTGCAGCAGCAGCCCCAGGGTCACCAGGACCAGCTTCACATGCCCAGAACAGCCATTACAGTGGTCATGGCGGCCATAACAGCCACCATGGCTACGCAAACAGACGTAACAGTGCCAATGGAAGACCATATAACAACAACAGCACCGACTTCAAGCAGCAGAATGCCATGTCTTATTTGCAGCAGCTCCCGCAACAGCAATATCAATCGTATCTCTTCAACTATCTTGGAGCTATGCCAAACAACCCATTGATGGGCGTACAGTATCCTCAGGGCTTTCAGTACCCAACCTACCCGTTCCCTAACGTGCCTGGGGGAAGAAATGGGGGTTACAACAATAACTATTACAAGAACGGGGCAAATGGCCCTTATAACGGCAACAACAATGCCAATCCAAACAACAGCGGGGCCACCGGCCGCAACAGCGGTGCCGGAAGCAAAAAACCCCACACAGGGGCAAGCGGTCCTTCCTCTCCAAACGTTTACAAGGCCAACATGGCACCAAAAAACGGAGCTGCAGGGTCGGAAAACAAGGCCATTTCCATCAAAAATGCTCATGGCGAGGACGTGAACCTCTCGAGTCTTGCGTCCACGGCCTCTGCCACCCCGAAACTCAATAATAATGCCAGTTTGCACAAGCCTGACGAAGCCAGCAGCGAAAGCAGCACGCCAGCAGCTCCAGCAGCCGCAGAAAGCCCTGTGAAAGCCAAAAGCAACGACAATGACGCCGTGAGCGAGTTCAAGAAGAAGATTGCCGAGGCTGCGGCCAAACGGAAGGCCGAGAAGGAAAAGGCCGAAAAGGAGCAGGCCGAGAAGGAAAAGGCCGCGAAGGAAAAGGCCGAGAAGGAGCAGGCCGAGAAGGAAAAGCTCGCAAAAGAACAGGCCGAAAAGGAGCAGGCTGAGAAGGACAAACAGGCTGCTTTAAAGAAGCTTGCCGAAGAAGAAGCTGCTGCCAAAGCTGCTCAAGAAGAAGCCGAAAAGCTTCGGGCTAAAGAAGACGCTGAAAAGAAGTTGCTTGCTGAAGAGGAAGCCAAAAAGGCAGCCGCCGCAGCCGCCGCAGCTGTTTCCTTACCAAAGAAGCCAACAACAGCTTCGTCTGACACTACTTTTGAGTCCCATGACGACTCCGTAGCCGTAGATTCAGAGGACCCAATAAGCGACTCCTCTGCTCCTGTAGCCGAATTGACTCTTTCAGGACTCATTGATAAGATCAAGCTGATCAAACCAATCACCGATCCGTTTTCATTTGAGTATCCTGAAGGATACAGAGCTCCTGACAGTAAATTGAAGGCGGCCTTTTCCAGGGATCACAAATATAGATACGATCCAGTGTTCTTATTCCAGTTTGAGAAGAATGTGGTTTTACCTGCTGACGACAAATGGAAGGCTCAACACGGATCGTTGATTGTGATTCCGGAATCAAACCGTGGAAACTCGCGCAATTCGTCGAATTTCCGCAACTCTCCAGGCGGATTTGGAACTGGGTCCACTATTGGTGGGTCACGGACCGGATCGATGGGCAACATCAGATCGCAGTCAAACTTGCGGAAGGGTGGATTCCAGGGCGAGCCAAAGCCTAATTCGCGTCAATCTTCCAGAAGAAGAGGCGGAGGACAGATGGGTGGTTCTAGAAGAGGCGGTCACGACGATCGTTCGGGTTCTAAGAGATCGAATTCTCGTAAAATGAGCTCTCCAAACGAGGAGAACGTCCGTCATGCTTTGGAGAACATTGAAAGCAAGATCCGCGAGAACGCTCAGGCCAGCAGTGTTCCTGCCGAGCCTGTGAAGCCGTTAGAAAAGACCGCAAACAGATGGGTTCCTAGAAGCCAGCGTGCTAAGACCGAGGCTGAAACCCCTAAGAATCCAGACGGATCCGATAAACTCGACGAGGAGGAGGTCAAGAGAAAGACCAAGGCTCAATTGAACAAGTTGACGTTGGAGAACTTCGAAAAAATCACCGGCGAGATCATCAAGGTTGCCGAGCAGTCGAAATGGGAAGAAGATGCCCAGTCGCTTAAAAGCGTTTTGGAGCTCACTTTTGCCAAGGCCTGTGACGAGCCTCATTGGTCGGCTATGTATGCCAGTTTTTGTGCCTCGATGGTCACTCATTTCAGTGACGAGGTTGTAGATAAGACCCAGTTGGACAAGAACGAAAAGCCTTATTCCGGAGGTCCGTTAGTGCGTAGATGTTTGCTTACAAGATGTCAAATGGAGTACGAGAAGGGATGGTCTGACAAATTGCCTACCAACGAAGACGGGACTCCAATTGAGCCTGAAATGATGTCTGACGAATACTACAAGGCTGCTGCCGCCAAAAGAAGAGGTCTTGGGTTGGTCAGATTCATTGGTGAGTTGTATGCCCTTGGATTGCTTACGGATTTCGTGATCATGAGCTGTTTGCACACGCTATCGACGGTTCCAGACCCAAAGAACGACAAACGTAGAGTGATTCCGAGCGAAGAGAACGGATCTCCGAGCGAAGATACCCTTGAATCGTTGGCACAGTTGGTGAGAACCACCGGAAGTGTCATTGATGGCTCGAAAAAGGAGAAAACCATTGTGTTTTTGAGCACCATTTTCGACAGAATCAAGGTGATCATCAAGTTGAACATCCCTTCGAGAACCAGATTCATGTTGATGGACATCATTGATCTCAGAGACCACAACTGGCAGGATATCTCAGGAAACAAGGGTCCTAAGACTATCAGCGAGATCCACCAGGAAGCCGAAAGACAAAAGATTGAAGAAGAAAAGAAGAACTACGAAAGAAGAAACAGAAGATACCACGAGCCTCGTCAGAACTCTAACTCCAATCTTGAGCAGAATAAAGTGTCAAAAAGCGACATGCAAAACTTTGGAGTGGTGAGAAATTCTTCTGAAAAGACCTTGGGTCCTATGAGTTTCGGAAAATCCAGAAACAAATACAGTAGCACTAACTTGCAGAACAAAAACAGCGGCAATAACACAAGAGAAAGCTCCAGAAGATCTGCTAGTAACAATCTTAATGCTGTCAACTCCTCGTCCTCGTTGTCGTCGGTAAACAAAAACAACAATTCATCTGCAGGTAATGCCAGCGGAAACAGCAGCAATGCTACTCCTTCTGAAGAGCAGAAACCAAAAGGTAACATCTTTGATGTGTTAGATGACGAGGAACAAGATTCAGAGGCATCTGCTGACGAGGAAGAGATCGAAGAGCATGAGCATGTTGAGACTGCAGATGCAGATGTTGTAGAAGACGTTGAAGGAGAAAAGGAAGAAAATGCTAAAGATGTGGCTATAAATTAGGGCTTTGAGCTGTTTGATGCTTGCATATATACCAATTGGTTAAGGAAATGATCCTCTTTTAATTCTTAATCTTTCTTGTTAGCTTTTATTTCTTATTGTTTGTTTTTATCTCACGAATACTATCATTGTCATTGTCATTGTCATTATATTTCATTGCTTGCTGGAGTGTGACTTGCGCGCAAATAATTATTATTTATTGATTCTTTTTACATATTTATTAGCAATTATAATTGACTTATTTATTGATTGGATTGCTGTAATGATTAAGGGTGTTTGGGTATCCATTGATGCTTACCAAAGGGATTATTTGCATGAACCGGGGCATTCTCGTAGTATCTTGCTAGCAAGATGGGGTGACGCAAATAAGTGGGATATACCATCTTAACGGACCATTAATTATGATCACAGCAGTCAACACAAAAACTGAAAACAGAAACACATCGATTAAGCGCCATGGCGCAGTGGAAGCGCGCAGGGCTCATAACCCTGATGTCCTACGATCGAAACGTAGTGGCGCTACGTTTTTTTTTGCTGTTTTTTCATTGTCATTTTCATATAACTATGTGTGTGTACTGGCTGTAGCCTGGTCTATTTGTTAATCGACAATCTTTTTATACTGGTTAGTTATCAAATCCTATAATTGTAGTTGTTGAGTCATATATTGTAGGTAACTCCCTAGCGGAGCGAGGTATAAAGAACCACTCCTATGTACTAATGGCATGTACTGATGATTCCTACCCTAATTTTTCAAAATGTACGGGTGTTCATACTCAACTGAAAATTGAAAATACCAAATAAATTCAACCATACAAAAGTCAATCCCGCTCTATAACTTTTCAAAGCACCGTCATCTACTGCTCTACAGCGCAACGCGATCTAATTAACACGGCAAAACACGGCAAAATGGCCGACATCAATGCCTTTCAATGGAAGTTTTTTGGTCCCAGCCAAATTGCGTCTCTTAAAGATGCCGATTTCGTGCCAAATCTCTATGAAGATATAGTAGGGAAGTCGACAACCGAGGAGATTGCAGCTAATTCGAAAATAGGAGAGTTTCTATATGAGGTTTTGCTCATGTATTTTGAGTTCAATGCGATAGAATCGAAGGAGGTGGTCGACTTTATCAATAGCTTTGTCAAACAGTCTCGAACTGCGTATATAATTGAAGCTCTTTCGGTTTCCTTGCTCAATATGTTGAATATGTTCCCCTCGAACTCGAAAATGGACGCCTTAGTGAGGGGACTTAGCATACTAAGAACTACCACGATGAAAAACTTGCGTAATGATTTGTTGCGCGACTCCAAATTGATGGATAACTACAGCAAAAAGGCCAACGCTTTCAAAATAAACCTCACGTCGGTCAAAAATTACCAGCTTCTTCACGAGTCTTCCGAGGGGTATTCGAAGCTTATTGTGGAGGTTTTGGACGCCATATTGAACAAGGACTCGTATTTCATGGTGGATATCACCAATAAGGCCATCTCACGCATTATAGGGACGTACAGTTTGGACCCGGTGCGTGCTTTGGACGTGCTTCTTGATATTTTCATTAATAATCTCCTTCGAAATTACCGATTTTGCGTGAATCTCTTGAAAGGGTCGCGTTGGTGGCCCAAACAGGACGATTTGGTTATTTCCCCACGACTGAACATCTTGATTGATGGGGGAAACGAAACTGCTGGCCAGTTGTTGGGGTTCAAAATACTAAATTACCGGTTTTTGAAGACATCGTCTCCAGAGACCATGAAATGCGTTATTTCAGTACTTCTTAAGGAGAAATTCATTTCTGTCGGCTCATTGCTTCCATTTCTTGGTCCTGATGACAAAGATATTGAACAATTAGCCGAACAGCACGATGATTACATGCAGGATAAGATTTTTAAAGCGAGTGCATCTGCGCTAGCCCTCGCTGCGCCATTGGTCGAGGACGAGGACCCGGCCAATGGCGCCACGATGGCTAACGACGATAGAAAGACCCTGAGCGGTGATTCTCTGAGCAGAAAGCTCAAAAATACCAAGATTACGGAACGTAATGATGTGTACGAGCCGCTTGGTAAAAAGCCCAACTTAAAGTACGAGTATTTAAAATACTTCCTACTTTTTGGGCTTTTTGACGAGTCGGTGTTCCTTTTGAACAAGTACCCAGTTCTCGCGCAGATCAACGAGGAAATCCCCTCGTTGATTCATAGACTTGTTGGCGCATGTGTGGACGAATTTTACTATTCGGACTACCATCCCATCAAGGACACACACACCAAAGAGCTTCTTTGCAAGCGCAAGAAGCTCGCATTTTCAAAAGAATTTGATGGAGTAGACTACGAAGAGCCGAATATTAAGGACATTGAAATCTTCAAATTGCATGCGTCGCACACCGACAAACTGTTTATATTTTTCTATCACGAGTGGAACGAAAAGATTCCGAAAGTAATGCTGATTGACGAGCTCTTTGAAGTATGCCATAAACTATTGACCTTCAGCGGCCCAAAACTCGCATATTGCCCCGAATTGGTGTCCAAGTTGGTCAGAATCGGAAAGAAAGAGCTCGAAAAGGACGGTTCTCAAGAAAACCTTGACAAATGGTTTGATTTCTTCCGCAAGTTTATCTTTGTGGCTATTCCGCTACTTTCGACGAACTTTGCGTTGGTAGAGGAAATTTTCAGTCTCATGAGACTATTTCCTGCGGAACGCAGGTTCAATCTCTATGGAGAACTCGAGATGAAACTCCGCAAGAAGAACTTGGATATTACGTTGAAATACGATCTGGCAACCAAAGAAACCAAAAACGGATTGAAACGGTTGTCAAACACCAATGCGAACGAAATCATGAAGAGTTTGGCACGGATTTCTATTGCCAATCCGCTTCCATTCTTCCAGGTAGTCACCACCCAGGTCGAAAGTTACGACAATTTGATTGATTTGCTCATTGAATCTGCCAAGTACTTCACCGAGTACGCCTGGGATGTGTTGAGTTACGTTATTCTCAACCGGTTGACGTCGCGAAGAAACTTCATGCAAAGCGATGGGATCAACGACAGACTCTGGCTACAGAATCTCGCGGCTTTTATTGGTAAATTGTGCTCAAACTTCTCCGATAAGTTCAACACGGAGATCTTGACGGAATTTGTAGTCAAAAAGCTCTATGAGTTCGATTCTGTGACTATTGTTTTGCTCAAAGAGATGCTTAACAACATTTCTGGGATTGCCAGCATCTCAAATCTCACGTTGAAGCAGATCGACGCTTTAAACAGCGGCAGAAGCTTGGCAAAGACCATTTATAACGTGATTTTTGACAAAAGAGCGTCGAAGCTCTGCGGAACGGCATCTGGCCATTTCCTCGACAGATTGTCGACACCATCTGTTGCTGGAAGTGCGAAAATCACCAAGATATCCGAGCTTTTTGTACTTTTGACCAGCTACCACCAAGAGCAGATGTATTTGGACAGCTCTAAGGAATCGCATTCCAAGATCTTATCTAATAGAAATGACGAACTCAATTTGTTGCTCCATACTTTCTGTACGCTTTTGACATATTTCAAAGCCGACGAAGATGGGTTTTTTGACTTAAAAGTCACGGATATCGTCACCTTGATCTCAGAGTATCATGTGTCGTATGAATGGGCCTTTGAGCTCTGGAGATGCTGTTTGGGCAGCGATATATCCAAGGAGTATCGCGAGATTGACGGTAGAAAGAAACCCACCGCGAGATCTCCTTGGCCAAAGACTTTAAAACCGATTATTGACAGCTTGGCCGAGTTTGATTTCAGTGATAATGTTGACTGGAAGAACCTCAGCAGCGGTCTTTTTGTGTCGTTTTGGCAGCTATCATTGTACGATATTAACTATTCAGCTGCAAACTATGATATTGAAGACTCTTTGAAAAACGCAATCCATAGATTAGATACCATGATCAAAGATCCAGAGGTTTCCAAAGCAAAGAAGAAGGAAAAGTATGTAGAATTACACAATACCAGAACGATTCTCAAGAATTTAAGCAGCGATAAAGCGAAACATGAGGACCACAGCAAGTTGATAGATGAAAGAATCGCATTGGAGAAGAAGTCTTGGTTTTCAAACAGAAAGAATGTCGCCAAACAAGCCGAGCAATTTCTAGAGTTCTGTTTGCTTCCAAGAATGATCCACTCCTCGTACGATGCAGTGTTCTGTGCCAAATTCGTGCTCTTATTGACGGATCTTGGATACGAAAAGATATATAGAGAGATTCTCAGCATTTTGTTCAGTAGGGTCATATACTCGACGATATTTTCTTCGACTCCTTTGGAATCGGAGAATATGGGGATCTTTTTCAGCGTGATATTTGAGCATTTGAACAGTCTTATTGATAAGAAGACGTATTTCAAGGCATTTTTTAGTATTGATCTCGCTGTGAAGAAAGAAGATGACGAAGAAAAGACTAAAGACGAAAGCACTACGGACATTGAAATGGAGGAAGAAGAACCCCTTGCTCAAAGTCAAGAGAATCTTGATAATTACAACGCGTTCAGAGCCGATTTGTTTGAATGGCACAAAAACGTGACGATTGAGGTGTTGAAAGCTTTACGAAACACCGAGTATTCTTTCAGAAGAAACGCAATCACCTTCTTGAAGAACTTGTTGGGGGTTTTCCCAGTTATAGACGACCATTGCGAGTTACTTCTTGCAACACTTAAAGATATTGGAGAGAAGGATGAGCGTGAGGATATCAAATTAGCTGCCAGTGCATTGTTGGTCCACATGAAAGCCAAGAGTTCCACATGGATAGAAGTGAATAACTTCTATGATATGGGAGAAGAAGAGGCTGCCAACTACATAAAACAACGTGAGATTATTATCAGTGCAAGAAAAGAACTTGAATCTCAAATAAAGGAGGCCAAAGCGGTGCAAGCCAAAGAGGAAAAATTGGTGAGGGATGAAGATGCTCGGTTGGCAGAGTTAAAGAAAGAGGAAGAGAAAGCTGAATTACGGAAACAAGAACTCGAAAAAATTGAAGCTCAAAAGAAAGAGGAAGAGAAGAAGGAACTAGACGAAAAGGCTGCTACTGCAGATAATACTGACAGTACAAAGGAAGCTACAGAGGCCAAAGAGCCTGTTAGCGGCACTACTATTGCGTCAAAACCTGATAATAGTGATCCTTCAAACCCTAAAGAAGGATCTGAAACAGACGCCACACCTAAACTCAACTTGCCTACAGGTCCAAGAACCAATAGACCATCAGATGGTAGAAATGCGAGATACGCTGATAGCAGATTGCCAGCTTCTCGGGCTACGTCAGTTCCTAGAGCTGTAAGTGCAGCAGCATCCTCCTCCTCATCATCTACAGAACCTTCAACACAACCAAAGAGACCAAGAGAGACTTCTGATTCCCAGAAGAGACCAAGAGAGAATGCGACTTCTGCACCACAATCTAAAAGACAGAGGGAGAATTCGGATCCAGCCGCTGCAAGAAATTATCCGACTGATTCAAATTATCCCGACCCAAAGAAAAGAAGAATCAATGAGGGCCGTGGCGAGAAAGGTAATGCTCGTTATCCATCGGGTCTTCATAGAAGAATTGCAGAAGCAATCAAGTCAAACCAATATCTCAATATTGTGGATAGCATTCCGATCATGAAATACCAATCCGAATTGAGAAGCTACAGAAATAATTTCAGAACTAACAGAAGAGTAGTGTCTGAGATTTTTGAGGACGCTATTTTTAGTCTCAACAGTTTGACGACTACTAGCTCTCGTAAGGAGCTTGTGAGTGAATTCAACGGGTTCTTAGGAATCAGCAGCAGTCAATGGAGGAAATAGTGCTATTGGTGTGATTACAATATTCAAATTATTAGTGTACTTACAATATTCATTTCATTAGTGTACTTACAATATTCTGTCATTAATTGTTTTATTAGTTGTATCAAAAGTAGTAATAAAGACATCTTATGCATTGAAATATCATCAGTATTCATATTAATAGCAGTAATTATTTGCAGCTACAATAATATTTCCACTAATTATACGTTCAATATTCTCTACATTACTCGTAATTACAAGAGTAGCTCATCTACAACATCCTCAATTTTAATAAGTTAATAAGTCTCATGTTCGACTACTCTACCTAGCTCTAGTATCTAGAAACTAACTCTATATATATGCAGAAATCATACCGGCTTACCACCAATGAATTCACTCCATCTATTCACCTCAGATGGAATTGTGATCTTTCCGTCTTTGTTCTTAACATAGTCGACTTTCTGTCCGATATTCTGGTTCAAAGCAGTAGAAAATAAGATCGATGTTTGAGGCTCGTTGAACAATGGAATAGCAAAGTCAATAGCATTTCTTCTCATAACATAGTCTTCATCTAAGAGAGACTCGGCTCTTTGAGCAGCCAAGTTGAATACACATTTGATATCGTATTTCTGGAACACTTCTCTCAAAGCACGTTTGTCGGTCTTAGGGAACTCAATAACAGTGATCTCCTCAGTAACATAGTTCTTTAAGTAGTCAGCCACTTCAGGTGAGGCAGTGTAGTAGTTATACCCGAGTCCCTGGAGATTCTGCGCAACTTTACCGAGATACTCTTTGGTCAAATCACCACCGAAGAGAATTCCACATCCTGGCATTGGAAGATGGAAGTTCATAGTGGCCTGGATGGAAGTCCAGTAGGCTGCAACCTTATCTTTCCCGAAACATGCGATTTCACCAGTCGAAGACATCTCGACACCCAAGAACGGATCTGCTCCTGCCAATCTGGTGAAAGAGAACTGTGGAACCTTGGTAGCAACGTAATCGTAAGATTTATCCATCAAATTGACTGGGGCTGGTACATTTTTGCCGACAAGAGCTCTAGTGGCAACATCGATGAAGTTAGTGCCAAGCACCTTCGAGACAAATGGGAAAGATCTGGAAGCTCTGATGTTACATTCGATAACCTTAAGTTCGGTTTCACCGGTAGCGGTGTTGTCATTCTTAATGATCTGCATATTGAAAGGACCGGTGATTTTCCATGCCTTGGCAACTCTGTCTGCGATATCTTTTAATCTCTCCATGATAACTGGACTCAAGTCTTGTGGAGGCAACACCAAAGTGGCATCACCTGAGTGAATACCTGCATTTTCCACATGTTCAGAAACTGCATGCACCAAAACCTCGCCATTGCTGGCAACAGCATCGATATCAATTTCCTGGGCTCCCTCAATGAATTTCGAGATAACCACAGGATGGTCTGGCGAGACTTTGGAGGCATTCAAAAGCTTGCTCTTCAATTCGTCATGGTTTCTGATCACAGACATGGCAGCACCAGATAACACATAGGAAGGACGAACCAAGACAGGATAACCAACAGAGTTAGCGAATTTCTCAGCTTCTTCAAAGGAAGAGAGTTCTTCCCATGCTGGCTGGTCAATTCCAATAGAGTCGAGAATAGACGAAAATTTGTGACGGTCCTCGGCCTTATCAATGTCCTCTGGGTTGGTTCCAAGAACCGAAGCTCCGTTTTCCTGCAATTTCAAGGCGATGTTCTGAGGTAATTGTCCACCAACAGAAACAACAACACCCTGAGAGTGTTCGATCTCGTAGATATCCATGACTCTTTCGAAACTGAGCTCCTCAAAGTACAATCTGTCGACCTCATCAAAATCTGTCGACACTGTTTCAGGATTGTAGTTGATCATGATGGTCTTCAAGTTGTTTTCACGCAAAGATCTGGCAGCAGAAACTGCACACCAGTCGAACTCGACCGAGGATCCAATACGGTAGACACCGGATCCCAACACAGTAATACCCTTGTCATTGAACTCAACGTCGTTAGACGAAGCATTGTAGGTGGTGTATAAGTAGTTAGTGTTGGCAGGGAATTCGGCTGCTAAAGTGTCGATCTTCTTGACGAAAGGAATGATTCCAAATGACTTTCTTCTGTTTCTGACGTCCAATTCGGTGACAGTCTTGTCCTGGTTGGCCAAGGCAATCTGTTTGTCGGAAAACCCGAGCTTTTTGGCTCTGGACATGATGTCACGGTTGATATCCTTCAACGATTTAACAGATTCTAATTCACGTTGCATGTCGACAAGATTCATCAACTTGTACAAGAACCAGTTGTCAATCTTGGTCAATTCGTGCACCTTTTCTACCGAATAGTTCTCGTGAAGCAATGCTTGACCAACTGCTAACCAACGTCTGTCAGTAGGATTGGCCAAAACATCGTCCAAGTTATCAAAATGATCACCCTGGAACCCAATAAACGATGGATCAACTTGTCTGATAGCCTTCTGGAAACTCTCTTCGAAGGTTCTTCCAATAGCCATCACTTCACCAACAGATTTCATCGACGAACCAATATCTCTCTTCACATGCTGGAACTTAGCCAAATCCCATCTTGGGATCTTGGTAACGATGTAATCAAGCGAAGGCTCAAAGTTGGCGGTGGTGGTCTTGGTGACAGGGTTAGGAAGCTCTGGCAACGTGTATCCAAGGGCGATTTTAGCAGCAGTGTAGGCCAATGGGTATCCAGTGGCTTTAGAGGCAAGAGCAGAAGATCTAGACAATCTGGCGTTGACTTCAATGACTCGGAAGTCCAATCCATCAGGTTGCAAGGCATATTGAACGTTACATTCACCAACAACACCCAAATGACGGATGATCTTGATGGCAGCAGATCTTAACATATGGTATTCCTCGTCCGAAAGTGTCTGAGATGGTGCAACCACAATGGAGTCTCCAGTATGGATTCCCAACGGATCAAAGTTCTCCATGTTACATACAGTGATACAATTACCGACTCTGTCACGAACAACTTCGTACTCGACTTCTTTCCAACCTTTAAGCGACTTTTCAACCAAAATTTGTGGAGCCAAAGACAACGATTGCGAGGCCAAGTTCTTTAATTCCTCGGCATTACTAGCAAAACCAGATCCCAAACCACCAAGAGCATAAGCAGAACGGACAATGATTGGATATCCAACCTCATCAGCAGCTTTAAGTGCGTCATCAACAGTGTCAACAGCAATGGACTCAGCAATTGGAATATCGATTTCTTTAAGGGCATTAGCAAACAATTCACGGTCCTCGGATGTTTCCAAGGTTTTGATCGGGGTACCTAGGACTTTGATGCCGTAACGGTCAAAGATCCCCATTTTATCCATCTGAACACCAACGTTCAAACCAGTCTGACCTCCAAAGGTGAGGAGGATTCCATCTGGGTTTTCACGTTCGATGATGTAGGTAATGTACTCAGGAGTCACAGGAAGGTAGTAGACCTCATCAGCAAGTGAATGCGAGGTCTGATTCGTAGCAATGTTAGGGTTAATCAAGATGGACTTTTTGTTGGCTTCCTTAAGTGCTTTGATGGCCTGGGAACCCGAGTAATCGAACTCACCGGCTTGACCGATGGAAAGACCCCCTGATCCAATCACAAGCACCTTGGAAACGTCCACCAAACTATGGGCATTCTCATCCTTGAACCCCTTGAGCAAACTCGAACCCTTGTAGACGGGAATGGCATTTGAAAGACGTGGGGCGGTGCTAAAGGCCCGAGCAGCAGCACGACATTGGGCCGGAATTAAACCCCGGCAATAGCTGGCTATCAGCGGCGATTTCAACAACATGTTTCGTGCGAACAAACCTCAATTGGCGACGTATGGCGAGCAGAAACGGTGTTGAAGACTGACAAGTGTTTTGGAGAGGTTATGGGATTATGGCAGCTATATATGGTCTCCGGAGCTTATTTGAAAGCAGCAAAAGTAAATGTGAAAATTATAGAGGATGAGTCAACCCCGATAGAAAAAAAATTTTCGATGAGTCACGTGGATTTTCACACAGATAAGATTGTAGTTGTAGGTATGTCGAGGATATGTAGTTATTATGAAGTCATCCGTGATCATGCATGTGGTACAAGCTATTTACGTACATGAATACGGTATATATATAGTGCTGGTGCTTGGTCAGGTAGGTATTTTAAGGGAAAGGAAACGCACCAAGATCTGGTGTGTGGTCACGGATCTGCGATGGTAAGTAGATAGAACTTAACGGCAATCCGAGCCTTTGTTACTCATGCAGGAGTTAGGAATACCATACCGTATTTCTGGGTTTTTTGGGTTTACAAGCGAATATGTTTATGGAAATGTTGAGAAGGTGATGTGTATGCCTAGGCTGACTCACAAATAGTTGGTAGAAAATCGTAAGCTGGGGTGCGATGTTAACGCGAGGGATGGTAGTAATGCGAGATAACGCAGCGACACGCATACAGATGCATGAGTGTTTTTCGACCCATATTAATGGTATACAGTATTATCCACAGAAATGGTATATGTTATTCAATTCAATTCAATTATATTATATTAATATATCAGGTATTTCTGCATCTCTGTATCGCTGGCAGTAACAAAAACAGTAATTAATTAAAAAAAATAGCATAACTATGTCAACTGATCATAAAGGATCTTTACCCATGGCTGTCTGAACTTGTTTCGACTAATAATCTGATCCAATGCCTTCAACCAGTTCATCTTTTCCTCATGTGAATCAGCAACAAACTCAATGATCTCGCCATTCATGAACTTGACCTTGAACCCTTGGTGCATGATAATCTCGTCACTCAACCGTCTTCCAAGAGCCACATTTCCATCCTCTTCGTAATGTTTCTTAACATTTGAAGACATCAATCCGATTGCTTTGATCAAATTGATTTTGGCCCGAGTTTTCTTAGAGAACTCGTTGTGGGCAATCATATCGGTACCATTTATTGTAAACCATCTTCTCTTCAAGTAATTACAGTCACCTCCCTCCTGCGACAAGTAACCTTCGTAATTAACAAGGATTTGTTTCTGGTACTCCTTAACAGCTTCATAGGCAATATGAATGCTAGGTGGGAAAATCTCGCTGCTTTTTGATCTTGGAATATAAAGCATCTGAAGTTCAAGCTTGCCGATTCTATAAGGCTGTTTCTTCTTCGAGACACCGTTTTCTGTCACGGTTTCCCATTCATTGAAACACGTAACGTCGAAATTGCATGCTCTGCCGGTAATTAGCGGCTCGTACTGTGCAAAATCGACGTAAGCTCTGGCAAACGAGCCATCTTTGGCCAATTTGGTGTCCCAAGGATCGGTTTTATCGATCTTGGTGATTAATCTTTGACGCGTCTTGTAAATGGTCCGATGACCTAACAATCCACCCAAAACTCTCTTTCTGATTGGATATTTTTCTGTCACCTCAATCAATTTCTCCTCGCCCTCGTAGGTGTACGATGCTTTGAGAGTGAGAATGAACTCTAAGTTATCAGAAACTGTTAGTTCGAACTCTTGGTTGATTGAGGTGTTTGTTTCAAGCTCCACTTCCGGAGTCGAAATACAATGAATTCCATTGTCTAAAATAAGCGAGAATTTTGCTTTATGGTTATCAATGGCTGGCAAAGCGAGATTCTTCAAACCTACAATTCTCACATACAATCGGCCCTGGTCATCTTTTGGAAGATTGACGTTATACGCGTCGGTTTCGTCTTCCAAAATTGGCTCGGGTCTTTTGTATCCGGAACTTTGTTGATGTTGATGCTGGTGCTCATTGAACGAGGTATTAGCAGAATTAATGTCATGAATCGATCCTTTCATGGATTGTGGCCGTTTCGATAGATTCGACACCCTGTGGCTTTTAGGCGCAGTTATCTGTCTTTCATGGATCGATGCCGTTCTATAAGAAGAGCCTCCCGAAGAATTACGCTGATGATGAGCATGCTTATCTCTTAAAGCACCAGATTTTCTCTTTCTTCCAGAATCTGCCGAATCTAGCGTGTTTCTGGCACTGACATAACTAGTAGTAGTGGCTGTGCCACTACTGTTTCTGCTGGACTTTCTGTTGAAGGAATGTCTTCTTTCATCATCGCCTTTACGGACCTTAATTTCCTTTTGGCGTGGTTTGTTGACGATTCCTTGGTAAACGTGCTGCTTTTTACTATTGAAGATCTCGTTCGGCTTCTTTCTGGTTACTGCTATGCCATTACCGATCTCTACACTGTCATTACTTACATCCTTGTCGTCTAGTTTGGCTACAATCAACTCGTTTCTGTTGTTGATCCGGGCTCTGTAGCTTCTGGTATTGGCCTCTTCAACACGCGAGAACTCCTCAGAAAGCTCTTCTTCTAGACTGCCATATTTACCAAAATGCTGCTCGGGAAGCAAAGGCTTTGGAACCCGAGAAAGCTCTTTGGCTATATGGTTATATCCGTCTTCTTCGTCAATGAAATCGTTGTCATGATTTGAGTTCATCTCGCTGTTTTCATTGCCCTCATCAAGCTCAATATCGTCGTCGTCATCGTCATCATCGTCGTCGTCATCATCGTCTTCTGCATCGCTTGTTCCACGATCAAAGGTATCATTAATGAAATTCCCCCCGCTAAGTCTGTTAGCAGTCGAAGAGGGTGTGAAATTCATCGATTCGTCGATGTTTTTGCGCGAGAAACCAATCTTTTTGGTGCTTAATTTCCGCTTGGTCTTCAACATCTTCTTTATTTCCAACGAATTCATGCTTGGCGAGCTTTTCATGCTCTGGCTTCGAATCGTCGTTGCAAGTCTATGCGTGTCTGATTGCTGGGCTTCCTGTTTGTTCATGTTGGCCCATATATTATGGACCTCTTCCGTGGAAGACAACGAGTCCTGGGTCGAAGAACGGGGGAAATTAGGCCGTTCAAAGAGCAGGGCGTCGGGCTTCTCGAAGGGCTGAGAAAAGATCTTAGTTTTTGTGTCTTCTGCCGACTCTCCAGGGACTTTAATCCCGCTTTTACTCACATACTCGTTGGTTTTCACTAAGAGATTGTTGAGAACGCTGTTGGAGAATCGAACAGGATCCAACGACTTCTGGTCGCTGCCACCGATCTCCTCGTCATTGGCGTCGCTTTTCTTTTCGACTTCGTTGTCCAAAAGAATGTTAGAGGTAGAGTCGGCTACGCCATCATCATGGACAATTCCAAGCTCTTTTTCGCGTTTCAACCGCATGAGTTTCAAGGTGAAATTACTGGCATTTGAGTCTGCCGTTGCGTTGGCATTAGCAGTTCTATTGGCCTCGGACGTGTTGAATATCGAGTCCGATAACGGCTTGAACACATCGTTGTCTACCGATTTAATGGTGACATCTTTACGTACATACGCTTCAGGCAGATCTGAATCCACCGACATGTCAGCTACTGCTGTTGCTGCTGCTGCTTGAGCAGTGTCTTTTCGAGGCGAGTCTTCAGGCTCTTCCTTGATAGGACTTGCAGGCTGGTGTTTATGTGGATTCGTGAGAGATTGGTACAAAGCCGACTGATCCATGGTGGATTCGCCCAATGGCTGCGAAGAAGCTACAGAACTTACTCTGCTACTACGTTCCTGTGTGAGATACTGGTTGTTGCTCTTCGGATCTGCGGCTGATTCCTTCAAATCCGAGGCATTGGACGTGGAAGTAGGGTTTGTGGTATCCAAAGACGCGTCTTTAGGCTTGAGAAGACCCTTTAACTTGTCGTTTGCCGCGCCATTTTTGGCGCTGTCGTCGTTAGACGTCGAATTGTGCATGTAATCGGCAATGGTGAAGTCTTTAGTGTCTTTCGAAGAGTCGTTCACAGAAGACTCGTTTTCAAGTTCCGGAATGTCGGTGAAATTGAGCTTTTTCACCTTGATACTGTCCTGCGAGAACGCATGGTCCACGTCCTGTCTGACACGGTCAAGAACAATGTCCTCGTAGTAAGCCTCGCTGCTGTTTGAAGCGGCTCGGTTGTTTTTTCTGAACTTGTCGTAGAGCTTGTTGTTCTCTCTGATGATTGTCGAGGGAGTTCTGTCGGGAGGCAACGCCGAGTCCAAGGCAGACTCGAAGTTCTGGTCGTTCTTCATCTTTCTGGCCTCTAATTTCGAAGGAGAAGGCAGAGTGGCAGCCGGCAAATTGTGCTGAGGACTGTCAAAGTTGAATCTTGTGACCGATCCTTTGGAGCTGTTGATGAACTCGCCAATCGAAAAGTCGTGGCTGTTGTCGGGAAGCGGGGTGTGGGTATCTTTAACAATGGCGTCACAGCCGTCTTTTATAAGGGCATCAGCAGCTTTGCCGTCAATATGTAGTCCTTTCATCTGCTCATCTATCTCCATTTCGCCGTCGTCGTCGCCAAAACTGCCTTCGGGCATGAGATCGCTGTCCCTGTTCTTCTTTGCGGCCCGCAATTTGGGAATGTGGATGGTCTGTGGCTCGTAGATTTCGGTCACGTTTCCAGCATCCTCAGTCATGCTGGTGTTGTTGCTTGCAGCTATGACATTGTATCTGTTGAGATCCTGCTGAAGGGACGCAGATTGGGGGAAGTTCGACGGCATCGGAGGCAATGGCTTGGGGTTTTCTGAATGAGTTATTGGGATGTCTTCACCACTAGGCTCTCTCGATACTTTATTGCTGAGATTCGGCCGCCAATTCAACTGGAAGTTCGTGGAAAACGCATTGGCGGAGTTCTCGTTCTCGTCGTACAGCGGGTCTGTTTGGTTGTGAGACTTGTCATGAGACTTGTCATGGGCTGTTATGATGTTCTCTTTGTCTTCGTTGGGATTGTAGATGTTGTTTTCGGGGATCGACTCGAACAAAAGCGAGGTAGTTTTTGTCATCATTGGGGAGTCTGGGGTGTTAGTACTTCTAAGAGAAACAAGAAGATGTGGATGCTATCGATGAAGCTGCTCAAGAAACCACAGAGAAATCATATAGAAAGAAAGAAACAGAAATTGACTACTTGTAATATTATTCCATATTTATCAAACATCAATCAACGTCCATAAATTTCAAAATAAACAAATCACTTACCGTTAACTTCATTGTGGCCAGACATTGTGGACGTATTTCAATCTGTATACACAACCACTAATGGGATCACTTCTGGAATCGCTATACAAATCACTACCACTGTCGCTATAAGTACTATGATGATTGCTGCCCGATAAAATAGAGGCCCGTCCTGATATCGTATTGTGCCTTCCACAGAAAACACTGGTTTACTAACTGCCTTCGTGATGCTCTTCAACTACGCTTCATGAACTGCCTTTTGAATTGGATCGCTCTTTTTATTGATTGTGTGTTTTTTCTGTTTTTGTTTATTTTGCTGCTAAAAATTTTTTAGTGAAAAAAAAATAAACAAATTTTTGTAAACAAAGAAAAAATAAAAACGGAAACGACGCATTTGGACATCACGTGACGGCATAGAGCCACGCGGACGGTATAAACCAACACTCTTGATGAGTCGGCGACTTTCTCTAAAGAGGATCTCCTTCTTTTTAGGACCTCGCCAAGGCACGGTTGCTCGCTTCGCTCGTGGCTCGGTGCATGGACTACGTATGTTCAGGCTAATATTATGGAGAGCACTGAGCCACGAGCGAAGCGAGCAACCGAGCCTTGGCGAGGTCCAAAAAAAGAAGTACAATCATAAGTAGGCATTGCAAAACTAAGGGTTGTTTTCCACGTATATTGCTAAATATTTCTCTATAGCTATGCTCACTCCGACTTAATAGTGTTGTCAATAGTACAGTAACAATCGCATTCTGGAACCGGACACACATAATGGTTGCGGAACCAATCATCGGCGTGTTTGGCATGCATCCCGTGATTGCAGTTCAAACAGAACGTGGCCCAGTCATGGAAGTAGTTCTCGAGCTTCTCGCTGGAGTCCGACGAGTATCGGATCGGCGCACCAAGAGAATAGAGACAGATCGAGCATTTAGGCAATGAAGCTCCGCAAACACACGTCACTGTGCTTTTGTGCGAGTGTCTACTATTGCCTGCACCGCCACCGATCAACGATGTGGCTGGGGATGCATACTTCGCTGCTGCGCCACGCCCGCCTTTGGCATTTTTTCCTGCACCCATGAGCTTGGTATATGGCGTGTACTGGGGCTTGCTCTGTTTACTAGGCAACAACCGCGAGATATCCTTGCGACATTGGATGCATTTGAGATACAACTGTTTAGGCTGCGGCTCGAGGAAGTAATCGATGGTCAAATTCAGGGTCACATCTTGGTTTCCTGTAGAACTGATGGATCCAGTGCTGTTATTATTATTGGCAGTAGTTAAGCTATTAGCACCGCTATTAACACTACTACCAGTAGCCCCACCAACACCAACCCCCCCAGATATCGTCAAGAGACTCATACTGTTTTCCAAGCCACTGGCGCCGCCAGAAATCCCGTTGTTGATGCTGCTGCTGCCGCTGATGCTGCCACCAGCACCGCCAAAAGTGCTGCTTGCACTAGCCGCAGCCGCTGCGGCTGCTGTGGCTGGGTGGAAGAGATAATTTTTAGACAACTTACGACGACTGATATCGAGCTTGGCTCTGTATTTAAAGAGACGCCAGCTGTTCAAAAGGTCTCTATAAGTATAGATCCAGTTCTCAACGCGACGGTCGTCAAAAAACCGTGGGCAGGCAAACGTACTAATAAGAGCCACGGTTTGAACATCAGTGTATTTATTGTTGTAATTCTGAAGCAACGTCATGCCTTTTCGGGTAAGCCCTGTCAACATGATGCCCTCAGGATTGCCTGTTTTGATCACCTCGTCGGTGATCGACCGCAAATAAAGTGTGAGTTTGTCGTCGGGGAGGAACTTAAGCGCAATAAGAAGCTTATCCTTCAACGGCAAGCTTGGTTCTTCGAGAACGTCCTGCCAATTGAAGTCGGTCAAGTACTCAAAAATAGCCCTGTAATAGGGCGAGGTCAAGGATGTGGCTAGTTTCATGCACTGATCACGCCAAGGTGGCTCCTTGTTGCTGCGGTCGAATTTTCCGTTGTAGAAGCCCAGCATTGCTGCAGCAATAAGCGAGCAGGTTGCGTCTACATTTATTGGCACACTGGCAAGAATATCAATCGCCTTGGTGATTTTCCCGTGGAAAACACACAATCCTGCTGCTTTATCGTAGTATTTCAACTGCAAAAGCGTCTTGATCTTGTTCTCGAACTCGGGTCCTGTGATGTACCAACCACAGCTGAACAAGCAGTACTTTCTCTGGATGGACTTGCTGGTGATTGAGCGCGATTTGCTGGTACTGGCATAGAAACTGGCTGCCTGGGTCATTGGCTTCAATATCTTCTCTAGGGAGAACAAAAAAACGTCCTTCTTCTGTCTGCTGCTGCCGGCCGCACCGCCACCGGATCCGGCCAAATTCTTCGCTATTTGGTTGAAATAGGGAACATTAACCCGCCGTTTCTCGTTCGAAAGAATCTCATCAAGACCGTGCCAGATATTGTAGATCCCTTCAAAACTGATATCAAGGCCGTTTACTATAGTTCGCTCACTGATACAGTTTTCGTTGGTGTAATACAACCATTTCCAGCAGATTCTGAGCTGCTCATAGTAAGTTTCGTACACAGTTGCATCAGACCGTTTCATGGCCGAAAAGAGTTGCGAGTTCTGCTTGAGATCGTTCAACCCGTAGTTCTGTTTCACCCGGTAATGCATCACTGCAGCAATATCGTCGCCCAACATCTCGCCGGGGCTTTTTATGCCCTCTGAGGCACCAACCCCGGCGATTGCCTCGTCCTTTTTCGCGTTAGAATCGTCTTTGGCAGCAGAACTGCTCTTTTGACTGTCATTAGCACCGCTGTTCAGGCTGTTTTTGCTGTTGTTATTGCTGCCGTTGCTGCCATTGGCATTCTCAGCGGCCAGTTTTGTCTTATTGGCCGGGTTATTGGCACCATTAGGGCCGGAATCGCCGCTATTTCCGACCTTTTTGCCGTTGTTTTGCTCCTCAAGTAGCGGTTTTCCGCCATTTGTAGCCTCTTTGGGATCACCGGACATCGTCGTCGTCGTTGTTTCAATCACCATCACCTTGCCCTTGATGTGAACAACCGAATTGAAGTTGTTAAACCGGAATATCGTGTCTCCATCAACAATAGGAACCCGTTTCACCGCTCCGGAAAGAGATAACGTCACCAATGACCCGAGATATCCGTCCGAACTCGTCTTCATGTAGTCAAACGAGATTGTGTGCTTGAACACTGATGCGGTGTTCAAACAGGCGTCCTTTACTTTGGTCACAAACAACGACTTGATGTTCGAAAACTCGCCTTTAAATTGGTTTTTTTTGGTCCGCAGTTTTCGATGCTGTGCGTTTTTGGTCACGCCTCGATGAATACGTTTGTGACGCATTTGCATGTTCCGTGAACCGTATGTTCTTGCATTGTCTTCATCGTCGTCGTCGTCATCATCATCATCACGATCATCATCATCGTCATCATCATCGTCGTCGTCATCGTCATCATCATCATCTCCATACTCGTCGTCGTCATTCGGATTGGAGTCGTTGTCAAAGAGATTATCATTATTATAATCATAATCATCATCGGCATCTGTGTCTCCATCCTCGTCACTGTAATCGTCGTCATCGTCATCGTCATCGATTGCTACTTCGTCATCGTCATCAAAGTCTCCATCCAGAGTATTCAACGAGTCTTTACGATTACGCGAGCCTTTGAATCTGCCATGTGGATTCCGTTTTCGGCCACGACTAAGCTTACGTTTCCGTTCAGGATCTGTCTTTTTGACTACGAGTTTTGACGATGATGCTGTGTTCTTGATCTGCTGTTTCCCAGACTCGTCGTTTCTACTACTACTACTTGTGACGTTCACTGGCTTACTGGATTTACCAGGGTTACCCGAAGAACTGTTCTTCTGAGCTGCTCTCGAGGCTGCACGACGCCATTTCATCTTGTAATCGTTGTTACTGAAATAAAGATCGTGACATACTTTCACATCGTAGCCAAAACACCACCGTTTGACCTGTGGGTCCGTCATCGGCGACTGTAGAACTGTGAGCTCGCCGTTCCGGAATGGACTAAACCGATAACACGGAATGGTGTCGTCCTTGTCGTAGGCATTGTTATTGAACATGTTTCCTAGCTCTAACACTGGCGTAGCTACAGAAGAAGAGGAGCCAGACGTCTTGTTTGACGACGATTTGGCTCCGTTCAGCGAATAGAGCTTTCTGCGGTCCCAAATGGCAATTTTCCCCGACTTGTCATTGCTTACGGACGAGAAAAAGAAGTCGTTATACGGCCCTACTTCTATATAGTTCGTGTACACCGTAGGCACGTGATACACATATGACGAGGACGAAGCTCTGGTGTCGATCTCCCTGATTCCCGAACTCAACCCTGCAAGCAACAAGTTGGGAGATCGCGGAAGAAACTTAAGAGAATGTATGTTACCATCTAGACGGAACCCTGAATAACTGCTTGTGTTCCAGAAGCTGGTGTAAACATGAAGCTCCTGATGGCCACGTAGCTTTGAGAAGCCCACAGCCAAGGCGTCGTTGTTATTGAACGCAAGGGCTTTACATTCTCTTGAGGGCTCGATGATCTTGGGCTTTTCCGCCCCGGTTTTCGTGATGTCTAGAATTTTGGCCCGCTTTTTATCCGCAGAAACCCCGTCACAAACAGCTACCATCCCGAACTTTGTAGGGGAGTAGTCGAAAAAATTGACCACATGACCGAACTCCACCTTGTATTTCTCGTCAAAATCATGCGTGATCGGCGAATATGTGTGGACACGAAGCTCCTGCTCGTTGTTCGAAATGAAGTATTGCTGAGCATTTGAGTTCCAGTAATGGGCGTTGATTATTTTGGCCATTTTGGTTTAGACAGCAAATATCAATATCAGCAATATCAAATATAATGCTGCTCGCGCATTATCATGCCTTTATGCCACAATTGCCTGCTATTGTCGGATATTAATAATGGCTACGCTTCCGATGAATACCATGGCAATTATTTATTGGTATTAAATATTTTTATGGAGTTTTTCAAATCTAGCAGGGTCATGTGACCCGGTAATCCCGGTCCGTTAATCTCCATACAAATGTCGCTATCTGAGTTCCTATCACAGTCCTAAACCCTAGGATATAGATAAGGGTGAGTCCAATTGGTATTCATATAAAACGCCAATCATTGTCTCCTTTTTGTCTTTTCTAGCTGTATTTCTGTATTTTCCTGAATTTCCCTTATTCCCCCCAACGTCTATGCAATTCCTATAGCCATCAAAATGGACATTGAAAGTAAACCTCTTATCGATCTATCCTCCGAGACTCCATCTCTTTCATCTCAAACACTGAGACAAAAACACTCGAGAAAGAGAAACCTCGTTACCGCTTTTTTGCACCTTATAGTCATCTCAATTCTTCTTTGCTATTACTATGCCTCTTCCAGACCCTCACCCGTTCCTTTCAACCAGTCGCTTTGCCCCGTTCCACCTAAAGTGTTTCCGTCCACCGTTGATCCAGCCAAATTAGACTATATCTTAAACGACCCGGGCTTCAGAGCACAATCGGCCGAGAAATTGTCTGGAGCTGTCAAGATTCCTACTGAAATGTTTGACGGCATCGAAAGTGTCGAGAACCATCCGGAAATATTTTCCCATTATGAAGTCTTGTTCGACTATTTAAACCATACATTTCCTCTTGTATTTGAAAAGTTAAAGATTGAACGGGTCAACACTTATGGGTTGGTGATCACCTGGACGGCTCCATCGAGCGATTTAAAGCCTTTATTATTGACTGCCCATATGGATGTTGTTCCTGTAGACTGGAACACTGCTGATAAATGGACTTATGAGCCGTTTTCAGGCGTGTTTGACGGAGAACGTGTTTGGGGCCGTGGGTCTTCTGATTGTAAGAATCTTTTGATAGGATTGCTTGAGACTGTAGAGATGCTCTTAGATGAGAAAGCCTTTGTGCCTAAACGCACTCTTGTGCTTGCCTTTGGATTTGATGAAGAGTCGTCAGGCAAATTAGGAGCTCGTGAAATAGGCAAGTTTTTATTTGACAGATATGGTCCTGACTCATTCTATGCTATTATTGATGAAGGTAATGAAGGAGTAGTTAAAGTTCAGGACAATTTCTACGCTTCTGTTGCTACTGGTGAGAAAGGTTATGTAGACACAGTCATCACTTTGACCCATAAAGGCGGTCATTCATCTATTCCTCCTGACCAGACATCCATTGGAATCATGTCACGACTTGTCACGTTGATTGAAGACACGCCATTTTCTCCTGTAGTGTCAGATAAGAATCCTTTCTTCGGATATTTACAATGCTATGCTTCTCATTCTGACGAAATAGACCCTGAGTTGAAGAAGAACATTCTTTATGCCCAAACCTCGGCCAAACATAACGAAAAGTTGGTTAATTATTTAGACTCTAACTTGCTGACAAGATACATGATCAAAACGTCACAGGCTTCAGACATTATCTCCGGCGGAGTTAAAGCAAACGCTTTGCCAGAACTGGTGACCGTGTTGATCAACTCTAGAATCGGTGTCGAGTCTAGTGTCAATGAAACAGTGACAAAGATCTTGAGCAATGTCAAGGTGATAGCTCACAGATTCGGCTTGGGAGTAAGTCTTGAAGGAAAGCAGCTTGCTGAGTCGACAAGCGGAAGAGGATCATTTGAAATCAGCTTGGTTGAGCCTCTTGAGGTGGCTCCTGTCTCGCCTTGGAAAGATAGCGAAGTATGGGATTTATTTCTGGGATCCCTTCGTTATTTCTACGAGGAATTGAATTACAAGGAGAAGATTGCAGGCAAGAAGGTGATTATTACCCCAGGAATATCTACTGGTAATACTGATACAAAATCGTACTGGAGATTAACTAATAATATCTACAGATACCAACCAGGAGACTTGGTCGTTCAAAAGGTTGATAACCATATTCATTCGGTTGACGAGTTTGCCACTATGGAAAGTCATTTGAATATCGTTGGCTTTTATTACATGTATTTGAAGAACTTGAATGCTGTTTGAGAGTCGGCTGCTCCCTTCTCTTTCTCTTGGCCTCGCCAAGGCTCGGCTGCTCGCTTCGCTCGGTATGGCTGTAAGATAAAATCACTTGCTAGAAAAGATTATGATTACATAGAAGAGCATTTATTTGAATAAACTGAGTGGTTAGATATTTGATTGTATATTTGTATCTCTAGCATCTATGGACCGTATCTGTAGGCATTTCTTTAGGTGGCATGTTCTACAGACCGCATATATAAACTGTAGGCAACTTTTACAGGCCGTAGGCGGTATCTTTGCCCTGGCCTCATCATAGCTTCGATCTATATATAGCAAGTACCAAGCCACGAGCACAGCGGGGTCGAAAGAGCATCTCTCTGTTCTTTAGACCTCGCTGCTTGGTCGTGGGCCTTCTACAGGCGGACCGCTTGTAGGCCGCTTCTATGGGCCGAATTGAAAAATAAAAATTTAGTATGATTTATAAGCCATAATAATCATAATCGACCGAGATGACATCTTCTAACTCCCAAGAGAACCTTCAACAGAGCCTTGGACAGAACCAACAGACCCCAAAACACATACAAAGATCATGGGAAAGTATCAATGGCAGCTAATATAGCGATTATATCCAATTAATAGATCATATAGAAGATATAATGTCTAATAACAAATTAATAAATAAAATAGCCAGTCTTCAGAAAAAGCCCAATGAAAAGAAAGCTTTGGACCTTCTTCACAGACTCGCGCAAGCAGTAGCCCCGATAATGAGGGAGGAGAAGTTCAAAGTAGGCACATTCAGCGAGTTCTATCCCAAAGACCAACGGTTATTAGGGTTGAATGTCAACCATGGTCAGAAGATATTGATCAGATTACGACCACATTATGACGATAAAAACAGCTTTTTACCGTTTGATGATTTGCTAGGAACCACATTACATGAATTGACCCATAATAAGTATGGAAAGCACGATAAAAAATTCTACGACTTTCTCGAGCATTTGAAGTCCAGATACTATATTTTGAGTGTCACAGGCCAAAAAAATGTCACTAATTACTCGATGGATGACGATGATGGCCACAGATTAGGCGGCAGTAACTCTCGATCAAGAGACATCAGAAACGACAGAATCAAACGCTTGAACCGGCCTGTATTTTCTGAGGTCAGAAGATTGGGTACAGCCAATGATTCGGGGAAAACTGCAGGTAAACCTGGAAGACCTCCAAGAATAAGGAGGGACAAGCTCAGGGAGTTGATATTGGAAGCAACCGAACGGAGAATTAAAGACATGAAATGGTGTGCTTCAGAAAGAGATGCCGGGGAAAAAAAGGCCATAGAGCCAAACGATGCCGATTTGGATATTATTGTGATAGACGATGATTCAGTTGTTGGTGAAGGCAGTCAGCCTGAAATAGAGATTATAGACTTGACTGTCGGGCCCTAGGACCTGCCTTCATCCAGTTTATTTTCTCTTCTTTCAACCTTGCTGCGCTCGGCTCTGTGCTTTTTCTACTTCATTTCTTACTCTTTTCTCTTTCTTCTTTAGACCTCGCCAAGGCTCGGTTGCTCGCTTCGCTCGTAGCTTGGTACCTATTGTGTATATTCTCCTTATTATAGAGGCACGTTTCCCAGCATCAGCAGAAAATCCGTGCACAATATGGTAAGGATGTGTATAGTATTGCAGATATAATGTGTTATGTATTATAGATAATGTGCTGTAAATGTTGTAGATAATGTGCATAGATGGTGTACCATACAGGGTGAAATGAGTGCTTAGACCCACACAGCTGGCTCCGTCCTGCAGAGTGTATGTCTTAGATCTAACTGGAGTCCCTCTCTTATTTATTCTGTACTCTTCTATTCTCTTATTGGCTACCTGTGCTTCTCGTCTATCTACTAGTCGGATGACGGGTACTTATTCTATAATAACTACGAAAGTACTACGAAGACTATCTATGTATAGCAGAAAATAAAGTACCGCAAAATACACTCCAGAGTCAATATGGAGCAAGTGCACAGCAAATATACCACAACAAATATAGCTAGTATCGCTCTAGCAATGCTCAGGCAATGTTCTAGCATACCCGATCAAAATTCCTCACAAAGACATTCTACTGGTTGCAACCTTATTAGGTTCAATAAAGAACTCAATACAATGTCTATACAGCCACTTAATAAAGTTACTCCTTACCGATGAAGGAAAAATAAAGAGAATATTCTCTATGATCGAATGGCAGAGATGTCAATCAATGCCCATAGACAGTATAGAATGTTCTGGAAAGGGTATGTCCATCTATTCTATCTATAGCATCTATGATACCACAGAGTAGAGTCAATCACTATTCCAGTAATTCCCCTATAGAGACACAGATTAACTTTCATCTAGTTTGCTATTGTAGGCTTTTCTCTAACTGTATTATCCGGTAGTTGCGGTTAGCGTTTACAAGCACCGAGCCCGAGCACAGCGAGGCCCAAAGAAGAAAGAGAAAGACACTGGCTGATTCCCTTCGTACTAGGAGGGTGGGTAGCTACCTACTCCAGTACCGGCCTGGGAAGGGGAAGGGAGGCTGTCAAATTAAGGTTGCTGAAAATCCACGTGATCTGTCACCTCGAACCCCCCAGAATATTCTGGAACCACAACTCCCTAGCAACAAAGGGCAACAAAGGGATAAACAGCAACCAAAGCAAGCTTTTTTGGTGCGGCAGAGGTTAGAAAACAATATAAATACGGGTGGTATTCTGTCTTCGTCTCGGCGAGTACTGTTTCTGTTACCCCTTCCCTCTTTCCTTCATCTTTCTCTATATCACAACCACTATAGTGTTCCAACTATAATACTACTATATAACACTCCAATATAATATTTAGTTTACTCAGTCACTATGACAAAAGCTATTGGAATCGACTTGGGTACCACGTACTCCTGTGTGGCCCATTACACCAACGACAGGGTCGAGATCATCGCCAATGACCAGGGCAACAGAACCACCCCTTCGTATGTAGCCTTCACAGACTCGGAGCGTCTTGTAGGCGATGCCGCAAAGAACCAGGCCGCCATGAACCCTAAGAACACGGTTTTCGACGCCAAACGGTTGATTGGCCGTAAGTTTGACGACCCAGAGGTTCAGGCCGATATCAAGCATTACCCATTCAAGGTGATTAACGACGGGGGAAAGCCAAAGATCGAGGTCGAGTACAAAGGCGAGACCAAAACGTTCACCCCCGAAGAGATCTCGTCGATGATTTTGAACAAAATGCGCGAGATTGCCGAGGCTTATCTTGGATCTGACGTCAAAGACGCAGTGATTACGGTCCCTGCATACTTTAACGACTCACAAAGACAAGCTACTAAGGATGCCGGGCTAATTGCCGGTATGAACGTGTTGCGTATCATCAACGAGCCTACTGCCGCTGCTATTGCCTACGGATTGGACAAAAAGGACGCTGTTGGCGAGCATAACGTGCTTATCTTCGATTTAGGAGGAGGTACCTTCGATGTCTCGCTTTTGTCCATCGACGAGGGCATTTTCGAGGTGAAGGCCACTGCTGGGGACACCCATTTGGGAGGTGAGGACTTTGACAACCGGTTGGTGAACTTCTTTATCCAGGACTTCAAGCGGAAGAACAAGAAGGATCTTTCAAGCAACCAAAGATCGCTCAGACGGCTCAGAACTGCCGCAGAAAGAGCCAAGAGAACGCTTTCGTCGTCCACACAAACCAGCATCGAAATCGACAGTCTTTATGAGGGCGTTGACTACTATACGTCTATCACCAGGGCCAGATTCGAGGAGTTGTGTGCCGATTTGTTCAGATCGACGCTTGATCCGGTCGAATCGGTGCTTAAAGACGCCAAGCTCGACAAGTCTCAGATCCAGGAAATCGTTCTTGTGGGAGGATCCACCAGAATCCCGAAAGTCCAGAAATTGGTGTCTGATTTCTTCAACGGCAAGGAGCCAAACAAATCAATCAATCCCGACGAGGCTGTGGCCTACGGAGCTGCTGTCCAGGCTGCTATTTTGACGGGCGACACATCCTCAAAGACCCAGGACCTCTTGCTTTTAGATGTTGCTCCGTTGTCGCTTGGTATCGAGACCGCTGGAGGTGTTATGACCAAATTGATCCCAAGAAACTCGACCATTCCTACCAAGAAGTCCGAGACCTTCTCGACGTACGCTGACAACCAGCCAGGCGTTCTTATCCAGGTGTTTGAGGGCGAAAGAGCCAAGACCAAGGACAACAACTTGCTTGGTAAGTTTGAGTTGTCGGGAATCCCTCCTGCCCCAAGAGGAACGCCCCAAATCGAAGTCACCTTTGATATCGATGCCAATGGTATTTTGAACGTCTCTGCTGTTGAAAAAGGCACAGGAAAGAGCTCCAAGATCACCATCACCAACGACAAAGGCAGATTGTCGAAGGAAGATATCGAACGGATGGTCAATGACGCCGAGAAGTTCAAGGAGGAAGATGCCAAAGAGTCCGAACGTATTGGTGCCAAAAACGGCCTTGAATCCTACGCCTATTCGTTGAAGAACACCTTGAACGAGGCTGGGTTCAAGGACAAGGTTGACGAGGCCGACCGCTCCAAGTTGGAGAAAGAGGTCACCGATGTGATCAGCTGGTTGGATGACTCTCAGTCCGCTTCTACGGACGAATACAAGTCGAGACAAAAGGAGTTGGAGGAAATTGCCAATCCTATCATGACGAAGTTCTACCAAGGAGCTGCTGGCGGTGCTGGGGCTGCTCCTGGCGGCTTCCCAGGAGCCGGAGCCGGAGCCGCCGGAGGGGCTGCCGGAGGAGCTACTGGAGCCGAAGGCCCAACCGTTGAAGAGGTTGATTAAATGATCCTCGAGGTCTCGTTCTTTCCTTGAGCTAGATCGATTGTTTTTATATGTTATGCTATGAATAAATGAAAAAAGATACTTATACTTATTGTGATTATTATTAGATGTACAAGAGATGTTCTAGTCCAAACGGTCTTCTTCTTCTTTTAGACCTCGCCAAGGCTCGGTTGCTCGCTTCGCTCGGGCTCTGACTCTGTTAGCCATGGATTTCTGTCATTGGTTGCAAGCTGGTCGATTGCAGGCGTCAGAGAGGACATAGATAATAGACTATCATAAGCAGAGCTCCTCAGTCCGCTTAGCATCATCGTTTTGAAGCCTGCTTATGCACAACATCCAACATAACGGTAAGGATCCACTGGTTTGGATCCTAGAGAACACCTTGAAAATTTACTTACTGTAGAGAACACCCATATATTATACTAGGATACTATTTTATACAGTAACAAATGATACAATGATTGAATAGCTATTTAATACAGACATGTTAATAGAGAGATGTAATACAGAGATAGATGAAATATTATAACTTATTGGGCTAGTTCCTTCCTATCCAGAGGTATATATCCATAGGCGTGCTATAATCAATCAACAAGACTGCAGATTCGATACACCATCATACTTAAATCAATAAACGACTTCGCCTATCGATAAGGCCTTACTTGTTTGCCTTATACTTCGTCTTTCCAATATCCATAGGTATATAATGATACTTAACCATATGCTGGATCTGTTTTTTCATGCTCAAAGAAAACAAAATGATAAAATAAAGCACAAGAATAGGCCAGAATACCGGCAAGTTGAAGATCTCAAAGAAACTCGTAAAGATGGAGATTAATGTAGCCACCATTGCCTTGTGCCAGAACTTGAATTCTGGGAGTCTTCTGATAAAAGGACGGAACTCATCGTCGGTTCCTCCGCTACTCTCTTCTCCGGTGATTCCCTCCTCAATGGACTCGTCACGAAGCTCTTGCTGCAAAGAAACATCAAACTTAGGCTGTAAGAATTGAATGAATAATGATAACAAATAGATGCTGAGCGTGTAGCATACAATATACCATCCCTGACTAAATAATATTCTCAACATAAACACCACCAATAGCCCCCCAAACGCTATCCATCTGTAGGTCACATATGGGGTTACCTTATCCAATTGTACCTGGTACAAGGTCAGCACAAGTTTGTAGTATCCAAGAACAGGGTTACCTTCCGATATATCAGCCATTTTTCTGTGTTATTCTGTAGAGTTTTTGATGATAAACCGTTGCTTTAAGATACCAACACCCTAAGATATAGCCGAGGAGCCGTCAATTGTTGCGAGATCATTTCGAGCCAGCTTTCAAAATCAGATTTTGCGAATCCCAAATTTTCGGGGTCACCCGGATATGACCACTTTTAGGGGGTGTCCGCACCCTGGGTTTGGGAGGACAAAAAGCAAAAAGAAAATGAGATAACCAACCACCTAACCAGCTATGAATAATTACATAACTGTTGAAAAGAGATAGATAGATACATAGATAGATAGAGAGGATATATTATTCAGAAGAGTCAAATATCATGAGTGGGTACGTATTTACGGAGGACACCACCAGTGCTTTTACAATTTTTTCATTGGGTTTATAGCCAATACTAACAGTGTATCAGTTGGTTAGTTATTTTCAATCTTATCGTGGTTGTGATTTTGTCGTTTGTTGCGTGGAACTTCGCACCAAAGACGGATAGAACGTGAGTAGTTTATAGAATATACATCCAGAACCGTCTAATAGCCTACTAACAATCCACTAGTGTCTGGAGAAGCAGTATCATCTTGTTTTTGGCCATGTCCTATTTGATGTGGGCCATCACCTACCTTTGCCAGCTCCATCCGCTTGTTGTGCCTCGTCGTTCTGACTTGAGACCGGAATATGCCGAGTAATTGCTGCTGTATTTTATAGAGCCTGTTGAGTGTACTTTAAATAAACTGATGTTCATTATATCGCATTATGATGGTAATTAGTGAATGTCTTCAGATACATGCTGTAAATTGTACTGCAAATACTAGTTAGTAGTTGCCATATAAAGGACAGTAGTTGCCATATAAAGGGTGGTAGTTTGTAGTTAGTGATGTCCCTCGCACTTTTTCCTCGCATCATTCCGTACAGATTTCACATAGAATGGTGCATAACTAATATTTTCGGCCTGAACACCAATTACCACAAAACACACCCACAATATGGGTGTAATCCTATGTAATCCTATGTAATTCTATTCAGTCTTTAGTATGAGAACCATGCTTCTGGCTGTAAGCCATTCAGCGATGCAGAATGTCTTGTAATATATTCCTAGTATGGCTGGGAGCAAGTATTATGGGCTGAAAAAATGTTCCCCGGCCCCTGCGAATAATCTGTGGGACTCATGCATAATTCTTTGGAACACTGAAAAACCCACCGATTTCAACATTTCTGAGGCAGAACTGCTCAACCACAGTACCCTTCTATAGGACATTCCTCAAAACGCTTAGCAAGAGGCTGGAGAATAAATACCTATAGATCCCTCGTCTTTTTGACGCCTTTCGATCTGTCTATTTATAATATTTTGTCAATATACAGCTACATAGAACTGCAACCATAGATGCAACTACCACCCTCAATAATGATCGCTTCTCAAATTCTTTATGCCCTTTCTTTTGTTGCCTTGATCAATGCTCTCCCAATAGCAGAAACCTTGGACGGTACTTTGTCCTCATCCTCGACGATAAGCGTCGCTCCATCTACAACTGCGCCAACTACCGCTTCTTCCACTGGTACTGTTACTGGCACTTCTGCAGACTCCACTGTTACTGAAATGACAATCAGTTTGGATTCCGTTATTAACTCTAACACTGCTGATGACTCTGCTATCACAACCTCTACGTTCACCACCGACGGATACATGTACGTGAACGTCGCTATCGATGAGAACGGAGACGGCACTGCTGATGAGGTCGTGAAAACCATCGTCAAGGTCAAGAAAGCTGAAATCTTTAGTAAGGTCCAAAACGCCTACCCATCTTACACTGACCCTGTGCTTGCTGCTCTTGCTTCAGCTTTATAATGATTTCTTATCACTCTTTACATCTCTTTTACACATTTCGCTATAGATTACCATTCGTTTTGATTCTAATATGAATCAAATATAGATTATTATTACAATTACTTTTGTAGAGTCATGCTATGGCCGTTGTAAGATCATTTTATTTACTGTACTGTATAGAATACAATCATCAGCCCCATAAGGGAAAAAACTGTGGCTAAGTAAATATTGTTTGCCTACTTCCCAATGGGTATTAATTACCATATTCTCTGCTTCAGGAAGAAATGCTACTGCCAATAGATACTCATTATTAACAAAAAAAAAGTGCCAAAGCATTGTCAAAACAGCCACTATATACTTACAACAGTAAAAGTCCCAATACTTACAACAATAAGAGTCCCAATATACTTGAAATGCTTCCAATATAAGAGTGTCAAAGGATTATCTACAATAACAGCCACCAAGCATTTCCAACAGTAGGATAGGTCACTGTTTGATGTCCGTAGTCCCAACCCTGGGTCAATGTATATTTTGACATAAGCCATGGCCAAGACGAGGAAACTCACCCACATGACTTTCATTCCCGGGATTCACAAAACTCCACTTTGGGATCTCTCCGTTTTTACATGGAATATGGATAAATGTCCAGTCTGAGTTACCAACTGGACGGTGGGTTTGTGTGTGCCATGTTCAACGATGGATCCACAAACTAAGCATATTATATTGTAGTTCACTAAGCAAATAAAGTACATCATACAGTATCAAATTCGGCGATTCCCTACAAATGTGAAACACCGGGCTAAACCAATCTATGGATTATGGAATACGAATTCACTTTGTAGTACCAAGTATCCCTCTCTAGCCAACTGGATTCTGGGTACTATTTTTCCCAAGCTTATTTGCGTTGTTTACAAGGACACTTTCACCCTGCTTTCCAATTACAGGACATAAGCATCGTACTAGGCGGCGTAGACAAATATTATTGGCTTATATATTAAACACACATATATGTAGACCAGCCCCTAGCAGCCCCTATTATTCTTAGATAGTCTCGTATCAATGTACATTCTCTATATATTATTTCCCTACAGAAGTAAATGTAAGCTCATGGACGATATGCTTTTCGTCCGGTACAAATGAAATCTGGACGGACATAAACCTATTAAATCGTCTCCTAATAACAATCATAATAGTTAGCCACGAGGTTCCAGGAATCCTCGAATTTCTAGCTTTCAATTCATGTTGTCCGCCCGACTACCATGGATCATCGACTCGCCAGTCTCTATTGAGGCGAAAAAGGTTCGAAACCTGATCCATAGAAAACCTTTTCCCAATGTACAGTTCGAAGCTTACAATCCGGATTCTTACAAACCATAAACCTAATAATAGCAGCCACTCAATTACCGGTGATCGAATAATAGGCTGCTCGCTTGAGGCCTCTTTAACTTTCGTGCTATAACACCGTTGATACAAAAAAATTTGGCGTTCCCTTGGAGGACCTGCATACACCCGCATATAAAACTAATTGCTGGATGTACCAAAGATTGATCGTGCTTTGCTAGAGGGTAGTACTGGAGCTGCAGTGAGGTTTTAGAAATAGTGTACGGTACCCTTACTTTATTCATAAGAGCTACATGTCGTAGGTCGGTAGCGATTCCATGGGTACTGTCCCTTGATAGAGATATACGGTTCTTGATAGATGGATGTTGAATTAGTATAAATATACATGAGTTTCCGGCTACAGATATTCCTGTTTTCACTTTAATCTTTATAGGTTGTCACTCCTTCTGTACATTTCCATACAGTCTTTAATACAGGATATTCATTCACTTCACACATTCATTTACCACTTTAGACGACAAATAAAAAATGGCTTCGCATATCCAACAAATGAGCTTTTACCAGGCTACTCCAAGAGACACTACCTCGGACAGTAAAGCATACAACCAATATGTCAGCGACTCCACTCCAAAGAGATTGCCTTACATGGAAAATGAGAACATTTCTCCTGCTTCTTCCACTTCTTCAACCTCTTTGCCTTTGACATCAAACTATACCTACAACAACAGTAACGAGACAGGTAATTCCAGCTACAGCTCTGATACAGAGTCTCCAATTAAGAAACAAGCTCTTGAATCTGCAGCTTCTGCTTCAGTCAAATTACCATCATTCAAGTCTTTATTAAAATCCATCAATGGTCCTGAAACTCTTGCTGCTGTCCAGCAACAACAATCTGCTGCTAATGTAGGTCAGGCAGTCAACGCCGCAGTCCAAGAAACTCCAAGCAACAACAATAACTTTGAAACCCCATTAATGAACTCTTTGCATTTAGAAAACTCTCGGTATACTCCACCTTTAAGAACCACCAGTGCCCAATCGTCTCCTTTAAACAGAGATATTGAACACAGTGGTGTTTTCTCTAACGGATACAACTATTCTAAATTTTCTTTTGACGATCCATATGGAGCTAAGCAACAACAACTCCAAATACAACAACAACAGTTCCAACAACAACAGCAATTATATGCTCCAGTTCCACAACAACAGCTTTCTCCACTTCAATTCCAAAGAGAAAGATTCTCATCGTTCAACCATTCCCCAAGAATGCCACAACGTTCGATCACACCTCCAATTTACCAGACTGTTCCTCAGCAACAACAACATGTCCAAATACCACAAGCTGTTCAAACCCAACAACAGCAACAACAATTCCAACTTTTGGCTAATGCTGCTAGAAAGGAGTTCTTGAAGGTTAAGCAAGTTACTGGTGTTTCTGATAATGGAAACGAAAAGAGATTCAAGTGCAGAATTTGTGCCAGAGGTTTTAACACGGCAGGTAACTTGTCAAGACATAAAAAGGTCCACACTGGTGAAAAAAAATATAAATGCCAATATCAGGGCTGTGAGTCGAGATTTGCAAGAAGTGACAGTTGTATGCAACATTACAGAACTCATGCTAATGAAAATGGTTATACCTCCAGAAGATTCAAGAGATTAAATGCAGCTGGAGAAGAGGAAATGGTTGAAGAAGAACCAGAAAAGATGAACAGCGTGAATGTTACAATGGGTTAAACATCATGTTATTCAGTAATGACTTTTCTTTTACTCTTCCTCTTTCTCAAAACATTTTGATCTCTTTGCATTGCATTGCATTCATTCACTCATTGATTGATTGATTGATACACATACCATTTTCTAATTTCAGTTCTTTTGACCCGAGGGTCGTTTTTTATCATTTATTATCTGCTTATTCCATTGCATCATATCTTTGCTTGCCATTGCCATCATCACTGTTTTAGTTTTTGTCACAGCATCTTACATGGGGAACACAGTTGATCTGTTTCCTTATCATTCATTTTATCATTTTATCATTTTATCATTTTTGGTGGACTTCATAGAATCTTTAATTGTTATTAAAAATATTTACTAGAGCATTAACTGGATGTAAGCTATCGCTGTGTTGTAAGCTCTCATGTTGAGAGATTCCTGCGAACTCCAAAAAGCAATAACTCTGCATCTTTTGGCTGCATCTTCCGGAAGGAAAAAGTGAAAAATTTCATATTTTTTTTTACTCATCTTTATGACCAAATGACTCGAAGCCACTTGGGATGAACTGTGGAGTAATCACTGATACAACCGAGACAACAGCTCCAAAAAATGACAGACAGTACTAAGAAAGTGGTGTTTTTAGGTCCCGAAGGCAGTTTCTCGAACAAGGTATGTTTAATAACGATAATAACGATAATAACGATAATAACGATTATAATGATGATACTAACTATTATTGGTTCAGGCAGCTATTCAGCAATTTGAAGGAGTCCAAGGTATCCAGTATGTGCCACAACTGACAATAGATGACTGCTTTTCACAGATATCCGAGGGCAAAGTTGGGTTTGCTATCGTGCCTTTTGAGAACTCGACAAATGGACAGGTGACTTTCACCTATGATTTATTCAGAGATTACTACTTCACGAGGAAACCAACTAAACCTCGCTTTAAAGTCGTTGGAGAGCAATATGTATCCATCCATCATAATTTGATAACAAATTGCGAGTCTTTGAAGTCGATATCCAAAATATATTCGCATCCACAGGTGTGGTCGCAATGCACAAAATTCTTTGAAGGAATCAAGGCTGAAGGATTGAAAATCGATAAAATTGACACCAATTCGACATCAAGAGCCAGTGCAATGGTGGCTAAAGACCTCAAGTTGGGCATCAAAAACACGGCAGCCATATCAAGCTCTATTGCCTCGGAGATATATGGAGTTCCTATTTTGAAACCTACCATTGAAGACGACAAGAATAATACTACCCGTTTCTTAGTTCTTCAGAGATTGAAGGAAGAAGAAGAAGAAGAAATCACCAAAGAGGAGAAAGATACAAAAAACATCACATTCATTGCTTTCAGAGTGTCACATGAACATACTGGAAGTCTTTGCGAGGCATTGAATGTCTTCAACAAGTTTGGATTGGGGTTGGTTTCCATAACTACTCGGCCCTCAAAGGTACTAAAATGGCAGTACGTTTTCTTCGTAGAGTTTTGGGGCAATTCAAACGAGGACGTGACAGTTAGTGATTGCTTGAAGGAGCTCGAGAACACTGTTCTTGAACTCCAAATTCTTGGATGTTTTCCTCGACAGAAAGAGTATTACAAGAACAAAATCGAGGACAATTATTAGCGTTGACTCTGACATCATATCTATATATATCTACACAATATAAAACATTCATAAGTCTCATACATAAAACACCTATTTACCATATTTCTGGAACGCCCATTCCTTGTTGTCCATAGGACACACATTACGGGTCTTCAACCATCTGGAAATACAATGCATATGGAATACATGGTTACAGGACCCCCAAACCGTTATACATTCGTCATCTGACAGGTTCATGCTATTAGGCTGACATTCAATACATGGCTCCATCAAGTGGTTTCTGCAAATAGCACATGTATCGACCACAATGTCCCACGACCAGAATGCAACTGCGGTCCATTTTTTCACCTCGAAGCGGGGCTTCTTTGAGACTTTCTTTTCGGCATCAGCCACCACGGTCTGGCTCTGGGCCTCTGGTGTGGCTATTTCGGTTTCTTCCGGCGTGTCTAGTTCAGGGTGTTAGTAAACTTGTAGCAGGGGAGTTTGAGAGAGTCTTTGGGCCATACTTACTGTCTATATCCATAGGTTCGCTTGACATGTTTGCGGTTATTATTGATTATCTAGAAGAATTGGATATAAAAGGAGGACGTATCGACCGAAGGAAGTCGAGAGTTTTCAACGTTACGGTACCAGCCAGGTCCAAAGTGCCAAATCCACTGCCTAAGATGTCTTCTTACAAATCATATTTCCTTTATATTTTGTTTTTTTGCCGTTAACCACTACGATTAATTTTGTGCTCCAACGGGGCGGATCTTAATCCAACGGGGCGGACCTTACATAGATTCTTCTTCTCTTCTTCTTTTGGACCTCGCCAAGGCTCGGTTGCTCGCTTCGCTTGGGCTCAGTACTTGTCAACTGTCAAGATATTAATTTAGATGTATATTGGGTAATTATAAAGACCTATTTCGCAGCAGCAGCCAATGCTCACGTGCAGTATGTTTAGTCACGTGAGTATTACTCTTCAAAAATGAACGCCTTTAACTCCTTGTAGGCCTTGTCCAAGTCATCATTAACAATAACAATGTCGTGGATCCCCTTCTTTGCCTCCTCCATTTCCTTGGATGCCGCGTCAATTCTCTTCTGCAAACTCTCTGGAGTTTCGGTTCCTCTTCCGGTCAATCTGGCTCTAAGTTCTTCGATCGATGGAGGACTCAAAAAGATGTATCTGGCATTCAAATCGGTCTTTTTGACTGACAACACGCCTTGCAAATCAATGTCCAAAATTGGTGTTCTGGTCCCGTTGTCCTCCTCCTGAACTTTCTTGACAGAGGCGATGGAGGTTCCGTAGTAGTTTCCGGAAAACTTGGCCCATTCGATGAATTTATTCTCGCCGATGAGCTTCTCAAAGTCCTCAACCTTGGTAAAGTAGTAATCCTTTCCATCAACTTCACCTGGTCTAGGTTTACGCGTAGTGTTGGAGATCGAGAACCCAAACTTCCCTGGGAACTCAGCGAACAATTTCTTCAACAACGTGGACTTTCCTGCGCCTGAAGGGCCGGAGATAACGATAGGACGATTGGCAACCATTTTGATAACTTTCAGAGCAGTAGACATGCAAGGTGTGCTGGTACAAATGATGAGTCAAAAACCAGTCAAAAAGACCAAAGTTCCACCAACTGAACGCCATCATTAGGTCCAGCAAACGGACACGCTTCACGATGTTTTGATTTGAAAATTTTTTTGCCAGATCACCCTTGGGGTGCGGCCCACACCATTGGTGCACAGATCCCAAAAGGGGGTACATTTGGTATGTCACGTGCCAATACCTGTTGAGCGAAAAACAATCTCAAAGGTCAAACTTGGCGCAAAGCTACATGGTGGTAGTTGATAGTTTGAAAGAGTATTAGATGGTGGGACCAACAGCACAAAGAGCGAGAGAATGCCCTAGAATTAGTTGAAACCGGATTTAAAGGCTCATAGACTTGGTATTTTGACTTGAGGCCGTTGTTCTTTTGAGATAGATTGCTATTAACCATCTATTACTGCTATCTATTAATCTCTATCTACCATCTATTAGTGTCTCTTAGAGTGATATTTCATTGGCTGTCATATTATCATCATATCCATCAATCATCCATATTATTGGGCACAAAATATTGGCCATCCATATTGTCACCACTCCACCATTGCTAACATATAAATATGTCCCTTGTCAATCTCCTCAAAGACGCTACCATAATATTGGTCAAACGAGGCCTCGATTTGGATGATGATCTCGACCCCTCGGTACCGGGAATTCCCGGCGACGACGACTCCGACGACTCCAATCCCGTGACCGAAGAGATCTTCTCCTCCTGGGCCTTGTTTATCTTGTTGTTTCTTTTGGGCTCGGCCCTTTGGACCTCTTATTATCTACAGCAGCGCCGAATCAACAGTGTTCACGAGACTGTGCTCTCGATCTTCTACGGGATGATTGTGGGGCTCATTATCCGGATCCTGCCAGGTCATTACATTCAGGATACCGTGACCTTCAACTCGTCGTACTTCTTCAACGTGTTGCTACCGCCAATCATCTTGAACTCCGGGTACGAGCTCAACCAGGCGAACTTTTTTAAGAATATCTTCTCTATTTTGGTATTTGCCATTCCTGGAACCTTTATATCTGCCTGTGTGTTGGGTATTATCCTCTTTATATGGACCTCTTTGGGCCTTGAAGGCATAAATATCTCCTTTGTAGACGCGCTTTCCGTAGGCGCCACCTTGTCAGCCACAGACCCTGTGACCATTCTTTCGATCTTCAACGCCTACAAAGTCGATCCTAAATTATATACCATTATTTTGGGTGAGTCGCTTTTGAACGACGCCATTTCTATTGTGATGTTTGAGACCTGCCAGAAGTTCCATGGAAAATCCGCTGAGTTTTCGTCGGTGTTCCAGGGTATCGGTCTTTTCTTGATGACCTTCACCATCTCCTTGATCATTGGCCTTGTGATCGGTATTATTGTAGCCCTTATTTTGAAGCACTCCCACATCAGACGGTATCCGCAGACCGAAACCTGTCTCATCTTGTTGTTTGCCTACGAGTCGTATTTCTTCTCAAATGGCTGCCACATGTCCGGGATCGTCAGCTTGTTGTTCTTTGGCATCACCTTGAAACATTATGCCTACTACAACATGAGCAGACGTACCCAGATCGCCACAAAGTATATATTCCAGTTTTTGGCTCAGCTTTCTGAGAATTTTATCTTTATATATCTTGGATTGTCGTTGTTCACCGAGGTGGAGCTTGTCTACAAGCCGCTTTTGATCATTGTCACCGTTATATCTATTTGTATTGCCAGATGGTGTGCGGTTTTCCCCTTGTCGCGATTTGTCAACTTCATGAGCCGCACCAGATTGAAGGCCTCTGGAGTAAACCCTAATTCCATTCCCGACGAGTTTCCGTACCCGTACCAAATGATGACTTTCTGGGCCGGATTGCGGGGTGCTGTAGGTGTTGCATTGGCAATGGGCATCCAGGGCGAGTTTAAAAGCACGTTGCTTGCTACAGTGCTCGTAGTGGTGGTTCTCACCGTGATTATTTTTGGCGGAACAACCGCAGGAATGTTGGAGATCCTCGGCATCCAAACAGGTGTCATTGAAGATAATATATCCGATGATGAGTTTGAGATTGAGGCCAACAACAGACAGTCCAGCTTGCTTCCGTTAAATGCTAATAATACTGCTGGTAATGGATCGTTGGGGTTCAGAAAGTACCAAAACAAAAAGGACGACAATCTAGCCAGTAATATCGTAGATGATAGTAGTATCAACAACAACACCGGGGTGAATCCCTATTTGGATCATGTTGTGAGATCCAGAAACTCGTCCTTGTCTTCTGGACTCAACGACAACTTTAATCTCGACGACTTGTCGCAGAAACAGTTGTATTCTCACCAAACAACCCCGGCAGCTAACTTCATGGACGATGACGAGGTGCCTAGCGAGATCGGCGACATTCCGCCTCTCACCTCGTCTTCTGCTTCAAAGGCCAATCTTCCAGTTGGTAAGCCTGCCGTAGATGGCTCGCCCTCGTTATTGACTATGGCAGGCGAGTCACGCCACAAAAAAATGAACAGCGAGGGTAGTTTCGCCGGAAATATATCGAACTTGTTGCACTCGGGGGCCAATTCGAGCACTTGGTTCCATGAAATCGACGAGCAGATTTTAAAGCCGGTGTTTTTGGACAATAATGGTAGTGGGGAGAACAAGGGGCCGGGTAGTTGAGTGGCTCATATATATATACACAGGAATATAAATTCATATTTTGTATTATGCTGGGGCGGGGGCCAGAGCTGTAATATTGTCTGGAACATTGCCCAGAGCATTGCCTGGAACATTGCCTGAATTCTATAGGCTATTATTATAGAGAGATACCTTTGTATGCATGATCGAATAATATAGGGCGTGCTGTTAGCAATAATAGAATACAATAAGTATCTTTGACAGCTTTCAATAAGGCCGTGGGCCAGAATAACTGGATATATATTCACACATATATACAGCTATATTCATCCACACACACAATATATTAGTAAATACACCCGTGCTATGCCCAAAAACCCGACTGACTCAATAGCCCTAGCCCTAGTCATCGGCATAATAATCGTCATCGCCCTTCGACTATTACACGATTTGACAGAAACAAACTCCTTGATTGGCCAATACCTGCAGTTCAGAAAGTATCACGACAGGTTCCAAGGAGTTCCAAGAGCAGAAATAGTTTACATTTTGATGTCTGAGTTCGACTCATTGGTGCCCACACACCGTTCTACTCGAGTCTCAAGCAAAGAGAACAAACCTACGATATTCAGATATATAAACCGCCTCTTAGGAAACGACCAAAGTAATGTAGCTGCAGCCGCAGAAGAAGATGAGGAGGACAATACATGTCCAATATGTATGGAGACATATGCTTACAATGATCAATTAAAAACGTTGTCATGCCAACACCAGTTTCACTCAATGTGTCTCGCCACATGGCTTTTCAAAATAGATGACGAAGGTGTGCCCAATATGGAACAGTTTTGGTCATCCTTTAACTATGACGTCTCTTCTCTAGAGCTACGATGTCCCTTGTGCAGACACGATATATACGATGATCTCTGCCGGGCACAGCTTACGAAGAATAGATAATGCAGACTATAACAAGAATATATATTCCATTACGTATTATATAGATATATGTTGAATGAAGCTGTAAACGGATCCTAATGCTCAAAAGGAAGCTTAATACCGAACCACACCTTATAGTCTTGTTTGGCTCTGTAGAGGATCCAGAACCACATGGTGGCTCCTAACACGGTGGATGCTACTCTGTAGAAGGCAGGGACCTTTGGCATTGGGACTGCCCCGTGACGGACGTATTTGGCGGAATGGTGACCGGAGAATCTGACTAAGGAAGGCAACATGATGATAAGATGCTGGGAAATCTGTTTATTTGAAGGCCAACGGTTGCTGTTCGTGGTTCGATGGATGTCTTCTTGTTTTAGTACTGCTAATATTCACTATGTAATTTTTTTCCTTGATTTTAGTATTCATTTTTCTATCAAATTTGTCTGACCAATGATATTGCTGGAAATAAAAATAAGCAAAAAATGCACTACCCGGATAATAGCATATTGAGAAGGGAATACCTACTTTGTAGACCCATTGTTGTCTTTGTTGAGAGACTCGCTGATTGCACGAACCTCTTTCTCGATAGACAGACGGAAACTGGAGTCCAGCTCCAATGTTTCCCTAATGGCGTCATCGATGATAGTGTTGATCCTGGTGTCTTTTAATATGTCCCCCGTCATCAATCCGGATATCTTGCCGCGGTTCTGGGTCAAAAGCTGGGGGTTTTCCTCGACCTTTTTTGTGATCTTTTCCTTTATTGCGATTAGCAAGCGGTCGTTTGCTTTTGAGCCTTTGAACCCATGGTACAACTGGTTTCTGTAGGTATCAAACTGGCCCTTTCGTTTAAACTGTGTTATTATCTGTTTGCTTTCTGTCATTGTGGCAATAGTTGAGCAATTCCAGAGGTCAAGAGTAGGTATTATTAGTGTAATTGTAGGTATTATTCGTGTAGGTGTGGTCGCTTCGATGGCTGATATAAGTAGCACCTTCAAATTGGTCCAGAACGGCCATCGAAAAAACGGATAATATATACCACAGAGAGGGGGTATTAAGATAGGAAAGTACCGTACTAATGGTATATATTACTACTAGATGGATACATTACCTAGATAAAAGACGGCTTATAGTAATGAATCTCTCTTCTTCTTCTTTGGACCTCGCTAAGCTCGCTTATAGGATAGGTTGTAGCGAGGTTAAAAGAAGAAGAGAATAGACGATACTCTAAACAGTGTTTTATTTTCTCTCCTTTCAACCTCACTACGTTCGGTAGCTCGCTTCGCTCATGGCCGAGTGCTTGTATAGTAGGGTATAGCTGCGGTCTCATAATAAAGTATGGTCTATTGTCATTGGTACAAGATGGAATGTATGAAGTATCTCCTACAGTACTGTAATGGCAGTACGTACCGCTATTGCCTTATGGTCTTATATAAGTATTTGGATCGTTTATCACCTTCGCTTCGCAACGGTTAAAAAAGCAACAAAGAGCTCCAAAAGTTGAAAAGTTCAGAAAAGCCTTTCAGATCGTCAAAATGAAGCTCCTAGAGTTCTAGAAAACTGCCGAGATCTCTACAGAGACGCTGGAAAAACATTAAAAGGTTCAATCAGAGTAACAACTTAAAGCCTTAAGAAAATTGTGAAGCTCAATACTGCAGATCTGCAGGTATCTTTTGACCATAACAAGACACGGACTTGATACTATGCCCTACGTCTTTAATTAAGTGGCCTGCTTCACTATCGGGCCATCGGGCATCTCTGATTAATGGACTGCGATGTACAGTCATGTTGGAACTTGCTATACGTAAGAGTGCGTATAGGAATATCTATTTTTTATGTATTTTTTCCATATCACATGACCGTTTTGTTCCCTCCGCCAAATTGGCCTGCCTCGGTGCCTATCGCAGCCTTTTTGTCCACTTATCGCCATCGATATGTCCAGCCATAGACACCAATTGCTCTGATACAAACCCCCTACGCCTCCCAAAATGGTCGCTCTCAATATTTTGATGTCTATAGCCGTATTGACTTGTTGGTCAGCAGGCTTGGCACGTGGATTGGTGCTCCCAAGCCTTGAACAGGCTAGTTTTTTCGCTCCGCAGGCTGGGGTCCCTTCCATCGAGGAATTGCCGTTGATTGACTCAGAGGAACTCCAGAAATTGGTCACCAAAGAGGATTTGCAAGCAATGGCCGAGGACTTGTACAATATCTCCAAGTCTTCCGTCAAAGAGTTCGGAAACCCAACCAGAGTCATCGGCTCCCCGGGCCATCGTGGGACGCTTGCATACATTTTTTCGGCACTTAACAAGTACCATTGGTACTACGATGTCACGGTCCAGCCATTCACACTGGTCATGGACAAGGTCAATGCCGTCAATTTGACGGTGGCAGGAGAAGAGCCGGCCAAATACAATGCTCTTAATTTGTCTCCTCCTACCGAGAAAGGCCCTGTCACGGGGACGTTAAAGCTTGTGGCCAACCACGGATGTGATGAAAGCGACTACGTCGACGTTGTTCCCGGAGACATCACGTTGGTCCAGCGTGGCGAGTGTATTTTCGGTGCCAAGTCGATTTTGTCGGGGAAGTTTGGAGCCCAGGCTGCTATTATTTACGATAACGAGTATTCAGACGACATTTTACACGGGACGCTTGGCGAGCCTGTAGGCGGAGAGATCCCTGTAGTTGCCGTCCAACGAGCCACTGGAGAGTACTATATCTCGGAATATTTGGCCAAGAACATCAGCGTGAACTCCACGGTGTATGTTGACTCGTATATTAAGAACATCACCACCCATAACATCATCGCCGAAACCAAGTTTGGAGATCCTGAAAACATCATCATGGCCGGTGGTCACACCGACAGCGTTGAAGAGGGAAGTGGTATCAATGACGATGGTTCAGGAACCATTTCCTTGTTGCTCTTGGCCAAACACTTGACGAACTTCAAGACGCCTAACAAGGTCAAGATTGGGTTCTGGGCTGCCGAGGAAGAAGGATTGGTTGGCTCCACTTACTATGTCAGCAAATTATCGCCTGAAGACAACTTGAAGCATCGTATGTTCTTTGATTACGACATGATGGCCTCTCCTAACTACGCCTTACAGGTCTACGACGGCGACAACACGCATAATCCTGCTGGTTCCGAAGAAATTAAGCAGTTGTATGTTGATTGGTACACCAGCCAGGGTCTTAACTATACCTTCGTTCCATTTGACGGCAGATCCGACTATGCTGCGTTCATTGAAAATGGCATTCCTGGCGGCGGAATTGCTACCGGTGCCGAAGGAGTGAAAACAAGCGACGAAGTCGAGTTGTTCGGTGGTGTTGCTGGCAAGTGGTACGATCCTTGTTATCACCAGGCCTGCGACGACTTGTCTAATTTGGACTACTTTGCCTGGGTGGTCAACACCCAATTGATTGCCCATTCCATTGCCACTTACTCCTTGTCTTTAGACGGCTTTCCGTCGAGAAACGTTCTGCAAGTGGCCGCTCAACAGTTCATGTACCGTGGGTCGTCATTGGTCGTTTAATGGCAGACAGACGTAGAGGTGGACCTATAGATATCTACAATTAATAGTGATACAGATAATAAAAGTTTTCGTATATTTATTAGTGCACATTATTTATACTCTTTGTAGGCAAACATTTAGCCCGAGCGAAGCGAGCAACCGAGCCTTGGCGAGGTTCAAAAACGAAGAAGCTACATTATCTATTGGTCGCTCTTCTTATTTTTTGCTCTCGCTTACGCTCGGTTACTGGCTTCGCTGGTTAGTATTTTTTGGGGAGAAACACATTGGAGTTCCGTGGAAAGGGCGAAGAATAAGATGGCGTCACGTTTGCGGCGCCTCCACTGCTGGATTGTCCACTATCACTAGTGTGACCGCTAGTATGGCCGCTAGAAGGACCACTAGAAGGACCGGCTGGATCGCAGTCCTCGCTGATGGTAGCATTAGGTGAGGTGACAAAGCCCGGGAATGTCATTTTACCAGTAGGATAAGGAGGAGGAACCTTTTTGGCAGGAGGAGCTGAAGCAACAGAAGCCGAAGCGGCTGGATCTTGATGCTCGTTTCCAAAGCCTGCACCCGTGCTCATTGGAGCTACCTTTTTGAACGGGTTTGTTCCCGTAGGCGATGCGGTGATGGAGTCAGGCTGCGGGATCAGAGAGATGTGTGGATACGGAGTTTCAGAGGCAGATGCTTTGAAGGAAGTAGCAGGAACTGGGGAAGTGGGGACCACAGTGGAGGGGGCTGCTGGGGCTGCGTATTGAGGCGATTGAGGAACACTTGGATGTCCAGTGGTGGTTGGAGAAGTGATCTGGGGTGCTAAACCATTAAGTTGCTGTAGGGTAGCGTCATGACTTGAGGGTTGTGAAGAACCTTGCGAAGAGGCTTGTTCATTAGGGGGCAGGGTTACAGTTTGTTGAGCTTGTAGGTAGTTCTGTGGAGGTTGAAGGGGTTGCTGAGCTTGCTGAGTTTGTTGAGCTTGCTGAGTTTGTTGAGCTTGTTGAGCTTGTTGAGCTTGTTGAGCTTGTTGAGCTTGTTGGTAGTTCTGATGCTGCTGTTGAGGTGCCTGAGCTTGTTGGTAGTTCTGATGCTGCTGTTGAGGTGACTGCTGCTGTTGTTGCTGCTGTTGAGCTAGTTGATAGCTCTGTTGAGGTGGCTGGTAACCAGATTGGTAATTGGATTGTGGCTGATAATATCCACTTCCAGTTGCAACCGGCTGCTGAATATTCTGATAGTTATTGCTGCCATAAGGATGACTTTGATACCCACCAGTACGATGCTGCTGTTGATGTTGATGTTGTTGTTGCTGCTGCTGCTGATGTCCGTAAGTGTGCGTAGGAATCAAGGCTGGAATGCTTGCCACACCCTGGTTCTGCAACGCAGCGGTCGGCTGTTTATACTTGGAGATCGCAGCATCCATCAACCGGTTGTACAACCTTTCAGCATCGGTCAATTTAGCGTCTAAGGATATCAAGTCTTCCTTCTTTTTCGAGTAAGTTTCGATCAATTTGGCCACTTTTGGCCTCAAAGGAGAGATTTCATTGTACAACGACTGGATATACTCGTCATTTGAAGCATTCAAGACGGCTCCAGGGTCATTTGAAGCTTCTAAGCTTTGGAGTTTGATGAGCAATCGCTCGATATTGCCAGACTTCTGTGAGATATTGCTTTCGAGTTCTACTTGCTTGATCAACTCCTCCTTAGTGAGCTCTTTGACAGGCGTGACGTAGTTCAACGGGAAGATGCCCACCTTCCCGTTCAACGAGCCTCTCCACCAGTCTTTGTAGACACTCTCTAGTACTGTTATGACGTCGCCCTTACGGAACGAAAGCTCGTCGGACTCGTTGGCCTGGAGGTCAAACATCGCAACGACCTTGTTGACAAGAACAGGGACCTGTTTAACGGTTTTCTTTATTTCTGAAAGGGATTCGAGGGGGGCACTTTGGGCGGAGCTTTGGGCGGAGCTTTGGGCGGAGCTTTGGGCGGAGCTTTGGGGGGCTGGGTTTGTCTCTACAGAGTCTATATCAAGCAAAGACTGCTCTTCTTGTGGTGGTGCAGGGGCGGGTGCTACTACAGGTGCCGCAGCTGCTACGGGTGCTGCAGTTACTACGGGTGCAGGCGTAGCTGTTGACCGCCACTCCTCTTCCTGTTTGTACTCGTCAAGCGAGAGCTTCAACACCTTCTGGAGCTCCTCCTCCTCGCTTCTTACGTCAGCCTCAGAAAGCTGGTCCTTGCTGGGCTTCAGCGGGGTAGGAAGAACGTCGCCGTTATAGTCCAGAAAAAGGTTAGGAAAGTCGGTTTTTACTCTCGTAAGCAAGCGGCCCATATTACTAAGGCTATGTTCGGCAGCAAACGAGCCCGAAAGCTGCTCAATGACCTCCACAAGCCGCAATTTGATCGAGTAATGGATCCGACGGTCGTCAATCATCGAGTAGAGCTGGCTGATGAACTCCTCGGAAGCAATCTGCTTTTTGAGGCCGATGCCGCAATTCTCGGCCAAGGAGAGGACCAATGATAACGTCCGGAGGAGAATGTTGGCATTGTTGATCTTTAAACGAGCCTTAATGGCAGCCATGACGTCCTTCGGACCGGAAATGGAGTCGTCGTTGACGGCATCGCACACGTCCATGATATATTCCCAGTTATCGGTGGTGAGGGACTCGTCGGTGGCCCTAAGGACCTTTGGTTCGAGGGGACTATCGGACATATTGGTGCTTACGGTACTATTATTATGGACTGTTCGAATATATGGATATAGTGACAGTAGTTATGATCAGTAGAGATAGCTAATATATTCTGGACAACAATTCCCTTCCCCAAACGGACCAAATGGCGTTTATATTGCGTTTATATTGGTTTCGAAGTCAAACCCAAACCCAAACCCAAACTGCTTACTAGCAAATTGTTAGACGAAATGGCAACTTGGTTTTTTCGGCTTAGCTGTGGCGCGTGTGTGGAGCAGCAGGGGACCAACTTTCCGCACGTGATACGTGTAGGTCACTCCAGGAGGACCACCAGGGGCAGTGCAGGGGGCTTTCCGGGGGCTATACAGGCGCAATGCTCATGCCGATACTGATGGTAATACTAGTGGTAATACTAGTGGTAATACTAGGGCATGTACACTCATCTCTCTACTGAGCAGAAATGAGTTTGTTTGGTATACGATCGGACGATACTCACTATGGACATTGTCAACATGCATGAACGCCAACGCTTCCCTTTCTCTTTTTAGACCTCGCTATGCTCGGTTGCTCGCTTCGCTCGGAGGCTCTTTTTTTAGACCTCGCTATGCTCGGAGGGTCTGCTTGGTAACATCAGCTCATAAACATATTTATTAAGAAAATCAAAAGCTATTAAATGTACTGGAATCCCCAATACAAAACGAAGAAAACGAAAAAACATAAACAACTACCTGCGATCGTGACAGTGTGATAGTACTATCAGATATAACAATATGATAGTTGGTGGTAACAAAAAGAAGCTATCTAAAACACTACTCTATCTAAATAGATAACTCCTCGAATCTATACATGGAATAATTAATTAATCTTTATTAGTAGGGCCGGGCCACTAGTCCTTCTTGGTAGTGCCATTAGCATGGTATGAGCCCCGTCCAATACTGCTAGTGTCAGTGATCATGTCGACTGAGGTGACTGAAGAATTGACTGAGCCGCTTTCTATATCAAACAAAGAAACAGCAGGCGAATTAGCAGACGTAGGCGACGGAGGCTCGTCGTCTTCGATCATATTGATGGTGGCAGAAGGAACCCGGCTATGGTTTCCTGTAGTGATCAACCGGGGTGACGTCATAGAAACTCTGGACGAGGAAACCGAGTTTCTTGACACCAAACTGCTCATTTCAAACTCTTCGTTATTAGAGAAAGAAGAAGGCGTGTTCATAGCATTGGTTTCCACGTCGTCATCGTCGACATATTCATAGTAGAAATGACTTCCAGCGGCGGCGCCAAGAGGATCGGACTCGTGAATGTCACGCTTTTCGATCTCGGAATACGACCAGCGGCAGAAATTCGAAGGAATCATCACCGGCAAGTGATTGTATTTGGTGTAGACGTAGATGATGTAACTCAAAGCGGCACCAGCCATCAAATCAATGAAGTAATGGTGGGTTAAATACATTGTACACCACCATAACCAGGCAACATAACCCCACCAAACGGGGGCTAAACGCGGAAATAAATACGACAAAAACATGGCCTCCATGGAGGCACACCCCGAGTGCAATGATGGGAACGCCCCGAAAGGCACAGGGGCATTGGTGAAGGTCGAAGTGTACATGTCAAATCCGAAAAGCACGTCGATCCGCCCCAAGCCGCCTGGAGAACCGCCCATGGAATAGTTTGCTGGGTCAAGCCCGTGCAAAATTTTGTACCAGGGAGGAGCCGCCGGAAAAAGAATCTGGGTCACCACTCCAAAGAGATTCATGTACCCGAACGCAAAGGCATAGCCGCGCAAGCAACTTGGCGGCCCAAAGAAGAACAAAAACACCGCAAGAACAAACGGTAATGCAAAGTGGATGATTCCATAGGGGAACCAGGCTATTAAATCAAGCACAGATGAGGTGGATGTGGCTAGAACATCACTAAGATTGTCTCCGTAAAAGATGGTTTCTACAGCAGGTAACGTACGTACAGATATTGGGGGCCTCACATCTGCAGGGATTTTCCCCGTGACAAAAAAGAGAGCCAACCATGAAAAAATTGGTAATGCGTTCAAGAAGAATTGGCTGGTAAACGGTATGAGAAGCAAGGTAGTGAACAAAGAGGCGGCCGCAAGCTTGAATAGGAAATGCACAGGGGCCATGACAAAAGCGAAAAGGATCACCAAGATAAGGAAACTGTAGTGAACTATCTCGCCCTTGGTGAACTCATGGTTACGAAGAGCCTCGATAGATTCCTTTGGGTCCAAAGACAAGTTAATGTCGGCAACGGTGCTGTTGTACGGCTTCTCGGAGAGAAAGTACTTGTCGAATGCTCGTAGAACAAAAGACATCGCAGCAATATTATTATTTGTATTGTTTGATACGAGCAGTTATGATGGTGAAGGCTATTGACTGTGAGATGAAGACATTAGTTGGGGTATTTTGACAGAAAACTGGCTGGTGGGTAGCGGTATTAAATTTTTGTATTGATATTCTTTTTATTTTTTTTTTATTGATTTTTGCTTGTTTTTTGGCTGATTTTGTATGGTTTTTGTATGATTTTTGTAATTTTCAGCGATGAGTTGCGGCCTGGAAGTCGCTGGAAAGCCGCCTGGGGCGGCCTGGAAAGGCTGATTTAGACAGAAAAAAATTTTCGTTCCGATTTGTGCCTGAGTTTGGCTAACAAAAATCACTCAAGGAATAGTTCCGCTATTAGGCTCTGGCATATGACAGAGTCGGATTAGTTGGTGTCAGAATTTATTATTGGAGGATCGGTAAGTAGGTTAAATGTAGAACCGAGTCTTTTCACTGGTGGCCAGAGTTAGTGGATGTGGCCATATAGTGTATTATGCGTTTCGGCAGCTGTTGTCCTTTCCATAAGCACTAAACCACGGGCGAAGCGAGCAACTGAGCGTAAGCGAGGTCCAAAAAAGAAGAATAGGAGACTGTATGGAGTAGAGCATCTCCTCCTTCTTCTTTTGACCTCGTCGAGGCTCGGTTGCTCGCTGCGCTTGGATAATAAGTGATCATGTTTATCAATCACCACTGTAATACCCATATCATTGGTACATATCCGGATATTACTACTCACACCGCGTAAATCAGTCGGCACTTCGCTAACTATTTATTAAGCACATGTACTAAAGAGCATCGATGTAGAGATCTCTGCTGTCTCTCTCCTAAACACAATCTTTGGTGAACAATGATGAACTTCACGCCAAAAGACCCCTCCTTCACCATCAAATCAAATTTGCCGTGTCTACCCAACAGCGAAAAAGATGATGAAATGGTTGACGAGGACTCATATCTTGGGTCTCTCTTGACAGATGTCCAGACAAAGCTTCACGAGATATTGTTTGCCAACACCAATGCCACTACAAAACGATATGTGGGCGTCAAAGAGTACTATGATATCATCAAGGGGTTGACCATCAACAATTACCATCATGAACTCTATTCATTGATGAAGACGGAGCTTGAGCTGTTCTTCTCTTCAGATGTCCAACTCCGTGACTACCTTGAGGCATTGAACGCTGAGAGACCGACCTCTGCTGGACCTACGACGTCGTTTATGGGCTATGTTGTTGACGGTGGAGAAGTACAGCGATCTGTCGGGACTCTTCGGACATTTTTGCAGATGTTTCAATACGTCTTCAGCAAGATTCACTACGTCTACTTGATATTTGCCTATTTGGACCACACAGTATTGGTGAATTCGTACTCGAGATCGCCGTCGTTTGAGTTGGCCAACAGTCTTTTTTACTCCGCGATATTGCCCTCAAAAGCCCTTATTAGCGACCTCAGGACCTCCTTAGGAGCCTGTCGTCTCTATATGTTGAACAATTTCCTCAAAACCGACGAATTTGTCATCAAATTTGACCGATTGTCACTGAGCATCGTTGTTAATGTACTCATAATCTTGCGTAACATGCTGCTGACCTGTTCCCTGCCGGAAAAAGCGTTTGATTTCCGCCTGTTTTACCTTGCTGAGCTTCGCAGTTTCATTGCCATCATCACAGACGAGACCCTCTTGAACAAGCATGACGACTTCGCCACGCATCGCTATTCATCTTATTTCCTGGCGTTCCAGGAAGACGAGTTCTTTAGAGTGGACACCTTGTTCGGGTTTGAGTACCCTGCGAAACAAATCGCGTCTTTAACCAGCCCAATCCACCTAACTAGCCCAACAAAGGTTGAGGCCGAAGCACAAGCCGCAGTTGAGGCAAAAAACGGGCTTTTGTTTGCCTTTGTGCGACAATACTATCAATTGGCAAGCTTCAGAATAGCCACGACCGAGCGTATTTACAACGAATGTTCTTCCACCAGCAACAGCTACAAGGAGATCATCATGAGCGCGTTTGCTGTTACCCTCAAGGAGTCGTTCATCATGAAAGCATTGCATGGTTTGGTCAAAATCAGTCTTGAAAGCGGCGATTTTAGTCTCAAAGGCCACTATGACTTGAAGAGTTACCAAGAAATGTACAATATTTTCGCGAAATACGACTCGTTAGGAAAACAACCAGGATCATCACTCGACAGACTAGCCAAATGCTGGTACGACGTTGTATACAATATACTTATCCAGTCGATCATCAAACACAAAAGAAAGAACAAAGGAAACCAAAACGGCAATTACAACCAGGTTATTCCTATGTTGCACTCATTAAGCAGAAAGCTTTGGCTGCTTTCAGACGAATGCTTCTCGGGAAACAAGAAATTTGGCACGAAAATCGACGAGGCCTTCCGAAACGTCATCCACGTTAACAACAACGAGTTGATCATCGAGTTGGTCAAATATTGCGACTATGTGATCAACAGTTCGTACGCTGCATTCCAGGATATTGATGTCTTTTCCAGGGCTCTCGCTGATCGTTTTCAGGACCTTTTTGCCGAGCCTTTTGGGCTCATTTTATGGTTCTTCAACAAGTTTTATGAGAGAAAAGTCGAGTTCTTTATCAATTACTACCGAATATATCTCTCTAAACGGTTGCTACATCTCAACAACGTGATGAGTCCCCTGTATAACATCAGGCTTCTTTTAGAGGCATTGTATCTCTGTTTATTTATTGGAGAATTCCCCGAAAAAAAGGGCGGTGAGAACCAGTATATAAAGCACTTCTTTACGTCACGAATGATGGCCGACGTGCCTCTTTTGAAGGTCGGAAATGACAGGCTAGAAGACTGTTTGCCGCAAATACCGTGCTCTTTGAAGCGGGATTATGCCGTGACGCCTGAATTGAACGACGAAGAAATCAGATCCAAGTTAGGCTCGTTGCTTTCAATGGTCTATGACATAAAGCTATCGCAATATTGCGGAACTGTGATGACCAAGGACCCCGAAAGCTTCAATCCGTTGATTTTAAACAAGAGAATATGGCCTAATTTGAGCAGCAGTAACAACTACGACGTGGCCATGCTTGACAGCCAGTTTCGCGACGATTTTGAGCTTTTCAACTTCAATTATCTTCATCCTTCACGATTGGATGGTTTGGTGGACGAAACACTACATGATCAGCGTAATCAAAGAGACATCAGTCTCATTTTGGCAGACAATTCAGGCAGTTTACGGCTACGAGAAGCATACAGTAAACTGCTCTCCAACAACTCCCATAGGATGCTCAATTGGAACTACTCTTTACACTATCTACAGATGAGTTTCTCAGTCGGTGATGGGCATGCCATACAAATCAACACTGTGTATATTGTAGGCATGATATTGCTCCTTTTCAACGAGAACGAGGTGTTGAGTTACCAGGAAATATTGAACATGTTGAAGATCCGAAAGGCTCTTTCTAAAATAAGCTCAGACTCCAAAGAGAAATACAAACCTCCAATTGCCGACAACAACTCATTGGTCAACCAGAAGCTTACAGAAGAAAGAGCCAATAAAAACAAAACGCATACTGTCTGGCCAGTCAAAATGGAAGAAGATGCTAATGGAAGCAATCTCAAAAAGCAGAGATTGGAATACGCAGACCAGTTTGATATAGTTAAAAGAGGAATCTTTTCGTTGTTGAAATCAGCCTTATTAGTTGGGGCATCGTCGGGGAAGGAAAACTACAGATACAATGATATAAAGCCCGAGACATTTTTTGAGATCAACGGAAAATACGAGCCAATTTATGACGAGAATGGTACTGGTAATACGGTTACTATTCCGTTGGCTTCCAGCAAGGCCAGCAAACGGTGATCTAGGCGGCTGCTCTACGAGACGGATCCAACTGATTGGGCCGTCGGTGGTCGCCTACTGCCGTTATTTTTAAACCTCGCTTACGCTTGGTTGCTCTATTCGCTCATGGCCAGTTTGACGGTGTTATGGCACTAGCTAGTATACAAAAATATTAGACAAGATAGATAGCTAAAACAAGATAGATAGCTAAAATAAATGACGCTGTTTCACCAGCTTTTAGATTTTCAACCGATGAGATACTTAAACGGTGCGTTATAACGAAAGTTCAAGTGCTTACAAATACGTGCTTCTAGATGAACTATAGATAAACTGTGTTGTATACAGATGGCCGTGACGGTTGCGATGAGCATCGCTTGTGGTTTGTTTGTTCAGCATGCACAATGTGCTAAATGCACTATGGCATTAAAATTTTTCGGCACACCGGTCGCACGCAGAAATACTTATTACGTTTACCGTGGTCAACTCTGACAGGTTAGTGAAAAATTTGCAAATGCCTCGGAATATGATTTACCTTTACACAACAATACCCAGTGAGGCATGCCTCACGCGTTTTGCGCTCGATCAGGCGATCAGTTTGTATGATTGTTTTGGCAAAATTTGCGAGTCTGTGTAGATGGATAGCAGTAGCAGTAAACAGCCAACATGTACAAGGAAATTTTGGTCCCGTAGGATCGTCACTCCGAGCTGGTGAATGTTTTGCTGCTCTGATAGGCGAATCAGCCTAGGACCATACGTGTTTTCTGGGTCTGACAGAGATAATCAGAGTCTAAAAAAGCAACAATCGTGCTGTTTCGTTGCTTTATTGCTTGATTCAGTTACGTCAACCGAGGGAGCTAATTTATTTTTGCCGGCTTTTGCTGGGTGTTTTGGGGGGACTATTTTCTGGGCCATTTTCTGGGCTGGTATGCTGGGCCGTTCTGCTGGGGCACTAGGCCGCTTTTTCTGGGGTTGCCAATTTCATGAAATAAGCTTGTAAAGCAACAATAACAAACAACATAGACAAACTACGCGTGCCAGTTAGCGACATATAGGTTGTAAGACAACCAGTCATTGTGCAGGTATACTTCCTGAAACACCAGTCCTCCGACAATCAATCATCATGTCATTCCTCACCGAATTCTCCGCTGTTGTTACTTCATCATTGGTAAATTTTCCAGAAAAAAAAATAAAAAATTTAAAACCCAAAAAATGTCTGTAAAACTATTTAAATAATAGCATAAACCCCATCGGTTTGTTCATTCTTCAATATTTCATCTTTTTGTAGTGCGTTTTTACATCTTTTGGCTCTAACCATAGAATGAATAGACTCATTAGCTTAGAGAACGCGTTTGGGGGCACTAATGCGCCCGAAACAAGACGAAATCCAGAGTCTCGGATCGTAAATGAGCAGAACCCATTACGAATTGCCGTGTTAGGTGGATCCGGAATTGGGAAATCCAGCTTCATCTCCAAAATACAGACAGGAATCTTTCCTGAGACGTACTATCCGACCTCTGAATTCAACACTTGCTTGTTTAAATTTACTCCTACATTAATGAAATCAAGACTTATTCTTGATGAAGGAATCGATTTAGAAACCTTTAATGACTATGTAGTCACCCAGCGAAACCATCTCGATATATCGAAAAATTTATTTAGATCCATGTCTAAAAATGCAAAGGTCAACTTCTATTCGCTGAAGGACTACGAGGTGAGGAAACATGGCCATTCAAAGAGTCCTGATCCTATTCGCTCACGAAACCAATATTATACCTACTACTATAAAGACACAGAGTCAGATGACTTGATCATGAACCCAGGATTGAATTCAGAGTTTAATAGTGATAATATCAGAAATTTTTCCTCTATTTTCCCTACAGCTTCTTATTCTTCTGACTTGACCCTCAGTCCTTTTATGACTGCAAACACCTCTGTTTCGCCCATCACCAGCCGCAAATCAAGAACAAAAGGAAGTGAAGAGGGTCTAAAAAACTCAGATGTGCCTCGAATTACCCCCATTCTTTTAGAATTAATTGACACTCCGGCATTTAATCCTGATTTAATTGTTCCATTCTTAGAATTGTCTCTCGCCGCAAAACTTAGCGACGACTACTTACGTAATCTTGCCTATGGTCCGCGTGGAGATATCTCGGCAACACCTTTGCTTGTTGCCTCTGGGGCCAGCGAGCTTAATGGGGACATTGATGGCTACGTGCTAATGTATTCTGCAGTGCCTAATCTAGAACCTCCTACATTTGAAGAGCTAGAAGAAATCACAGAGGCTAAAGATGCCACTATTGATGATCATAGTGGATTTAATCTTCTTTCTACAATAAAAGATAGCATTCAAGAGTCCTGGAAAAGCTACAAAAACTACTTGGACCAGTACTATTACCAGGGAGAAACCGACGTATTTTCCATTGGTGCTTCTATTAAGAACTTCTGGAAGCTAAATAAACCACCTTCCAAAACCCACGAAAAAGGCGAAGCCATCAAAAAGAAGCTATTGCCAGGAAAAGTCCGTAAATCCTACGTTGAGGACGAACTTTATGCGAATTTAGAAGACATTTCTGTGCCTACGATTATTGTGGTTTGTACCCATTGCTGTGATTTCAGGGCCAGTCCTGTGTTGATGGAACAGGGCCGGCAGTTTGCAAACAAAAATAACTATGCATTCATCTGTATTGACAGTGAGGTTGGGTTTGGAATAGAAGAGAGTATCTCGCTTATGATCCGCGAGATTGTTGAAAAGAAGAAGCAGAAGTGATTTTGCTATTAATGTAATAATATTCTTGCCACGAATATGATTGATTTATGATTTTCCTAATTGTTGTTACTTGTTTGTTACTTGTTTGTTACTTGTTTGTTACTTGTTTGTTACTTGTTTGTTAATTATTTTCTTATTTATACTTGTTTATGCTAATGCTTATTTGCTTTTGATTTTATTGTTACTTACTATTAGTAGTTTAAGGCCGAGATGCAGGTTCATTGTCTACAATTCGTTGTTACTTAGTATGGATTTTGCCAACATGCATGAACGCCAATGCACTCCCTTCCTTTACTTTTTTTGGACCTCGCTTACGCTCGGCCTCATATATAAGTACTAAACCACGAGCTGAGCAAGCAACAAAGCTTGGTGAGGTCAATAAGAAGAAAAAACTGTATAGAGTAGAGCATCTCTTTCTTCTTCTTTTTTGATCTCGCTTTAAACGGCTATTGTAGACAGCTCCTGTAGATAGGTGGTTTTTCGTACAGCCACACTTCATTGTCTTTGTCTTTGCTTGGTCCTATTTAAGTAATACCCATCCCTTGTTTGCGTGGACATATTGGTTCTTGAAATGGGTGCATAATTTGCTACTCGAAAAAGCTGCTTATTTATATGGGACCTTGATATTATTTATTCTCTTTAATCTTCCCTATCATTATAGTATCTTCTTTCTCGTATCTTCTTTATCACACATATATATCTCCGTATATTACCTTCCCCATAATTGTCACAATGGACCGCTTCAGAGTCCCTAAATCTTTAGTCCAATACTACAGCAACAACGGCACTCAATACCACTGCCAAACAAAACAATTACCTGCTGATAACAAAGAGAACAAACCACTGGAAAATGATGAGATTTTAAAATATTATCAGCACTACAACTACCAGAACAATGACTACTCCAATAATTATGTTTTCAACGAAGGAGCCCCCATCACGTACCTACGTAATGTTGAAAACCCTATTGATGGATATCCCAAACTTCAGAAACTCCACAAATTGAAGTCCGAAAACAACACAAAATTCTTTGTCAATCCATATGGATGTCGTGTCAAAGGCGTAGATGAAATGAGTCGTGTTTTGAACAGCTGGGTAGACGATTATGGCCTAGTTTTTGATACAATTATGGTAGGCTCTACAATCGTAAGCGGGAAAAATCTTAACAACTCTAACGATGTTGAATATTTGACGCAGGTGATGAAACGGCTTCCCATAGACAGATTGTGTTCCAAGCCAGGTTTTCTATACGTGTGGACAAACAGCAATAATGGTGAAAAAATTGAAGAGCTATCAAACTTGATTGCTGGGAAACCGGTTTATTTGGAGACAGACAACGGAAGAAGAAGTACCGTGACTTGGAATAAGAAGTTTAGAAGAAGCGAAGAGATTGTCTTTATTTCTGCTGATGGAGGGAGCAATGAAGCTGTTTATGACGACGAATCGTTGTTTATCCAGAGACAATCGCATTGCTGGATGTGCATTACTGGAACTGTTCGTCGTGCTATTGATGGTCATTTGATTAATTGCAATGTCAATACCGACTTGAGAATCCAAAACTCGGCCGAAATGAACTTTTCCGGGGTCCCAGACTCAATATATCGAGTTATTGAGAATTTTAATTCAGGTAATCGTCGTCTTCATATAATTCCTTACCATACAGGTATACATGGATACGTGAAAGCCAGACCAGGATGGGTTATTGTTAGTTTTGATATTCTTCTAGACAATTTTGATCCAAGCATCTATAGACGTGATCTAGACTGTAAGGGTTATAATGTAGCTCAAAACCCAATCATTGAGGACCTACGTCCCAAGAGTCCAACCCGTAAGAGGTAGGGAGGGCCTCTTATTGCTAAATAAATATACAATTGCTCTGCAATATTCGTTGCTATAAATATATAATTGCTTATCTTATTCATTGCTAATTCCCCTTCAATATTTATTGCTATATAGTTGTCAAAATGGAATCTAAGAATGAATCTTAATCAACGAAAGCCCACCAATTAACAAGCAGATATACAGGACAATCTCTGGGCTGCGTAACTTAATTGCGGCTGATTGTTGGGCTGTAGAGTTATCGGTAACAACTTTACTGACTTGGCCATTGCTTTTACCTAAATCAACCGTCATAGACATCTTTTGCTTTCCAGAAACACATCCGATATTTCCCCCTCTGATCACCGAATTATCTTCATTACTCCACTTATTACAGTCGAACTTATCCGAGGTTGTCTTGATATTTGCAGATCCTTTGACCAAATTCAAATTTGGAAACTCGGTTGATTCGAAGGTCCCAATAAACTCAATAGCCCCACCAATCACTCTCAATTTTGGCAAGAAGTTGATCCTGCTTATCTCGGTGTTATTAGAAATGACAAGACTTCCCCCAATTTCTTTTATCTCTGGAAATCCAACTTCTTTCAAATTGTTGTTCTGTATAATACTGAGAGTATTTCCAATCTCGGTCAATTTAGTCAGTTTTAATTGACTGAACTGGTTATCAATGAAAGCCGCAGTGTCGTAAACTTTTTCGATGCTGGATAAATCCAAAGTTGTAACTTGACGAACATTCAATCTTCTCACGAAATTCAGGTTTGGAAGCTCTACCAACGTGGTTCTTGCATTGGCTGCAATGTACAAGTCTCCTTTGATCGTTTCTACATTAGATTTGACCACCTCAAGAAATCTGTTGTTGTTGAAGTTCAAGGTATTCAAGGCGGTTATCTTTGGGCTGAGTTGAAAGCTGACCAACGAGGTGTCTGAGATCAATATTTTAGTGACGTTTTCCAAATTATTCTCAAAGTTGACAGTTGAGAGAATTGGCAAGATGTGCCAATCAATCTCATTAACGTTTTTCAAATTTGGAGTATTGATAGAGGTCAAGGATGTGAGCGATCCTAACGAGAACTTTCCTGTAATTGTAGTCAGCCTTGGAGCAGATATTCTAACAATGGATGTAGCATTATGAACTCTGAAGTTTCCATTGATTGTATGAACATTTGGTAATTCTACTAATGCGTTTGAATATTCACTGAGGGTCAAATCTCCAGTTATAACTTCACATTCTGAATTGAGTCTTTCAAAGGCACTGGTAGATGTCACCTCAAAGCCATTCCATTCCTTACTACTCATATCACAAATTCTATCCATGGATTTGATCTCAGGTGTCTTAATGGACGAAAAGAGCTCCTTAGCCTCATCAAGTCTTGATCCATTTTCCGCAGCTTGAGCAAACTCGTACTCATTAAGATTCTCTGTAATAAGGATAGCATTTACATAATGGAACCATAATAACACTTCAAACAAAATTGATACCCTCATTTTCCAATTTCAATAACCAGTTCGGTTATTTCATATAATCAATCTTCTTTTTTCTCTACCAAAGACGACGACTTTTTGATCAAGTATAACGATGCTAGACAAAATTGGATATTCACAAAACAAATTAAACAATATAATATTACTTCATAGTCCTTACAAGTTTTGTGTAACGTAGTGCGTTTGTGGTTGATGATGCAGAGGATACACAAAGTGAATATTGTACGTCACATGTTGAAAAAAACATGCATGATGAGGACAGCTTACAAATAATATAACAATCTATTCTTTTGTATTTGCTTATCATGCTGAAACGACGATGTCATCTTTGAGTTTTAAATACACCTCTTCTATGAATGCCTCGCTCAATCCTGGCTCGATTTTCTCATACTTTATAAAAACATCCATTAGCTCGTTGACGGATTTTTTAGTGATTTCAGAGCGGGCCCTATTGCCTACTCTTCCTAATGCCGAGAGCACGATTTCGTTTAGAAAGTTTATTTTGACGTCTTGGTTACCACTGGGATGGTTCGCAATGCTTACTTCGTTATTCAATTCTTTCTCTCCATCCTCTTCGTCACTGGAGTCGCCTGAGTCGCCAAATTCGAGGTAGTCTGAGCCTGAGTGTAGAGAATCGTTCTCTTTACCAATATTGAGCCTACAAGATGTAGATTTACTATATTTCTTATTTATGAACTTTGTAGAAAAGTCCCATTTGAAGTTTGGATTTGATCTGAAGGTTCCCATCTTCTTACTGATTCTATTAGGAGAACTGTTGTCGCTATTATCGATATTGGTGTCCCCTGACCCACTATGCTCCTTCTTGTATAGTTCTTTCTGCAGTTTATAGTATTGGGCCTTTTTCAATTTTCTTTTGCCTTTATAATTGATATCGTTATTCTTCTGAGAGATTAGTATTACCAGATTGGACAGTGTGTATCTTCTATATCCGCTTTTGATGAATTTTTGCTTCAGGAGCATTTCAGCTGAAGGTCTTTCTTGGGGACTTTTGGTTAGGCAACGACTAACAAAATCTTTTAACGGAGCAGAATATTCCTCACCACTGAGAACAGGCGAGGGAATGTTTGGAATATCAAAGAGAATCTTCATTGGGTCTTTTCTTGAATGAGGAGGAGAACCTGTTGCAAGTTCAATGGTGGTTATTCCAAGAGACCAAATATCGATCTTTTCATCATAACCTAGCTTGCGATCAATAACTTCAGGAGCCATCCAGAATGGAGTGCCCACAAAGGTCTGTAGGGGTTTATCTCCAGTATATGAGAGTTGTCCACTGACACCAAAATCGGCTAGCTTTACTGATCCGTCCACTGTCAAAAGAATGTTTGCAGACTTGATATCTCTATGAATAACATTTTCCGAATGAAGATACTTCAAACCACCAACAGTCTCTCTGACAATATAACTGACGATATCTTCGCTGAACTTTTTGTGATACTTTAAAAGATCCAGACACGATCCACCTCCACAGTATTCCATAGTGATCCATAAATACATTTTGTAAATATACGTCCGATGGTACCCAGTGATATATTTGGATTTCAAGCTAGATAACATGACGATCTCCTGAGATAACACATCCATTTCGTCATCAGTACCCTCGAGATCAATTATTTTCACTGCATAGACATCATTAGTCTGCTTGTCGCATACTTGGTACACTTCGCCAAAATTACCACGCCCAATGCATTCGACAACGTCAAATTTCACCAAAGGATTCGAATCCATATTATTTACCGAGGTTATTATTGTGTTGATATTGACGATTCTTTTGTGGTATGAAGGTTGTTTTTGTAGCCGGATTAGTTTGGAAGTGGAGAGCCTATTGGTTTAGCAATATGTTTGCTGTAGCTGGTGATAGGAGCTGATATGGTGATGCTTACAAACTATATCAGGAAACCCCGAGGCGTGGATTGCATTGAGATCATAAACCAAGTGTATTAACTAAAAAGAATGATTTCAATATCTATACAGACATGTTGGGTTTGCAAAAAATTACTGTGCACAAAGACATGCAGGTGTGGCCAGACCAAGTAGTACGATATTAGTAGTAGATAATAGCACAACAAAAATACACACATTCAATGTAATATAAACGATTAAAACAGTAAGTTGTAGAATAATTATTAATTAGCGAGACTGAACAAGGAAGAGAGAGGTATTAGTAGAGAGAAGAACAGATTAGGTGAAAAAAAAACGATAAAAAGCTAATACAAAAAGAGAGACAAAAATGGAGGGGGAGTGTCAGTGATGGGGAAGAAGTAATACACAAGGCGGCGATGAGTATGATGGCAAAAAAGACCAAAACAAAAAGCACCATACAATGATATAAGGGTGTATCAACAAGCAGGACAAAATCAATCAAGAACAGAACAGAGCAAAACAAAAACTAGCAAAAAGCAGACTCGGCCAAGCAAGCCATAGTGATTCCGTGAGATGGATAAAAATAATGTATGAAATGATTAACTCTTCTTCTTTCCAGACCGGAATCCAAAGAGAGGGATCTGTGAATGGAAATTCTTGGCTGTGAACGAGTTACGGCCGCCATTTACAATGTCTCCAGAACTATAGCTGGTGATACTGTTTGTGTTATGGTTCTTACGCTTTTTGTCCTTCTTGGACCCGCCAGAAATCCCGTTGGTCACGCTGAAATCGTTCGAAAAGTCGCTAATCTCGGCATTGCTGTCGTTTGTCGAGTAATTCAGGTATGAGGAGCGGTCATACGACACAGAGCTGTTGTTATGTGCGCCAGAGCCCGTGGAAATGCCCAACGAACGGTCTATTTTGGCCTGCCAGAACCGTTTGGCCTGGTCAATCAAATTCAAGTTGTTCATGATCTGAGTGCCGCAATTGGCTCCGTTTAGAAGCAAAAGCTCGGCTATCTCAAACACAGGCGCGGCGGAAGTCCCCGAATAGTGTGTGAGCGCGTACTCAAGAAGACTGGACTCAATCTCTTTTTCGCGTCCTTTTATCACCACCATGTTGGGGTTTCCGCCACATGCAAGTGATTTTAATATAAGACCTACGTTATTACAGTGTATCCCATATATAAGGTGCGCGTTTACCTTGTGATCCTCCTCAATAAACGACTTGTCTTTGTATTTATGTATGATGAAGGAGGACCGTTCGCTAGCACTCGAGTTCGGGTTGATCAATTTGTGCTTTTCGATATTTAGATTGTGCTCCCAGTAGCTGTTGGCGTGCGAATTGCACACCGACGAGAGAAGCTTGATGATTTCTGGGGTGAAAATCGAGATGTCGAGCGTCAACGACCGTATTTTCGAGAGATGCGAGCCTAGACTTCTATGCACCCCTGAACAGTCAATACAAATCACCACCAACAAACTGATGGAGATCCAGTCAACCGACTTGGTCAGCCCGCAGTCCGCACAGAACAAGTTGCTACGGTCCGCCTGCCGGACGATGTCCAAGTAGTTGAGCTCGCTGGTTGCGCTGTTAGACGCGTTCACGGTATTGTAGCCGTGGCCATGGCCGTGGCCGGAGCTCGTGGTGGTGCTAGCCGCGCTGACGTATTGTGTCACGTGGTCAGATCCGCGCGGATGGCTCCCCTGCTGCTGGGACGCGGCATAGCTACTGTTGATGTCAGAGATTGTCAATGTGGTTGGCCCGTCAATACCCTGGTTGCCGGTCAGTTTGCGGAAGTCCTTAAAGTTCTTGGACGCGCGGTTGAACATGGTGTTGTCGGTGCTGCTGGCGGCCTCTATCGCCGAAGTCAACGAATAGCGCGCTTTATGGGGCGAGCCTGAGTCTTCACTAGACGCGTCGCCTACTATAATGATGCTGCTGGAGTGCGAGATGTCGCGGCCTCGTGGGTTAGCACTGGAGATGTCGCGGCCTCTGTCACGGCCTCGTTGTTTAGCGCTGGAAAGATCGCGTGTTTCGGGGTCCAAAGCGCCACTGTTTTCAAAGATAAAGCTGCCTGCGCCACCGGATGTGTCTGGAGAAGATGCTGGGTTTGTTTGTGTCACTTCGTTGTTGGCGATGGACAAATTCAACGACTGGTTTAATTTTCTCACCCAAGAATCCCTTTCCTGTTCGCTCGCGGCTTGAAAAATACGTTTCATATTCTGGGCGGTAATTATCTCAAAACAGAAACGCCGGGTGCGGTCCGCGTCCGCCACCTGCTTCCGGATGCAGCTGAACCGGAGATCGATGGGCTCTGCGCGGAGTTTTTTGGCGGTCTTCCAGTCAACGTACTCGCTGAGAAGCCCATGTTTGAGCACCACCCACTGCTTGTGCCAGCCGTGACGGTTTGCGCCGCCCTTGTACACGAAAAGAATGCCTTCTTTTTCAGGGATCTCGTAGGGATCCGCGTCCGCGGAATCCATAGGCAACGGATTCTGGGGATTTTTTCCGGACCCCGCCAGGGCTGCAAACCCGCCAGGGCTAGTGTCTGCTGTGGTACCACTAGTGGAGCCACTAGTGGAGCCACTAGCGGCTCTATTAGCGGACGTGGCAGCTGCTGCAGCACCATTTTCAGCCTGCCTGCTGCTTTCGGCATTGACTGTGGCTGCATTAGTATTGGCTGCGTTGGCTGTATTGGTGTCGTTGAGTTCCCCTAATACCTCCTCCAACTCGTCGCTGGTCCCGCTCAGCTGGATCCGCGCGCGCACCCCCTCGCGCACCCCTGAAAATCTGGCCCAGTGCTCCGCAACCATCTGGGCCTTGCGCTCGTAACCGGTAAGATTAGGGTTCTGCATGTTGATTACGTTACGGAAGCGATGAAGGTTGTTGATCGTGGACAAGTCGAAGGTGTTCATGAACTTTAACACATTGACCTGCAATGTCTGGCTGCTCTTTCCGTTTTTGAAGTCGTTCAAGTAGTTAAAATAGTCCCAGCGACAGATTTCGAACTCTTTCTTTTTCATCAAGAACTTGATGTCTTTACTAGATATTTCCGCAGCCGGCGACGACGACGAGGCAACCGTAGTCAACTGGGAGTTCCGTTTCGATATGAACGATAACCGCTTGGTTTTATCGTTTGTTCCGTCGGGGATCTCGCCGTTTGTGATCACTGTAGGTTCCAGAGCCGTAGCTCCGATTATTTCCTCGTTATTCATGGCTAGTTCCGCCGGCATGGTACTGTAATCTCGAAGGATCGACCATTTTCCTATGATCGACGAGTAGTCGCTGTTCGAGAGGTATTTCTTGAGGAAACTGTAATAATCTTTCGAACTGTCGGCGTATTTCTTGCGTTGAGCCGAGAACTGTTTGTTGAACGCGTCCTCGTTCTCTTCACCATTGCAGCTGAAGCTCTTCAAGGACCCAAGCAACTTCTTATGGAAGTTCTTGCTATAGTTCTCGTAATACTCGCTTTCTATGGTGATTCGCTCAATCCATTCGTTTAGCAAAAGATTCAAGTTCTTATTGTACTCAGGATTATTACTGATCAAGAACTTCTTGAACTGGCCAAGCGAATCGACGTACTGTCTTCGCTGGTTGTTGATCAAAAGCATGGAATTATAGAAATTCTCGGTCTTGCGGAGAAACAGCTTCAAAACCGGCCGAGAATTGGCTAAATACGATTCTAAATCCTTGATGGTCTCCCTAAAAACAGGCCCGTCTGTCCCCGGCATCAACTTGTAGTTGGCCGGTTCGATCTCGACGTTGTTGTTGGCATCATCCTGGGCTGAATGTGCCACAGCGTCACCTTCAGCGCCATTACTGCCGCCGTCAAGCCCGTAATAATCACCTGAGGTCTCGTGGATGTCGATCAAGTCCTCCTCCTTGAGAATCGTGTCGTCCTGGAACGGAATCTCGTCCTCGAGAGTGTTGTCGTTGTCATGCTCGTTGTCCTCGAATTTGGCCTCAATTTGCGCCGCTTCTTGCTCCTCCTCCTCGCTATCTGCCATGGCAACGCTCACAACCGTGTAGGAACCAGTCAGCACACTCACGGCATCCTCAGATGCGTCTGAAGGGTCCTTTTTCTTACCCGTAAAACTGCCAAATTTGCGCTTGAGCTTCTTGAACGTGTTTCCTATCGATTTGGCCGACGATATCGACTTCATAGACTTGCTGGAACGCACAGAACGTAGCGATTTCGCTGATTTGAGCGACTTTTCCACAGACTCGAGGTCCATGTTGTCGTTATCGTTGGTTGTGCCAATGGTTGTTGCTTTGGAGTTCATTCTCGAGTGTCCAGACGTCTTTTTGCCGCCTGCTACCACCGTACTGTTCGATATAGTCGAACTCTTATGATTGAACGACTTTCTGGTGGTCGTAGAAGCCGCAGGTTGTATTGTAGATGGCGCCTTAACACCTGATCTGTGACTGTTGATGAACGAATCGCTGCGACTGCTGTTACTTGACGCATAGGAGTTCTTAGAAAAGCTCGAATTGGCTGTGTTTCTAGAACCGTTAGTGATATTCCGCTTAGCTACCGAATTGACCGGGATCGGCAACGACGACTTGCGCCGACGAATGAGATTGTCTATGCTGGTAATGCTGGTGTTGGCACTGACAGTGGTGGACGCAGGGCTGCCTGGAACCGGCTTGACTGCCTGTGGCGGTGGTGGCGGTGCAGATTTCGAGGTCCAGAGCGAAAACTTGAGCAAGGGCTCAAAACCATGCACGTCTCCCAAGTTGTCATAATGGTAGATGTGGTAGAGATGGTTGCCCACGGCGTCGTCAGGAAGCTGGTAATCGAACGAGAAGATGAATTTCGGAGTTTTATGGACTGCTGTAGGCGCGGTCTGGTTATGGTGGTGATTTCCGGGATCGGAGTCCTTCCAGACATCCCCAAGCAATTGGATCCCTGGTTCGGCCTCTAGCCGTTCTTCAAGCGCATCAGGACTGGAATCATTTAAATCCCTGAGAGTTTGAAGTTTCTCAAAGATCTCAGCGGTATCTTTTCCCCGGATCAAGCAGAGTTTCTCGAAGATCAAGTCGTCTTCGTTTTCCTCCTCCTCCTCGTCCGTAGATAGGGTTTCCGGCGTCGGTTTGGCCGGCTGTTCGAAATTGAAGTCCTCGTCGTCGTCGTCGTTTGAATTGCGAGGTTTATTGTGCACAGAGCTGAAATCACGTGCGTCATTGAAGATCTCGTCACTGTCATCGTCATCATCTATATCGTCTTCGTTAGCAGCCGATATGGAGTGTTTCTTAGAGAGGATCTGGTCGATATAATGGCCGTCGGACTCGATGGTGAAGGTGATGGCTGAGTTTGCGTCGATTTGAAGAAGAAAGGGGTAGTTGAAGTCGGAAAGATTATCGTTCCCCACATACTTGCAAACAGCCCTAGATCCGGTGTCATCAAGCCCGTTGATTGTGAGAAAATTGGCCACGTTCTTGATCCGGATTGACTTGGGAAGGTGGTGTTCGTTTATGGGTGAAAGGTTCTTGATTTCTATCTCGTTGAGGTTGAATTTAGTCGCATTAGTGATGATTATGGGCAGACTGTTACTGGTGGTATTATTGTCGGGGAGATTACCCGAAGAGGATCTCAAATCGCTCACAACTTGGCCCATTATTAAGTATGCATCCGTGAAGTGATGGTCTGCGCGATAAGTGGGCTGTTAATGGCGATAATATAGCTTAAGAAGAGCGTGTAGTCTTGACTTCCTCTAGAAAAAAAACACCGAAAAAAAAAAAAAAAAAAAAAAATATTTGTATAAAAAAAAATAGGAACGGATTTGAAAAATCAATAGTACCAAAACCACACTCACAATGAAGAAGGAGTGGATGTTACAGGCTTGTAGATAGAGCTATAGTTAATCGGATAATGACAGTATTGGGTATTGGTGTAGATGACTCCGTTTACCGTAGGTTGGGAGTGTGGGTGGATCCTCTGTGTATACACAAACGTAGATAAACGGGAGGTAGAAATGTGATCGTTGATCGTTGAAGCTTAATCATAAAGTTTCCACATCACCAGCAAAAGTAAACAAAAACTTTTTTAGCATGAAAATTTACGGATTAGTGATTAATTTGCGGAAGTGGAAGCAAAAGTGGTTCGTATTTCGCATGGAGTATTGGCGTAGGACGTGCTATATGAGTATTAATTACCGACATCATTATGGGCCAACCATAATTTATGGTTATGTGGACAGCCATGCAGCACGAATTAATTGGTTGACCGAAAATCAACATCAAGAATACGCGTTGGCAACGCTGAAAACGCTCAGAAAAAGTAAGCCGAATCTTCGGTGGCATATTGTAGCAAAGCAAGAGGGTGGTGGACACATGCCCATGCGCTGCAGAGGTCGTCGATCAGTCTTTTCTGTAGCTAGAAAGCACAGATATCGTTTGTGAGTAAGGTTCATGGTAAACCTTAAGTATGTAGTGACGAATTGGTCCACAACTACAACGCGATTTACAATCCGGAAAATCATGTACAGAGAAAAGACCAGGATCAGGGCATACAAATTAAATGTTTCATGGGCAATGCTAATTACTGCAAGGTAGCTGGGATCTCCGCACGATTAAGGTTATGTTTTGAACGGATATTTTGGAAAATTTTTATTATACTGGGGGATGGATCCCAGAAATCTGGGCTCTTCTGCATACCAACACTACACTAGCACTATATTACTGATAATGGATTTGGCAGTATCATTAATCTGGCAAATCTGTGCTTCCATATATGGATGGAGTGTAGATTTGTGAGATTATATAGAATGTGAGCCCTGGGTATAACGCGTTTTTTTAGGTGGTGGTACATAAGTTGAACGTTATGAAGAATAACAATAGGCATATAAAAGCATAACAGTCTCAGAATTGCAGAGCTGCACAATGATTGTAGTACTATGTATTACTGTATTACTGTAGAGATAGTAGAAATAGAGGAGATATTAAGCATGCATTGCACTGTACTAGTGATTACTATTGATTATTAATTATTAACATCAGATGGACATCACATGAAAAGATTTGATCAGGCGAGCAATGCAATATTGTTGATAGTACCACTGTAAATGAGTGAGTATATAGGACACGCACTTGAAGTAGATACACCTGAAATGAGCGTGAGTGTATCTAGAGAGACACAGTATCTTAGTAAGAGCCACATATTTTTATAAAACGGCCAACAGTATGAGCGACATAAGATCTTTTTATACTTCACAGAATTGTATGAAGAGACATAAGATTTTATCGCAGAACGACTTGCAGTACCGACAGTAGACGTGCTATCATCGTCTGTATTATAACAATAACCGATAGTTGATGCCATCTTCTTCAATTCTGTTCTGCTGGCTGCAGCCTAAGATCATCATGCTATTATCTGCTTACGGAAATAAGCACAGATATAATGTCCACATAGACATGTCTCACCCCAGCACATTAATGTCCTCTAGTAGAACAAATATCGGCAAATAACAGCGATATACCTCTATGAATGTATATGTCTGTCTGTATAAGACCATAAAAGAAACCAAAAACCCAAAAAGTCGCAAACCACAGCATCTAATTCCGATCAGAACGACCAGATATTCCGTGGAATGTCTTCAAAGCAATAAAGCAAATCCTAATGCAATCATTCCAACTACACTACCTGATTTGATACTACCAACTCCACCTTCATTTTTCCAGGTGGTAGCGGTGAAGTTTGTGGTGTCAGACAGATTCACCAGCGTGGTTTCGGCAACCACTATCGAGCTGAGTATCGTAAGACTTATAAGTGATTTTATTTGCATGTTTGATGTAGGAAATTATTGTGTAATTATTGATTGTACTTGCTCGAAGGCTGGAGACTAAATCTGATTACAAAATCTACAAAATCTACAAAACTACAATTCTACAATTCTACAGCAAGATTTCATATTTATATACTTATCCACGACACTTCACCATACCCTAAAACGCAGCAAACTAAAACCCATCAAATGTGAAATTTTGACGATGACTTCGAAAACTTGAAACTTTTTGACGTTTTCAATCCAGTAATTATGAAACAGCCCTTCCCGTGCTGAGGTGCTAAAGTCGCCCAGACCGATCGAAAGCTACATGAATTTCCTCTTCTAGGCAGGGGTTCCGTTTTATGCTAATAATGGAGAAAAATAATATACCATTAACATACAACTAAGTGCTGAGACATAATGCTAATAATAAGACAAGTATATAAAACTACTATAATTCATCGTTAACTGGGTCTTGGGCCTCATCCACTTCTTCGGTCTCGGCCTTTGGTGGAGTGTAACCGTCAATTCCAACTAATTCAGTGGTGAAAATCAAGGTTGCCCCGCCTGGAATCATTCCGCCTGCGCCCCTCGAACCGTACCCAAGGCTGGCTGGAATCACCAATTTTCTTTTTTCTCCCACACACATACTAAAAAGGTTAGTAAAGCAAGTAAAATATCAAAATATAAAGAAAGATAAATACACATACCCCAAGAGTCCTTGATCCCATCCTTTAATCACTTGGCCTCCGCCTAAAGTGAATTGGAACGGAGTCCCTCTTCCCAACGATGAATCAAACACTTTCCCGTTCGATTGTAATGACCCAGTGTAGTGCACCTTGATCAGATCTCCGTTTCTGGTCTTTCTGGTACATAAAGCGGCTGGGACTTTATGAGTGACTCCGATTTGGAGCTTCTCTCCAGACTCGGCACCCTGGGCAATGCCAATAACAAATGCCAAAAGAAGAGCGAGTAGTGATAAAAATCTGTTTCCAATCATGTTTGTGTTTCTGTTCGTTTTTGTTGGGTCTTTTTGTTTTGTAGAGAGGACTGTTATAAGCATACATGTTTGAGAGAGACCAAGTCGTGATTTGAAATTTGTATTTGAAAGAACACTTGTGAAAAATGCGGTCATGTGATGTTTTATTACCACACCCGTAAACATGGGAGTGGTATCGGGGTAATAGTCTTTGTATATGGTAGTATTGGTATGACAATATTGCTATGGCAGGGGCTTTAGAGTCTTTAGCGACGAGCAGCCATGTGGAATTGTTCCCCTTTGGCATATTAATAGTAACTGCTTATTTTAGCCGGCGATTTTTTGGGGATGAAAAATCCGCCAAAAAGGTACATCAATCATTTATGTAGTTAGTTCCGTTTCTGGATCATTTATTGACTTCGCTTCTTTTAGGTCCTTCTTCTGGTTGTTTCTTTCTGATTAGAGTCCTCTCATTGAGGACATTTCTATGATCTCACACGAGTTAAATAGATATCAAATTCGTGATATTACTCGGGCATTTTACCCACTATCAGTACGATAGTATGGGTGAAAAATTAAATCGGAGCAATCAATCATCCAACAATACACCCGCTACTACTAACAATCAACCAGCTAGCCCAAAATATCCAGGCAACCCAAAACAACAATCATGCAACGATTCACGTCTGTTATTAATAACTTCAATTCCAGTTTCCATTTGTTCTCTTCAAGAACCACTGCATTCTCATCCTCAAGAGCAAAAACACATTATCTAATTCTTGACTCTTCGTTCAACCCGCCACATTATGGCCATTTATCGGTATTAAACGAAGCCATCGAGACTGTCACGACGAAAAGTAATGAGGATGATGATATCACGGTCATTCTTATGTTTTCTGTGAAGAATGCAGATAAACAGCATCCTAAACCAGAATCGTTTGATAGACGGCTCTCGATGATCGATTTGTTTTCACAATATATCTTTGATAGTCATAGAGGCAAGGTTTCTGTTCAAGTGATACTCACAAGATTTGCAAAATTCACTGACAAATACGAGAATTTGATCAAGCTGCAAATCGCCCTAAATCCCAACCGGGAGATATCCTTCTTGGTTGGGTTTGACACCTTGATTCGCATCTTCGATCCCAAATACTATCCAGGTAATTCACTAAAGCCATCGTTAAACTCGTTTATGGAACATTGCAGACTTATTTGTTTGACAAGGGCGTTTTCTAATGACAATTACGCAGACCCCAGCTCTCAAGAAACGTATCTTTCTAATATTATAAATGGAAAGGTCCAAGAAATTCCAGACCATTGGGGTAGACAAATCCTGCTTATAGCTCCTACTGATGCAAAAAGCAGCTTTATTTCTACGATATCGTCTTCTGACATCAGAGCTAAATTGTCACAATATTATAATCATAAGGAGGCCAAACCTGCCCAAGAAGATCTTAAGTACTTGGGTGACCGGATACCTGAGTCTATACTTTCGTGGATCCTCACTAATCAATTCTATAAATCAATTTGACTATTCCTTTGACTACCATTTGCTTACTACTTTATTACGCGTTGGTTAGTCTATAAATAACAAACAACTGCCTACTGCCTAGTTGTCTGCCATAACCTACTTCCCTATATCTCGAAAAGTATCTTATATAGAAATCCCATTTTTCATCATCCCCATATTAAACACTCACCTGGGTCAAAATAAATATTAGAAAAAGATAACTCCCAAGGAACCCGATCAATCTTTATGTCCACTCTTATTTAACAATAATACTAATAATACTGGTTTATTCCCGTATATTACCTTAAACACTGTAAAACATCTCGTGAAATGCCACCCAAACACGAATCTGCTGGGGAAGGCAGATTGCGTAAGAAACGCAAACTTTTGGCCTGTGATTCGTGCCGAAGATTAAAGACTCGTTGTGATAAGAATATCGGTAGTCAGGGATGTCATCGGTGCACCGTATTGAAGCTAGAATGCTCTCTTCTTCAGGATTCGGAGTCCTTTGGTCAGGGGCTGGTGGATGCCGAGTCTTTAAATTCCCGCGACATCTTAAGTTCCCAATTTGGTGATTCGGGTGAAATTCCCCAGTTTATGTCCACTGGACGTAATGATCCCCCTAAAATAGTGATACCAGGCTCAGCAGGCTCCAGTAATAGTGGAGAGGAGCCCAATACACTTGGGTTGATTTTGAATGCATTAAATCGGTTTGAAGCCAAAATAGACATGTTACAACTGAAGGTTAACCGTCTTGAACTTCAACAGCAGTCTCTACAAAATAAAGACCATACAGTGTTCAGAAACTCTGATTTCCTCAACAAAAACGTCTTGACCAATAATAAGGTTGATAACATCCAGCTAGACTTCCATGTGGCCAGTTCTCCATCACGTATTGTCAATCAAATTGATGCCAAATTATTTATAAAGAACCCGGGCTTCAATAATTTCCAGGCGGCTTGTATGGAGTTTGTGCGGCTTTTCAACGCTAATAAAAAGCTCTACAGTCGTCTTGCCAAGTCGTTCTTGAATATAAGTCATTTTTGGATTATTCCGGGCGGAATCAAGAACATTAGCTCGACCTATGTTGCCCGGCATCCGTTTATTAGTTGTGTGTTTGTCTTGATTGGAATCTGTTTTGATGAGAATGCTAAATACATCCAAGAACAGCGATTACTCTTCCAGTTGGCCATGAAGTTGCTTTCTAATGCATTATTGGTCGATCGGCTTACAGACCATGATATTGAAGCCATGCTTTATTTGACCACATTCCATATCAGCAGGAAACATGAAGCTAACCAATACAAACTCAACAGCTGGCTTGTGACCAATTTTGCCATGAATCATGTGATGTTGGCGTTCAATTTTAAGCGGATTTTCACCCAAGTATTGATCCAACATGACTACCAGAAGTCACAGGTGTTTCACCTCCGAATCTACAACTCTCTTCTTACAAATTTTTTGCAGAACTGTCTCGACACAAACCGTCCGATATTCATTACAAATGACTATCTCAACTTCTCGAAGATCATCTTGAAGTTTCCCGAAACAATGATCAATATAGATGACAGAATCATTGTTGCCAAATTAAACCTCTTATTTTTAGTGATCAATTTGATCAATGATGACAATTTCCCCATGAATATCATCAACGATATTGCTAAACATAACGACTCATCGAAATTTATCCATAAACAGTACCATACTTTGATCATCCCAAGCTTTGATAGCTGGCGTACCGAAAATAGGATTTTGATCAACCAGGATATCGCCAAGATCTTGATGAATTGCTACAACTACAACTATATATACATTTCGAGACGAATTATTAAGGATATCGACTTGAAGCTCAAAGTATTGTATCCGTTACAAGGAAAAGGCTTTTCCACAGAACAATATAAAGCTTATGCGAAGATTTGCAAACTATGCTTCAAAACCGCAATCAAATACAGCTTCAAGTTATTAAGCAACACCCTCAAAATGAACTCCCATTATATCAAGGGATCGCCTATATTTCTCTTTAACCAGGTGATATTTGCATGTTTCACTCTTCTTAGTTTCCTCTCTAAAATGTCGTCCTTTAAGAACCGCCAAACAGCAATCAAACTCATCTGGTACAATTACTGGAGCTTGCAGAAACTAGGAATAAAGAAGAATGATGCTATAGATACGTTAGAAAAGGTGTTAAAGTTGATCATTGATTCTGTAGATAAAAACCATGATATTTTTGCGCCTAAGAACGATGCTAATGGTGTCAACGACAACAAATATATCTCTGATTTTATCACCAATCACAGCACTAAGACCATTGTGGTTGTCAATGGCAATGAAAGCGATATTGAGTTGAATGATTCGGAGGACGAGGAGTTTAGAGTGTCGCCCGAAGCTTTGAAGTTTAGTAGACATCATGTAAGATTTTCTAGGGTCATAGAAGAAGAAACAAAAGGTGAAGACGAAGAAGGGGAGGATAATGATGACGACGATGATGATAAAGACGATGGTGATGATGGAGTCAATGCAGATGAGCATGATGATGATGATATGGAGGAGATATTCCCTGGAGAATTAAGATATTATAACGATGCTCAAACTAGTCCTATAATGATGATTCCTCCGGGAACGAGCACAGGTACAAGCACAGGCACGAGCTCACAATTAAATGTAAACTCACAAATAAATCGTAGCTTCCCACAATCATCTTCCAGTACTAAAAGTAACCTGGAATTGTTCCAATATTCTTATAATGGTCTGCCGGTACCTACGCCCAACAATTCGAATATTCGTTCTACGACTGTCAATTTCTCTGCTACCACTGCTAACAACAACAACAGCAGTCAGAGTACGATCTCTGTAAACAGCAGCAAGTTATCTGAACAAACGCTGAAATCGAACGCCCGAGCCCTTTCTAGAGATAATGAAAGTGTTGCGATGGCTGCTGCTTCACCAATGTCTACTGGGACAAATAACAGTTTTACAGGAGTGACCCCAAGCATTCCCACTACCACAGTACAACAATCTACAATCACTTCTCCACAGCAACAACAGCCACCTCTTATTCAGAATAGGGTTCATAGGGGCAGTTCTAGTAGTACCTGGGATCCAGCCAATTTATTTGGAAACAATAACGACATCACTCCTCAAATGCTTATGAATTTCTCTGTCGATGGACGATTGAATGTATCTTTTGATCAGGATATATTCGATAGTGTTGACTTGCCTAACACGGCAATGTACTCTAATTTCTCTGACTTCTTCAGAGACTCGTTCAAAAACTCCAACATTTCCGATTCGTTTGGTGATGATTTTATGAATCAGTGAATTACTGTTAGGGCTATATATTATATTTGTATTTGTATTTGTATTTGTATTTGTATTTGTATTTGTATTTGTTAGATATGTTAGATATCACTAGAAGACGATGAAAAGATGCCTTATCCTATAATAGAGATGTATGTAGTCAAGTTGATGATACTTAGTATAATTTCGAACATATATCACGTACATACTACAGGGAAACCACCATGGTTACCATATTGCATACTAATACGTTTATACTATTTCTCTTTCTTCTTCTTTCGACCTCGCTACGCTGGGTTGCTCGCTTCGCTCGTGGCTCAGTGCTGATACCATGTATGCTGCTACCTGTTACTCCGGTCACATATTTGGCGTGCAAGACATTACGGTTCAATCTTTAGACAGTGTATTTAATCAGCTGGACGCTGGACGGTCGCCTTGGAGAACTATTTTGTTGTGCAAGGCGAACTTTGTTTGCCCAATTCGATGCTCTTGTTCTTCACAGAAACCACCTTTTTATGTCATGTAGAATTACTTATGAATGCTGTCGTATTTACTATGCTTTTCTTTATAGACTTCTTTAAGTCTCTATGTCCCTCTAGTCTTCCCTAACCTTCCCTAATCCCTTTTCACCCCCCTTCTACTTCTAAGATCTACATCATTTTCTAAACCAATATAAATTCATAATCGTTCATCATTGCATTTATATTTGCTATGTTTATCAGGACTCTCTAGCCGCGTAATATTTTCTAGTCTTGCCTAAACCTAGAGTCTCTATCCTTGTCTAACCTCCGCAGGGGTTCTCTTCTCTTCCCCCCGTATATAACTCTTATTTACGGATCTCTTCATTTTATAATCCCTGTGACGAACAGGACCTTTAAGAGCTGCATCTGCTGCTACAGAAGATGCCGATGATGAAGACGACGACGATGGAGGAGACGATTTCCCATTATAGCCCTTCTTATAATAATGGGTGTTTTTCGAAGATGGATGTCTCTTGAAATTTGTATTATGAGGAGTGTTTGGCGATGACATATTAGGACTTGTTTTGGGCTTTAATCCAGCCTTTTTTTCATGGTAATTATTTCCACTTCCTGTGGTATTACTATTACTATTACTATTACTACTGCTATTAGCTGAGTTTCCTGATGTGTTGCTTGTATGATGTGATGATTGCAGCTGTAGAAGTGCCTGTTGCTTAGAAACTCTCAATCCGCCTATTTTTCCTTCTAGTTCCCAGAGGTTTATTTGAACCACATGGGTTTTGTATTTCTTTCTTTTAACATCTTTGTTTTTGGACCCAGAGGAGGCCACACTGATGTTGTCAGGAATGATTATTGGCAAGCTGAGCCTAAATTCAATGATTGAGGACGACCGATACTTCACAATGGTTGATTTGGTTTGAATTTCACGAACAAACATGAAATTATTAATTGCTCTTTTATAAAACGTTGAGGAAAACCCTTCCGGATATTCGTTAACCATTTTACCTAACCAATTATCTACGTCTTCGTTCTTTCTACATGTTTTAGCGACTGAATACAACTCAGACTCAGCATCTACGTCGTCATTCTGCTTGCCTTTGGCCTCTTGATCCGTTTCCTTCTTCCTCGTGCTCTTTTTGCTGTATTTAAGATTGAACCCAATCAAAGAGATCGGGATATCGTTTTCGTCGCCGTTGTTCTTTCGCTGCTCAATCAACTGTGAGTCGTTTAGCTGTCGTATGGCGTTCTCTGGAGAAAGATTACATACTAATAGCTCTTTAGGGAACCGGCCTTCTCGCTCTAATTTTAATAATCGATGCTTTTCAGCCTGTTCAGCTTTTAATTTCGCCTCCTTTTTGGCATTAGCCACAGCTGCAACGGCTGCGATCGCTGCTGCTGCGATTTCACTGGCCTCTTTTGCGTTATGTTCGTTATCTGCACCGATTTTACTGTGTTCTTTGGCCTGATCTTTGCCAGAAGAGGGTATTTCATTCGCACCGTCTTTAAGACTGTCAAATACATAACTGCTGGCATTTTTAGACGCTGCAGAGTCCGAAACCGACCGTGAAATCGCCACATTGGCCCGATCGTCTGCTTTTTCTTTGAGTTTCTGGAGCGGTGAGCCAATAGACTCGCTTATATGCACGAATTGTTTGTTCTCGTTGTTAATTATGGACGTAGCAGGCTCAGATCCACTTATATGGCGTTTTGGTGTCGTTGAGGCCGTAGATAGACTCAAAAAGGTTATATCGTTGCCGTTATTTGCGCCTCCTTGCAGAACTAGAACGTTACTGCTCGAGTAACAGGTCTTGGTTCTCTCGCTGATAGGCGAGGGGAAGAACCGCGAGTGTTGGTTGGAGCTGAGAAGCGGGGTACTTAAAGGGGTTTCGTTATCACTGTGACTAATGGGCTGGAAATTGTTTTCCATTCGCGTTTCGCTTCCGAAGGTGTTGTTATTGTTGTTACTGTTGTTGGTGAAGCTGGCGAAATTGCTGCTAGAAGGCGCAAACCCAGCAAACTCGTTATGAGCACCGCCCAGTTTTAGCTTGTGGCCGTAGTCGCGGCCCAAGGATATGTCTAAATACGAAGATACGTTGTTTCCAGGCAACGGGTCAAAGGAAGTAGCAATTAACAGCGAGTTATTCAGGCTTTTGCGGCTCGAATGCGAGGAAATGAACTGATTCGACACATCCATATTATTGGAGCTGTTCATCGATGCATTATCATCGTAATCAAGCACATTGTTGCTTGAATTGTTGATAAGATCCTCGTAATTATTCAAGGGCTTTCCACCACCAGGCGCAGATTTATTGTTGTTGCTGCTGTTGTTGGCCTGAAGCTTTTCGATGTCGCCCGGATTGAAAAACGAGAGCGAGTTGCTCATGAAGCTCGAGATGGTTCCCGGAGTTGTCGATGTTGACGAGTATAAGGTGTTACTTCCGTCGTTTCCGGGGTAAAAATTATTGTTTGACCAAAGATTGCCGTTGTTGCCGTTGCTGTTTCCATTTCCGTTTGGATTCGAGATGGTGTTGCTTCGAACGGGAAGATCAAACGCATTATTGGTGCTCATTGTGAACGAATTGGTGCTGGTATTAAGCCATGCCGTAGGTGAAGACCCTGCCGAGTGGTTTGGTTCTCCAAATGTGCTAAAAGTATTATTATTGTTGTTGTTGCTGTTGTTGCTGTTGTTGCTATTGTTGCCAGGAAATCCGTTGGGTGTAAAGCTGCCACTGCCATTGATGCTGAGGTCAGCAAATCCTTTTATTGTGTTGGTTGCTGCCGATGTTGGAGCAGATACCCTGTTATTTAGCGACAAAAACGAGTCATCGAGAAACGTCCGCCTTTTGCCCGTATTGGGCTGTGAAGAGCTGAAGAAGTTGCTCATTATTTTTGTTTTGGGTTTTGTTGGTGATTGTGATTTTTGGTCGTTGTTTGAGAGTTACAGGTATTGTGGTCGTCGTTTGAGTCCACAACTTTTTGGCCGGACTTATTGATCCAAATAAACTCTAATGATGAACCTTGGTTACTGCCAGACATACACAATCTGGATACCTTTGGGTGTCTCTGAGTAGTCTCTTTGAGAACCTTTGAATACGTTGCTTCAAATTGCTGTCTCCACAGTGTTGTTGGTTCATCAATACTCTCGAAATATCATAAGATACTTGCAACCAAGATTGATCCACAATGAAGAAGGCCTGAGACAGCTCGACAACGTTAAATGATGCAGTTTTTTTTTCACTATTGTCAAAAGAGCAACTCTGGGTTCGATCTTGAGGTTATAAATATGATCAGACTAGCCTGATAAGCGTCAGCTTCGAGCCGCTAAATTCCACTTTTATGAATTTTTTTCCTCTTCCTTTCTTTTTGTCCCCTTCCTATTTGGTAGTTTGGGGCAGGAATCCGGGCTGGGAGCGAGCTGAGATCTGCCTAAGCAGGCGGAAAATCGCTGTTTTGGGTGGATCCGGCGAAAATTACGCGAGACGTAATGAGGCAGCCGGCCCGGGTCTCGGACGGATTTACCCGGTGCTTTGTGCTTCGTAGAGAGGCATCTATCAAGAGATGCCTCGAGAGATACTTGTTAAGAGAGATATTCCCTAAGGAGGTGTTTGATATGTAACTATTGACATCATTGTAGACTCTTTGTAGACAAACATTTATCCCCGAGCGAAGCGAGCAACCGAGCCTTGGCGAGGTCCAAAAAAGAAGAGAAGAAGAAGCTACATTATCTGTTGATCTCTCTTCTTTTTTTGCTAAGTATTGAGTATTTTCCAAGTATTAAACTAAGATATTTGTGAAGAAACACACTCACTAGGTCAGAGTAAGATACTTATCAAAAGTAATACACTTATCATGAATTGGCATATTTGATTAAGTCACTAACTGAACTAAACTCGATATCCTAAACTACCTTCATAATACGTACAATAATTTTCTTATCACCTCCATACATTCGTAATCCTCTTATTTTATACAGTCTTCCCATTGTTACATCACCTTCTTGGCCGTCTGATCGGGTTTCTTGGTTAACCATTGTGATGCCATCAGATATACCCCCGATCCAAACTGTCCAAGACTCGCACCAACAGTAGAAGCAACAGAGTTAATACTCGATGTCTCAAGCTTATCAATCTTGCCTAATCTGTAATCACCAACCATAGTTAAATGCTTCTCTAGTAATAGCACATTACGAGAATTAGCCTTGTATACAATATCAATCAAATCACCCACAATAGGAATCAACCCAATAACAGAATCAATTACAATATTAGAAATCATTTTCATCAGAACATCGAAGGGCAATCCTCCATCGATTTTCATCGCAGTTCTAAAGATCAATAACGAGAGATAGATGTTAACTGCAGTTCCTACAAGCGGAACAAAGCCAATAATACTAGCTATTCCCATCCGAATCCCACACACATTGAATAGCAAATCCAATCGGTACGATCTTCTCTTCACCTTTTCATATATTTTGGCATCATTGACAGAGATTCCTTCGGGAGCATGCTTCTTGACCTTTCTGGTGACTTTTGGTCCCGTGACATTTTGAGGATCAACTACCACTTCTTCATAATATGGATCCTCGAAACCAAACTTATTGAGATGAGTTTCATTGAAAATCTGCAAATGCTGTTAGACACCCTTACTATTCATAGGCAATATCGATTAAATATATTTCATACTCACCTTTCTGGTTGCAAACTTTAAAAGGATGTTGGACATTATGAATATTTATCTGGTCTAGCTAATTAACTGAGCGAGTTTCTCGAAAAGCTTTCATTCCTCAATTGAAAGAATATTGGTAGATATAGAAAATAGCCAAGAATATAACACATTTATATGCTCTGGTAATGCAATACTTGCCACTGCCAGGCCCCATCCCAGAGCAAGCAATCGTGAAATAAAGTCAAAAAAAAAAAAATAAAAATAAAAAAGAAAAACAAAAAAGAAGCTGCTCTGTTGAGCAGTTGAACCAAGTTAACCTTGGTTTCTTCTTGGGATGATCCCTCCGAGGTTCGAACTCGGGACCTTCTGTGTGTGAAACAGACACCATAAACCACTTGGCCAAGGGACCAAACCATAGACACAAAACGTGTCGCAGCAAACCGGACTGATAAGGTCAATAATATCCAAGTATTGGAATGCCCCCATAGTCGCCCAGTGCAACAGGGTTAAGTAGGCATTATGGTAGTAATATTTCACGCTGATTAAATCTTTCCCTGTGATACTAGGATAACTTTATTCTAGTCATGTGACATATTGTTAGGATGTTTGTGAGTGTCTGTAGAAGTCAGGTGATTTCCCTCAAAATTGATATTTATAGAACTACAGTCGAAAATGTGAAAAAACAGTACAATTGAGTACCCCGTGGGCATGGTACATTGCTGCCGGAGAAAAACAAAAAAAAGAATGCACTCACTAAGAGTACATTCAATTTGTGATCCCTCCGAGGTTCGAACTCGGGACCTTCTGTGTGTGAAACAGACACCATAAACCACTTGGCCAAGGGACCACTACGAGAAAATTAAATTCTGTGAATAAGTAGAGACATTCGACTCTGATGACAAGTGAAATATCTGTTAGAATACCTCGGATTCCGGTATTCGGCTTTTATAGTACTTAACGGTTGAATAAATGTATTTTAAGGTTTCAATTTTGGAGTTTGACAGTGTTTTGGACTTTATTTTACGAGAAATTCCGAATTTCAGCACTGTATCTCGTTGGGTACATATTGGAATGTGCTCTTTCAAAAGGTAAGTGACTTGGTAACGATCACTGATGTGAAAAGATTATTCTTGATATCGTAAATGCTTTTTTTTTTTTTTTCTTTTATTGTTGTTGAAGTCATGTTAATCGCTTTAGAACACAGATTCTGTTCTAAATAATTATTAAATGCAACAAAAAAAAAAAATCTGTACGGCCCAGAAGTCCAGCCATACCATAGCTCAATGCTGTTGATTTCAATCTAAGTATCTTACAATCAAATTTATGGCCATCTGCCAGTGCAATACAACATTACATCCGGATACTAGTTTCTAAATATTTTTCCCGTTGCGACCTTTCTATTCTGTTTGACCGGTAAAATACAAGCCTGCTGATGCCTCTACAGCTCTACAAAGAAACAATTAACATCTACATCGATCAAACCGCCACTTTAAGTGGCTTACGTAGCTTCTCTACAGCTTCTATTCCGTCCAATATGGGAGAAGATGTTAGTATTTTTTGTATAGCTCATCTGAAAAAAAAAAAAAACGCGAATAATTTTTCGCGTCATAAAATAATTTTTTGGACACTGAATCACGATAGCTTGTCGATACTGTACAACGAGATACTTTCGGTTAGGCACCATTAGATGCCCCCAAACACCCCTATTTACAGCCAAGTAACCATAAATATCACCTTTATCCATATTACCTGCATTTATGATCACGATTCGCACTACACACATTCCAATTGATGACCTTCAAGAACCACAATAATGGACAATAAGAAGAGACTTAACTCATCGCCCACAAAACATCGCGATGGGCTCAAAAGGATTAGCACAAGAACTAATTTCTCTATGAAGCCAGTTAACACGCTTTCTAAGAGCAAGTCAGTTACTGTGATCCCATCTGTTGTTGCTACTGACAACGATAATGTAAGCTCATCGCGAATGTTTCTGCGGGCATTAACATCAGCTTCTTTCAAACCAGGAGGATCCAATTCCACGGATACTTTTGCAAATGGGGACAGCACCAATCAGAATAATAATGGCTCGGATCATATTATATGGTCGGCTGCTGTGGATTCATCTAGTACTTCAAGTAGCAAGGGTAATGAAGGCAATGCTACCGGGAATAGAATTTCTCATGTGGTTAACGATGAGAACCATGACGCCAGCATTAACGACTCGAGATCGAACTTGAAGGTGGATCCGATGATGCATTTAGAAAAGAAGTACAAGACCAACTTCAAGATATCAGTGCAAACACCTTCAAAAGCCAACCATACTAATAGTAATTATCAGCTTACGTCGCTGTGGAAGAAGTCGCATTCATTATCGAACGTATCTACCAAGTTATTCTCCAGCAAACTCCATCAACCGAGCTCGATATCTCTCAGCAAGTCACGCTCAACGAGTCAGGAGAACGAGACCAACAAGCATAGTACTAGAGAGACATCTAATAGTAATAGCAGCAATAAAAGCGGCAGTAAGGGCCAAAAGAAAGGGAACTCGTTGAACGAGATCCTATTAGAGCTCCGTAATAGCGATCAGGATGCCCAATTGGCTGTGAATACCAGTGGTATTGATGCTGGTAACACTACTTCTGATCTCTTGGATAAAGGAATTAATATCAATGACTATCAAAGTGACAATTTCTCGGACGAATTCTTTGACGAGTCTTCTATAGCTTCTATCAAAGACCCTTTGGTGAATGCGAATGCCAAAAGCATAGCTACAACGCCTATAAAGCTTCCTTCTACGCTATTGACGAGTTCTGTAAATAATAACAACGAGAAGAAACTGGAAACAGCGAGTATTGAAAAACAAAAGAGCGAAGAGGCATTTGATAGTTTTGATGACGAGTTTTCGAGCGACGACAGCTTTGATTTTAATGAGCTTGAGGCCAAAATCGACCTGCGAAGCCAGTCTATCCAGCTTTCTGCCGATAAAATGTCTACGCCGAAGCAGTCAAAGATGTTTGATGCAGTAAAGCCGAGCCCGAAAAGTAATACAGGTGGTCCAAAGATCGATCCAATGATCAATCTAATGATACAACCAAATAGCCAAAAGACCGATCCAACAACACAGTCAACAAAACAAAAGTACACCTACAAACAACTTCTAAAGATAAAAGAGTTCGAGAAAAAGGCCGCCGAAGCATTCCAGAAAGATATTGACAGCACCTCGGTGCCTGAAACGGAGTCGAATTACAAAGATATTTTCAGCAACCGAAACATGGCAAAAATCGCAGTGCAAAAAGATTGGTTACATCGTTTCCAGATCAAAGAGGTCAATGAGAAAGTATATAATCTGAAAGGGGTAAAAAAGCCCCAAGTTATCTTGAAAGTTCTTGACAACACTGGCTCACTTCGAAATATCGTAGTTCGTGAAGCATGGCTTTTGATCAAGTTCGAAGAGGACGAAATCATCCATATTATTGGAGAGAACCCAACTGTAGTTGATAATTCACATAATCTCTTAATTCTAAACCCAGACACCTTGATATCTGCCACTACTGTTGGTGAATCTCTCAATTGCGAACGAAAAAGTGCATTGATGTCACGTTATTCGTTGCCGGGAGAGTCCTCAAAACCATTAATAGTAGGATCAATGATTCATGAAGTTCTCCAGAAATGCATGGTTGCCAAGTGCAACGATGACGAGTTTATCCAGCAAACGCTCGAGAAGTTTATCAGCGAGCATTTGTTGGAAATCCTCAGCATTAACGAGACTGAAGAGTCTATTCTCGAAGAATGCAAGCTTCACACACTGTATATTAAAGAATGGATCCAGAAGTATCAGATCGATTGTAAAACTCGAGCATCTTTTGTGAAGGTATCTGGAACCAATATTACCACCAATACTGCCTCTGTACCGTTTTCGGTGACAGATGTTCTTGATATCGAAGAAAGCATTTGGTCCCCTGTTTTCGGAGTCCGTGGGCTTATTGATGCCACCATAGAGGCAGCCCTTCAGGATCTGAGCACCAAAGGCAAATATGTCACACCTTTAGAAATCAAAACTGGTAAAGAGTACCTTTCACATAGAGCCCAGACTTCTCTATATACGTTGCTCCTTAAGGACAGATACGAGATAGACGTGAATTTCTTTATACTTTTGTACACAAAGACCAAGGAAACCATAAAATACCAGATGGATGATCGCGATCTCCGAATGCTCCTCATAAAGAGAAACTTGATTTCAAAATTTATTTGCGAGGTGAAAGCAGAAATTCCCCCGGTGGTAAAAAACTCTTTTTGTGATAGATGTTACGTGAAGGATGTTTGCATGACCTATAACAAACTTCTAGAGGACGGATCCGAAGAAACCAGTGGCTTCAAACCAGGTGAGTTCACTGAACAAACATGCCATATCCAGCCTGAATTTACTGCATTCTATAAAGAATGGGAGTCTCTTCTCAATAAGGAAGAAAACTTCATCTCGAGACTCACCAAAGAGTTGTGGCTTCTTACTGGCCATGAAAGAGAGTCCATCAACGGAAAAGCTCTTGCCACGATGAAAATCAAAGACATTTCTTTTGATTCGCGTTCTCTGTATTATTCTTATACTCTTGTTAGAGACCTAGATAGATGTAAGTCGTTTGCACCATTGACAAACAGTCAATTGACCAAACATGATCGTATAATTATCAGTTCTGAAAACGGAAACTTTGCTCTAGCATCGGGATTTGTCAGTGTTGTTAGAGACGAATCCATCAAGATTGTCACTAAAAGACGCTTGGAAAAGCTTGAATTGATGTCTTTAGGCCAGAATAACTCTAGTAGTTTCAGAAGCTTGCATTCTTCTTCTCAGAATTTCGAGAAAACCATCCAGGAAACCGCTACAGGGGACCTCAGCTCGTCTGTTAAAAAACTATCTTTGAGTTCGACCTACAGAATCGATAAAGACGAGGCTTTTCATGGCCTTAAACTTGCTCGGTACAATTTACTTCATCTATTAATGTCTGACGGGAACAAAGTAACTCGAGACATTCTTATTTACAACAAAAAGCTTGACCCTGTTCCTAAATATGACCCGGTAAACTCGCAAATACTCGAAAATGATTCGTTTAATTGTGATCAAACTGCTGCTGTCAACATATGCCTTACAACAACAGATTTTGCATTGATTCTAGGAATGCCAGGAACAGGGAAAACCACCACTATAGTCGAAATAGTCGCTAATTTGGTGAAACGGAATAATACGGTGCTAATTGCTTCGTACACCCACTCTGCCATTGATAATATCTTGCTTAAATTGAAAGAACGCGAGGTCACTGATTTTGTCCGTCTTGGATCGGTTAATCGGATCCATCCGTCTTTAGAAGAATTTAGTCCTTTATCCAGTAAACATTATGATATTAAGACAAAAGAGGATCTTCATAATGCGTACATGAAGCCGTCAATTGTTGCAACCACATGTCTTGGTATCAATGATTGGGTCTTCAACCAGCGGAAATTTGATTATTGTATTATAGATGAAGCCTCTCAAGTGTCTATGCCTATCTGTTTAGGACCGTTGAGATTTTGTGATAAATTCATACTTGTAGGAGATCATTATCAATTACCACCGATTGTGACATCACCTGATGCTCGAAAGGGGTTGCAACGAAGTCTATTCAAGATATTATCTGACAAGTATCCTGAAAGAGTGGTTGAACTAACTCATCAGTATCGTATGTGTGAGGAAATCATGATGTTGTCGAACATTCTTATCTATAATGGCCGACTTAAATCTGGTAATGCTAAAGTCGCCTATAAGTCATTGACTATTCCGTATCCATCAAAGATCCGGTCTCATGAGACTTCGTTGGTGACTAAGCCTGAACACCGATGGATGAACATAATTCTCGAAGAAGACAACAGAGTGGTGTTTTTGAACTACGATAACTTGGAAAACGCCTTCGAGAGATCAATGGGCGACAAAATAGACAACCCGACTGAAATGGAATTGATTTTCAGAATAGTTGAAGGTTTGCTTGTGTGTGGTGTTTCCGAGGAAAGTATTGGCGTGATGTCACTTTACCGTGCTCAATTACGATTATTGACAGCCAAATTGAGAGGTAGAAACAAGGTCGAGATTTTGACCGCAGACAGATTCCAGGGACTAGATAAAGATTGCATTATTATCTCATTGGTTCGGTCCAACGATAAACAGATAACCGGTGAGTTGCTAAAAGAGTGGAGAAGAATCAATGTGGCCATAACGAGAGCAAAAAGTAAATTGATCATTCTAGGATCCAAAAAGACATTACAGTCATTACATACGCTTGATTCGTTTATGAATTTGATGGAAAGCAGAAGATGGCTCTATAATTTGCCTAGACTGGCTCTAGACTATTATGAATTCATATTTCAGTCGCAAAACGCGACTCTTTCTACTGCCAAGAGAGGTGTTTCTCAGGATTCCCAAAGAAGTGTTTCCAAAAACATCACCAGGTTGTCGCAGAAGTTGATTGACAGCCACTTAGTCCTCAAGAATATCATTGATGAGAACAAGATGAATTCATGGCGTCAATAATATTTGCTACGATTATTAGATATTTTATAGAAATATATTCAAGAATAAAGACAAAGAGTGAAGATATCCTAGCAGTACTCAAAGAGTGTTAATAAGGATACAATATTCATTTTCATTGATATTATTGATATTAAAATTATTATTAGCATTATTGGTAGGAAAGTGTCTATATTTTAAGTTTAATTAATGTTGACAGGAAAATCTGCAGATTGTGCATGAAAATCTGTATGAATTTTTTCCTCTCAACATGCATGACGGTCTTCGGGTTTCTTATTATTGCAATGCACCATGAAAACAGTTATAGAAAAAAACCCGTCATGGCTCTAGAAGAATGTGGTAAGTAATGGTAAGTAGCAGAAGAAAGTGATAAGTGCCAAAGGGAAGTCCTTACATTCAGCTGACATCATATACGACAGAAATAGTAGGATTGACTACTACAAATAGGACTCAGAATCAATTGCAGTGGTTCTTTCTAGCGGTGTTTCGATATATATAGTATTAATACTTACATCAGAAGGAATATCAGCAGAAATAACAATAGCTGATGACCGGATATCAGCTCCTATAAATATTAAGGTTGCACGGAGTAGTGATTGTGTAATGCTATATACATGCTCGTGCAAGGAAACTCTATAAGATAGCTCTAAAGTATGGTTCATTCAAATGAAATTCTATTTAGGCTACCCTTATAAAAGGTCGTGATCAATAAAAGCATGAGATACGAGGTGAAATTCAAAGAGGAAGCGATAATGTACTTGGTATTCCGTTTTAAGACATAGGAATTGGTTTGAAGCAAAAGCAGTGGCAAAAGCAGTTGGAGGTTGTGAGTAAATCTGAGATCAACTTGGATATGCGGATGGTATATATTTTGCCAATTTTATGTGTTAAGGGTAAAATAATGGGAAACTTCAAAACGCAGAAAAAAGAACATTACGTCTGCAGTCAAGATAAGAGAAAACAAGATAGATGTCTGCGTTTCTAGAAATATTACAATAAACCAGTCATCTGTGTGCCAATGGTAGATTAGCACCAATCAACAGAGATTCTACCAGTCAGAAATACAGAGAAATCAGTGTTACTAAGGTACAAAAGACTTCACGACACTATTTGTTTGTACGAAGACTTGGCTGGCATGTTAATAATATTGTGTATGACGTTCGCTTTCTATATCACTGGCCCGTCTCTTTCTCGGTACCCGGACGTAAGCTTATGGCTTTGAGTTGGTGATCCATACATATTATGTATGTACGTATGTGTCACGTCTATAATAGGCGAGCTTTTCCTGAAATCGGACGAATTTTATTGCAGTTAACTTATGCATAGCTTCAAAAACTAGACACTAACTAATTTCAAAACAAAAGTATACAGACGTGAAATTTTTGAACCAATATATCAAGTGACTACAACTACCGTCACCACTTTATTGTTGAAAAACCAAAAAGTCAACTTCGGGGTCCAATAGGATGAATTACTTATTATACAATATTTCGAAGCAGGTCACTAGTTTCTAATAGACCGCAGTTCACCTTTTGGAATTATGGAAAACATAACCTGATACGATAAGGGGGTTGTTTAAGCTACTGGGACCCTAATATATGCTATTATTAGTTTTGTGTGGATGTTTTACATGTATTCTATTAAATATACTTAGCTATAGGTGATTGCTGGATGTTCCATAATGATAAGAAAGTGACTAAATTTTGGATCGCGAAAAATTAATTAAATGTTAAAAAAAAAGGTAAAAAAACGCGTTACATAGGCGTGAATAACGAGATATTTGATTTGATAATTGCATGATGTTATTGACCATATTAAATCTTTTAGGGTTAACAAGATAGCAACACATCTGTCTCAGAGAGATAATCACGATTTCACAAATAAGAACGCAAAATGACAATTGGTATAGAAATTCCGCATGATTCTGCCGAGGTTTACAAGAAATATCCATACACTATCTGTTTTATAATGAATGAGGATTCAAGCGAGATTTTGATGTTGAACAGACAGAAAAAGCCATGGATGGGATGCTGGAATGGAATTGGGGGCAAGCTTGAGAAATCAGAGGATAAATCACCATTAGAGGGAGTATTAAGAGAGATTCATGAAGAGGCAGGCTTGGAAGATCCTGCTAATGAGTTGAGTGAGATCAGATCATGTGGAGTCATGGAATGGGTGAATTTATACAAAAACATTGGCGAAACTGGAGAGACTAAGAATATAATAACGGTGAAGGAATCCGAAGTGGATGAATCTAATGTCAAAGGGATGTTCGTTTATATTGCTAAGATAAATAATGAGATAAGAAAAAAGTATTTGGGTGATACACCAAAAGTTTTTGATGAGGGGATATTAGACTGGAAAAGAGTTAATTGGGTATTGAGTAAGGACAATGTTGGAGTTGTACGCAATGTTAAAGAGATGTTGCCTTGGTTAGTCAACGGTGAAGCTACTGTGTCAAGTGTGTTTAGAGCTTTTTTCACTGATGATTCTACTGTTAGTGATGTTAGATTTCTTGCTGAGGAGCTTAATAGGAGGTAATAATGGTACTATTATTGATATAAAGTTTTATTATTTTGTTAATATTATTACATTACTGAGTAGAATAATCTATTGAACTGTACGTAGATAGAGTTATCTCGTAGTAAATCACACTATTTGACCTGTAAGCAGAATGCATAGAATTATTTTTCACCTGCAAGTTGAATATTTGACCTGCAGTTCGTCCTGCAGGTAGAAGAGCAGCAAGAGTACGCAACTCATTATCTACTTGATCAGCCACCAATACAAATACTATATACACAATACCAGTACTAACGCCGGCACCAGTGAAACCACAACCTTATAAAGTCATAAACAGAAGAACCAGGTCAGAATAATGCCCTGCCAAAACTCAAACCTTATACGGATATTCAACCGACGCATCCTTTCTTTTCCAGATCTTCTTCTTTTTGCCCGTAGTTACATGGGTCACAAAGATATTCTCACAATATTGAGCTTTGAATTTACGAATAAATCTAGGGTCCCACAACTCTGATCCAATACCTAAATCCTTGCAACATCTCATCAATGCATTGCTTTTACAACCTTCTGTGGCAGTAGCTATTCCGTTTTCGTTAAAATACTGCTGTTCACCACGTGCAATACCTATAAGCTTGCCCATAACAATAAGACCATATTCTCTTGTAACTTGCAGCGGAGTGACAGTGGTCTCCGAGAACGGAGCAAGTCCCCAAGACCCTGGACCAAAAGTCTTGTTAAGGATCCTTCTGTATTTAATTTCTGGCAAGTATATAAGCCCATCTGGCTTCATTTCAACGTCTTCTGGATCTAAAGGATTCGATAATAACTCAATTTGTTTCTCAGTCAAGGTAGAAGACCCTAATCCATGAAAGTCATTGAAAGAAGTCGGTGACAGACTGAAGGCCAGATCTTGAAGTTTGTTAGGGAAAGTTTCAGTAAGCGTCTTTTCTGCTACGTTAACTTGAGTAACAATATCTTCTGGAGGAGGAATGGGAGCAGAGGAAACAGACTTTGGTGAGGAAGGAGTAGAGCTGGTAGTCGATTTAGCAAATCTCGTTGAATAAGAATACGGCTTAGGTTTGACGTAAGATGATGTATACAGCTTGCTTGCAGAACCAGCAGAAGCTCCAACCGTGCCTGAAGCTGGAGAAGAAGCGGTTTTAAATTTATTATATGAGCTGGTCGTCTTTTTGGTATCCGAAGTTTCAACCTGCTTCCATTTTCCTGAGTTTGAATATAAATAACGCCTACTGGACTTTAAGGTGCCAGAAATACACGATTTTGTGGACGAAAACATTTTGACTATTAAAGATTTGAATTGCAACAGAAAAACAGCGGGATCATGTCGAGAACAACGTGTTTAGAGGACGTAATGTCGTGAGACTTAATCCTTCACCTCTTCCGTCAATATTGTGAAAAGTTAGAATTTTTATACACCCGTGCATCATTTATTAAAGACATCTGTACACACTTATTATCTGACATGACATAGATATCGCCATACAGTAAAAGTAATCCTCTTAGAGACGGTAATTACCGGCTACGATAGTGTGGAAACTACCTGACATCTGTATTAATAATGGGTTCCGAGTAAAAAAGGATGCTATCATTGCCTACTGCGAAATAAATTGATTGTTTCGCCTACTAAATTACCTAGAATCCATATCAACGTTGATATTCAACGACCCTCGAGCCACGTTATACATGTTTCACTATACGATAGCGGCTGTTTACAGATAAGTAAAGTAGCAAGCTAAATCACCTGACCAGTGGTATTAGTATCTCATTAGCCTATGAAATTACTTATAATATATAAATAGCGGCTCTATATCAACCACGGTTACCAAGAGAGATTATAATCACTGATAATGAAATACTCAAACAGCCCAATTGTACTTACTTTCCCACAAAGTTCCTCCAATTGTTCAAAAGACGGATGTGTCCGGTGCGAGCATCCCATCCTTTGATGGAACAAACTATGGAAAAAATCTCGGAAAGTGCACCATAATGGACAGGAGCTGCATCGGAGCTGTAATACTTGTCAATTCCCATGTCCGTCTCAATTAAAAGCGACGTATCAGGAAGAAACCGTACCAATGCATGTAGTGCTTCCTGTCGCTTTGTGTCCGAGTTTATTATCAGAGACAACGAGAAGTAAATAGCGGTGCCAGAGTGTTTCTTCTGAAATTGCTGGATCCAAACTCTGCATTGGTCCACTGATCCTGTATATGAGTGAAGACATATTGCCGGGACAACCCCGGAAGATTCTGCTTCAAGTTTAGTTATTTGATCATCGAATATTTTATATAGCATACCTTGACATTTCACACAATGCACCGAGACTGGTAATTTATATCTGTAAGCCAAATTGATCTGCATCCGCATTACCAGAACCTGGTGATCCATAGCGACTCTGTAATTGGAAAGTGGCTGCGAAGTCCGCTCTGCGATCTGATTACCCAAAAATCCGCTGGTGGGAACCCTGAAGAGCTTATCAAGACCGATTTCACCCACAAGGCATATATTTTTATTTCTAAGGCTCTGGGCCTGGACCTTCTGGATGCGTGTTTCTGTCTCTGCAAGAAAAGACGTGATCAATATTGGTGGGGGTAAGTTATTAAGAAGAAGAGGGTTGATATCTTCCGTATTGAAAACTCTCTTATAATGCGTTTCTTTATCTAAGGCGGAGTCAAACAGGAAAAGATGCGAATACCATGGATGAATGCCAAAGCAAGGCACAATTTGTAATGACAGTTCACCGTCGTTCTCGGAGATCTGCTGACAGAAATTTTCCCACATAGAATACACAAGCGGAGCATCGTATTGGTTAGTGGACATTAATGCAATCTCTTTTACAGTGGTGTCTTTCACCACGTTGTTTGCTTGGATAAACCTATGACATAATGCTTTTGGATCTATAGAAAAGCAATTGGGCGAAAGATGGCAATGGGCATCATATAATGGATATATTTCTAGTTGTTGCTGTTGCTGTTGCTCTGGCTTGGTCTTTGACATGCTTGACATGACGGACTAATCTATGATTCGAATAATCTGTACAGGTACATACAGGCCACGAAAAAATATATGCTGTTGCATAACTCTTTAACCTTCTATATAGCTATACCTACAACTAAAGTCTCCAATCTATGGTCGTCATTACATGCGCAATCCAGGCCTTTCCTTTTGAACGAGTTCCAGCACGTGGTGGGCCCTTTAATCAGCCAATTAATTAGCGAAACGGTTGAATTTATTTTCTTAAAGAGTCAAAAAATCTCGGTGCTTCCCAGCTCATGATTCCCAGCCCGATCGATGCTCCCAAATCTAAAAAATAGCAAGGAATGGAAGGAAAAAAAATTCATAGTTTTGATTAATTGATGCTTTTTGACGACATAAACTAGCTGATACTCCGCTGAATGTTGCTAAAAAGTGACGATATTGTTATACTTATTTGTTGCGATAATTGGTTTGACCTTTCACACATATATACAGAAGAATTGCCTTATTTTGGGATAAAGAGGAGTAGAAAGGGATAGAATTATTGTCCTTAGATTTGGCAAAGTTTACTAGAGTGTTGGTCATACAATTGGCATACAAATACATACAAAGGGAATAACAATTAACACAAAGATTGCATAATGACTATTCTCACTGTTAGCTTGTAAGTATTTATAACACCATTGAAGGGTGATGGATATGGACATAAAGATTCGTTGGACTTGATGATTGGGACAAAGACTCGGTCATAAAGATTAGGGCATAAAGATTCGTGGACATAATTATTGATCATATCGATTGGGGCTTATTGCTTGGGTCACAAAGACTTGGTCACAGAGACTTTTCACAAAGACTGCGTCATAAATATCTATTGAACATAATACAACTGTTTGTCAGACATAAAAACCTGTCGGATATAATCCATCCACCATATCTCCACTGTCTCTCTTCGCATCAACCCCCACTTATCATCCTATAAAGCACCTACTAACAAAACAGATTCCTACCTTACACGGTCCAGTTCGAGATCGATCCCAACAGTGCATACAAAATCATTGACAAGGAACATGTGATGCATGCACCTAGCCCTGTAACTGTCAGCGCACAGGCGCATTCCAGCGATAAGAACATCATGGTAAATAGAGACATGCCTAGTTCGCTTATCAGTTCTGTGCAATCTGGAAGCCCGAATGGATCCAAAGCAGCTTCTTTGCGTCACGAGGGTGACGGTTCGAGTCCATCCACAATCAATTCAAACGAGCAATTTTTTTATAAAAACCCATTGAAGGCATCGTTGACAAAATTAGCCACCGCAAACTCCCAATTGGCTGAAGCCGGCTCGGATTTGTCCAGACAGGTGCCTGGCGCGTCGTATGTGTTGAAGCGGAACCTGTCGTTCTCCTACATTCAGCCTAGATCACGTGCCGATTCTCCACTGGTGCATCCTAGTGTGGTTGAGCCTCGAGTGAATGCAGAGGCATCTCCCGTCGGAGTATTTGGGAAACGGGCGGGAATTTCGGCCTCCTCCACTAACTTGCTACGTGTGACCTCACACAGTAGACTTCATGGGGCTGCAAGCAGCAGTGCTATCTACGATATAGGTGCTCAGGCAGCTGCTGAGGAAGATCTGAGTGGAAGAAAACTCAGCGAAAAACCACAAAATGCTACAGGCACGCGCGGAACGTACAAGGTTGTACCATATGGAGGGTATTCTAACCCCAATGTAGGGGAGAGTGTGTTGCACAACGAGAACATCTTTGACAACTCGCCATGGAATATCACCGACTACAGAAAGGGTAATGGTGCGTTACGTAATGCTATTCGGTTCTCAATTGAGGAGAAAAAGGTCAAAGAGGACGTCAAATGGATAGGTACCGTTGGAATGGCTACTGATGAGCTTTCTGATAATCTCAGACAGGAAATATCGTCAAGATTGGCTACAAAGGAGTATAATTCTATTGCTGTTTTCCCTGATGACTTTACGTTCCAAGGTCACTACAGAAACTTCTGTAAACAGATTCTTTGGCCTACATTGCATTACCAAGTTCCCGATGACTCGAAATCCAAGGCGTTTGAGGATCATTCATGGAAATACTATAAGGCGTTGAATGAGATGTTTGCCGACGAAATTGTTAAGGTTTATAAGGAGGGTGACATCATCTGGATTCACGATTACCATCTCTTGCTCTTACCACAAATGCTACGTGAGAGATTAGGTCCTAAAGCAAAAATTGGCTTTTTTTTGCATGCTGCTTTCCCCTCTTCTGAAGTTTTCAGATGTTTGGCTCAACGGAAGAAGCTATTATTAGGAATGGTGGGCGCTAATTCTATTGGGTTCCAGATTCCTGAATATTGCCGCCATTTCTTACAAACATGCACCAAGATCCTATTGGCGGATGTGTTGAACAATGATGGGTTGCTTTTTGACGGCAGATACATCGAAGTATACTCCACCCCGGTGGGTATCGATGTTAAAAAATTAAGCGATCAATTACACAGTTTGGAGGTGTTTGAGTGGGTCAAAATGATCAAAGAGAGATGGCAAGGCAAACAACTTATTGTTGGCAGAGACAAGCTCGACAAACTTAGGGGGGTAAAGCAAAAGCTTCTTGCATATGAGATATTTTTGAAGAACCACCCTGAATTCATTGAAAAGGCAGTATTTATTCAAATCTGTCTCAAGTCTAACAATGCTGACACTGAACTTGAGTCAGAGATTATGCTTATTGTTGAGCGGATCAACTCGTTGTCCGAGAACTTTACCGCCTCTCAACCTGTGGTGTTTTTGAACCAGGACATCGATTTCCAGCAGTATTTGGCTTTGATTAGCTGTGCAGATGCGTTTATTGTTTCCACCATGCGTGAGGGGATGAATTTGACCTGTCATGAGTTCATTGTGTCTACTTCGGAGAAAAAATCGCCCCTTATTTTGTCTGAATTTACCGGTTCGGCGTCTATTTTTAAGAAGGGCGCTTTGATAATTAATCCGTGGGATCTCCACCAAATCGCGGAAAAACTCTACGAAGCATTGATTATGAACTCTGAGGAGAAGCTTAAGCGCTGGGAGTCGTTACATGAAGTCTTGAATAACATGAGCTGCTATAATTGGGTTACAACCTCTCTCACAATGATCCAACAAGCCTGGCAAAAACAACGCGACAGAAGAAACACCAAGTTGATCTCGCTTCATAATTCAGACTTCGTCAAAATCTATAATGGATTACACGAAAGCCGTTCGAATAAGAAGAAGCTCTTTTTCTTAGACTTTGACTTGATGACATCGGAAAAAAACCACACGGTGACGGAAGTTGATCGGCAATTGTCGATTCTTTCCGAATTAACCGCCGATCCACAAAACATTGTGTTCATTGTCAGTTATTCGAGAAAATCTGATCTTGATTTGAAATACGGACGTATTCCGAATATCGGGTTTATCAGTGAGAATGGTGCCTACATAAAGTTGCCAAAGTTTTCTACTAATTGGATCTCTATTGTTGGAGGAACCGAACTCAACTGGATGGATGAGGTCATCAAGGTCATCAGATCGATGATTGAAAGACTTCCTGGTTCTTACTTAGAAATTGAGGACTCGATCGTTAGATTCCATACTGAGAGCGTTGATGACCGCGAAAGAGCAGACTCTACTATTAGTGACTGTGTGACACATATCAACGATTCATTCACCGAATATAATGTTCATGCTACTGCGATCGAAAAGCTTGTGGCAGTCCAACCTTCTGAGATCACGTTAAAGGCCATCTCCATGATCTTAAACTTCTACGAACATGGTGAAATAAGCGCTAAAAACTTGCAGATTTTGAGCCCTTCTTCAAACTCCTCGCCTATTTCACAGCCTGAGTTTGAATTGATACCTAACAGAGGTGACAAAATCGGGTTGCTTATTTACATCTCGAGTTCGAATCCGCTTACCGAACCTGTTTTCGAGCATTGCAATTCTTTAGGCAGGGAAAAGAGAGTCGAGCACGTGTTCACGGTGGCTACAGGACAATGCACCGATACTAGCGCGATGTCGAATGTGGACGGTGTGAATGAGATCTTGTCTATCTTGCACAACTTGTCATAAATTATACACGAAACATATATATTATACAGATATGATCCGCTATATAGAATCCGCTATAACTATATAGAATCGAATCCATTATGGGAAATTTTCTTTATTTGTACCATTTTCATGGATTAATGCACATTTGTTGGGAATCAACAAAAAAAAAATACAAATACCAGTATGGTGGATGCGATGCCCAAAGAAATCCTCGTCCAAAAAGCTGTGAAAAATCACCAGACATAACGGCTGGTGATGGTGGAATATAAAGAGAGATATACGTCGTATATGGCTGATATATCTTCCAAATTCACCCTGTTTTTGACCAAATCGCCTATGTATATTCAAGAGACATACATAGAACAATATTGAGTCTTTTTCTGCTTGTTCGTTTGCTGTTTCGTTGTTATTTTCTCGCTAATATCAGATGGTGTTTGAGTTTTTGTGGGGTCAAAAGAGAGAGCCGAGATTAGCTCCTAAATTGATTGTGGACGAGGTCAAGGAAGGAGCTACCCCGTCAAATCTACAGTTCATCATCAACAATGATAGCAGGCCACTTATTGAGCTTTCTGACGTAATTCTTGCTAAAATCATCGACTTTTTGCCTCAGGAAACCTTGGTGAACTTGGCCTTGGTTAACAAGAAGTTATCGGAGATCGCAACACGCAAATTGAACAAGAGAGTCATCATAAAAAGTCACAGAAATTTGCCGGTTCCAAAGACCGAAAGACACTCCTCTGACTGGTATTTGGACAGCAATTACACCGTGGTTTCTCTGATAGGTAAAGTTCCGCTTGGTAAAGACCGGGTAAATTTCCTTGAGGAATTGATCATCTACAACCACCCGGAGACTGAAGGAGCCTCTGTGGACAAATTGATTGAATACATCAAACAGAACAACCAGTCGCTCAAAGTCTTGAAAATATACAACCAAAAACTACGTGGCATCATTAACAGTATACTATTCAATGGTGAGGTTTGCTTCCCCAGTTTGACAAATATCATGGTGGATGATCTTGCCAGTTTGCTGCAGCTTAAGAGGTTCACTTCCGTGACGCATCTAACCCTCTTTTCAGCCAGTGAAACGTTTGTTGAGGGCGTGGATGAATTAAAATACGACGAAGAGCTCTCTAATATTCTAACAACCAACATCGAGGAACTCGTGATAGCAGATAATAACGATTCTGCGTTGTTGGTGTTAGAGGTTCTACAGAGATCGTTACTTGGACCTACAAAAAGATTTCATTTACGTCTGCTTAAATTCAACCATGATCATGGACCCGAGATTATAAACTACACGCCTATGAGTCTTTTGCCGCATATATTGATAGACACGGTGAGCTTAGAGCTGCTTGAGACGTTGGACATGACGGTTAATTGCAATACAGTCGGCTGTGATTGTCTTGTAGTCTTTTGTAATACTGTAGCACCGCATTTGCGTTCTTTGAAATCTGTTTCGTTAATCCAAAGTCTGTATAATCTTGCTAAGAACCACCAAACCTACGAGGATTGGGATCTAGCAAGCTTTTCGTTTCTAAATAATTTACCTCGGAGAGAGTTGGTTACTCGAATACTAATTAAGAACGACCCCCCTTTGCTAGGAAAGCTAGAAGATGGTCTTGAAGGAAATTACATGAGACGTCAAAAGCTTTATGAAACGAGCCTTGTTAACTTTAAAAATTTGCGAGTTCTTATTCTCCCCAACATTTTGGCCAGTATATCCTGTTACGAGCAAGTTACCTCTGATATACTCTGGAATGGTTGTGTTTGTGGAAAGTGCTCCGAATCATTGAGCGTATTCGACAAATATCTCATGACCCATCAATATTTCGATATTGATTCAGTTAGCTACAAGGACATGATATCTTCGCAATTATTTTCTATAATGGGGGATGTACTTGAAACAAGACTTCCAAACATTGTTGAAACTAATGACTACAGCAAACTTAACTGTAATGGTAAACTGTACTATGGGAGTAGCAACCCTGTTATCAATAATCTCGAGCTTATGTCTACAGTTCTCACAGAACCGCCTAGCCAGGTTCGGTGGGATTTCCACAGTCTCTCAAAGGCGTATTCCAATACCATCGTTTGTAGAAACTTTCGTGATGATAACGACGATGATTTCTACGCCGATGAGCTTAACAAATTTGTGGACAAAGACAAAGGAACTATATGTATGTACGATGAAAGCTGTTTTACATCCTTGGCAGCTTGCGTGAACCACTTTTATCAGCTTCATTATCTCCGATGGTTAGCACAGAAAATGCCGAGTATAGAAGTTGCGGTTTTGAGTGGGATATATTACAGATTCCCACGTAATCTAGACAACCAAAAGTTTATTTTATGTATATATGATTGATGATAATATGTGTCATGAATACAATAGTAATTCCGATGGTATCACCGAACTATCCCCACTATCGAGACCATAATTTGATTGAACCGACGGACGTCCTAGTAAGGCTGGAAGAATAATCACGCACAGGTGACAGTGATCTAGCCCCGACTGTAGAAAATCTTGACCTTAAGGATCTGCGGATCCCCTGTTTACCTTCTTGTTCGTTGCATAGTGTCGAAAATGCAATGCTGAGTTTAGTATCTTTGAGTGTACATACATTCAAGTACAAATGTTGTACACATGAGAATATTGTGTGTACATTTACATAATTTAATCGGAATGCATTTTATTATCTTGTCTAGATGCTGCGTCAAGGAGACCTAAGCTGCAACAGTAGTTAATTGGAGTAAACTAAGAGATATCACTAAATTTTCTGGCAACATGCATCTGTTCGGCATGTGATGATATCGTCACATCATTATCCTCCTGAGGCTTGCAAAATGTGGCCCTTGGCTTAGGAAATGTCAATCTCTCTGTACAGCTATAGTTCTTGTTCGAAATATGTGTACCATTTAGTAAAAAGAGTAAAATAAGGAGCGACTCAAACTGTTGCTATATTCATTGCTACACTTCCTGTAAGGAGGAGTGGAAGTTGAGAGAATCACTGTGGGTATACATAGACAAGAAATGTCACAGTCAGAGTCATCTTTCTATACCGGGAAGTGATTCGGGGTCTTCAGAGTTTGAAGATTTAGTAACATCTAATTTAGTCGATGTTGGGTTGCACCTAAATATGTGTACATATTTATGAGATACTCCCTATATATTTACCTCTCTATTTATATATAAATAAATGGTGATATCCACCTCCTGTTTGTATAAAGGCTGATATATTCGATTAGCTCAAATATTGTTTGGTAGCTGGTTATTTACTTATTGTCGTCTATTTTATTTTACTATTTTATTTATCCAGTACTTCTATTCTCTAGTAGTATTACACTTATACTTACTTGTGTATTATATTTACATACTACACTGAATATATTCTTTCTCTAGACAACGGCAAGATGAAGAGAGCAACTGTCAAGAAAATGCTACTACCAACTCAGTATGAGGAGCCTGAAACCGAAGCTCCAACCAATACATCATCTAGAAGACGCTTGTTTGATGGTAGTGAAAGTACTGATGAAGCTGCAAAATTCCTTGAGTACTTCAAAAAAGAGCTTAAAAGAAAGGATGACCTCGACTCTGAAACAAAGAAGATCCAGTTTTTTGGTCATCATCTTATCTTGGATAGCAAAGATTGGTATAACAGTTACTTACATTCTCACCAGGCTGAGATCCGTCAAAAGACCTTGACTGTTGATAGGGTGTTACATGGATTCAAGAGAAAATATATCTCTGGAGGGTTCTCATCGGCCGCTAACGATGGACTGGCCACTGATATCGGGAGATTGAGATTAGAAGAGCGATTTTTCAGTCTCACTCAGGTGGACAGCATCGAGAAATACAATAAGGATTTCGACAAACTATCCAGATATCTAGCTAAAGAATACAGAAATAATGAGGCATTATTGCGAAACAGATATATTTCAGGATTGAGACCTGCTATCAAAATAGTGCTCGAGCAGGCAAAAATATCTAGTCTTAAGACCGCTAAGCAGACTGCCGTCGCTATCGAGTCTTCGATTGGAAGACTGCCATACAGTCTTGGAGTCGAAGACCTTCGTAAAGTTAATCTTCCGAAATTCGACAGCTATTTAAAGGAGAAGACCAAGGTTTGACCGTTGTATATATACCATTAATTGAATTTAACGAATACTGTACCTGTACCATGATAATTGTTTTAGATGGCTGTATATTTTAGTGGGAGGCTGAGATGAGCTGTATGGTATGTTATAGAGCTTATTTATGTGGTGTACGGATGGGGTCCTGATGATGCTCGGATGTATACTGCCATATTTTTCACTCAAAAATATTACCTCGTTATGGAAATTTGCATCGTATTAGGCCAAAGCATAAGCATTAAAGAGACTCTAATAGATCTTTCCCAGGTGCACATTTACCGTATAAATTGATCCGAATTTGAACACAAGAGGAACACAAACCATAAAAAGTGACTCAATTACCTAAATAGGCGTCATGGGACTTTTCACGCGCCCAACAATAACAGATCCGCCTCTGCATGAAGCGGGGGAAATAGCCAAAGGGTTTATACCAGAACCAAGGTCTGGACTTGCGCTCTGGGGCCCATTATTACCATCATATGACCGCAGAGAGGTCCTATTTACTTTGGCTTCAGTACAGCTTGTCACGGGGCTATCTTTGATGAGAATAGGCCGTAAATCAACGTTTGCTCTCAATAATATGAATGTATTTAATAGATCACGGATAGGCACACTAGCAAACCGAGGATTCAGATTATCGGCATTTCTGGCGGGGGCCACCTTGTCATTCATGTCAACTTTTGAATATATAAGGTTGGCCCTACCTTATGATCCATATAGTGAGGTAGCAAAGATGGCTCGCGAGGAGCATGAAAGTTTAATCAGAAAGGCCTGGTTAGGAATGATTGATTATCCAGGAGAAACGGAGCCAAGTTATTGGGATATTATTTCAGGATGGTATTTTGGTCCTACGAAAATCGATAACGTTGATCACCATGAATGGAAGCGAAGATATATGGGCTGGTTGAAGACAGTATATCCGGAATTGCTTGAATTAGACGAGGATGAACAGCATCAGCCGGCAACGGTCAAACGAGGCTACCAGATATTTGATTATGCGTCAAACAAAAGACATTATGAAGACGTACATTTTCTCAACAACCAGGAATACAATAAGATCCTTGAGATGCCAGGGTATTTGGCCAGGCTTTGTCGGCCATCAGCAGCACGTGACAAGAAGCGGATGCTGGGAAGCCATCAAGAGAAGCAAGAGGAGAATATGCAGGATGAACAGAAAGAAGGGCTGCAGAATAGTAAGCAGGATGAAGAAGGGCAGGATGTGCATCAGAATAAACAGGAAGATCAGGAAGATCAGGAAGATCAGGAATACACCAACCTGACGGGTGTAGAATCGTGGGAAAATCAGGCAAAACTGTTAAGTGGTCACGTGGCCAAGATCCCATCTTTTAATATTGTTGTGTATGAATTGCCAGAGATATCAGACTCAGAGTTTGACCAGCTTTGGGACGTGTATCATAACCCATGGAAAGACATACATTATCTTGGGTATTTTAGATTATATGCTGTTCCGAAGATCAAGCCGTCCTGAAGTGATACTACTTAGAATACTTATACACTTACTAGATGATAGACATGCTATCGTGATACACTTACTACAGTTACTAGTTGGTTAGTTACTTAATTACTTTGTTGGTTAGTCGCTTAATTTCTCACTTACTTAGTTACCTAGTTACCTAGTTACTTGGCTACTCAGTCACTTAGTCATTTCCTTACTCAGTCACTTAGTTTCTTAGCCACTTAGTTACTTTTTCAATACTTAGTTACTTACTCAACCACGCAGTCATTTAGCCAGTCACTTGGTCACTTAGTACCCCATTTGCATAATACACTCACCATTTGTTCATTTACTCATTTATTTAATCATTTAATCATTTCTTCATTTATTTCTTCATTTATTTCTTCATTTTATAATTTAACACCCACTATGTAAAAAGAGCACTGCTCATCCCTCGAATGTTGATAGAATGTTGATAGAATGCTGATTGGAATATGTACATGTCCATACTAAAACATAAGGCAGTTATGCTTTACCATAGCTTCTTACTTATGGTTAGGAATAACCTTCAACGTGTTAGTCTCCTTGTCAACAATAACCTTCACCACCTTATCATTATTCTTGATCTTTCCATTAATCAATAACACCGACAATGGATTCAAGATACTCTTGATAATGAACCGGTTCAAAGGTCTAGCACCATAATTAGGATCATAACCACCGTTTTCAACAATCCAGTTCTTCACATCCTCACTAAGATCAAGCTTGAATGACTTGTTATTATCCTCAATATTTTTTTGAATTTCTTTAATTCTGATATCAATGATTTTCCGCATAGCAGTCTTGGAAAGCTTGTTGAAGATAATCAAATCATCCAATCTGTTCAAGAATTCAGGAGGATAGCGACTTTTAACTACATCCAACACTTTGGTCTTGACACTGTCGGTGATCACATTATTTTCCTCGTCATTGGAGGTATGATTGACAGCTTCATCAGTCATAAAGTACTCTTGACCAAGATTTGAAGTCAAAATAATGATCGTATTCTTGAAATCAATCTTAGTACCACGACTGTCAGTCAACTGACCATCGTCTAAGACTTGCAAAAGCAACTTATTGATGTCAGGATGTGCCTTTTCGAATTCGTCGAAAAGAACGATCGAATATGGCTTTGTTTTAACCTTGTTGGTTAACTCACCACCTCCACCCAAATCATCATATCCAACATATCCCGGTGGAGCACCAATCAACCTCGATATGCTGAACTTCTCTTGGAACTCAGACATGTCGAACCTGATAATAGCCGACTCGTCGCTGAACAAGAACGAGGCCAATTTCTTGGTCAATTGCGTCTTACCAGTACCTGTTGGTCCTAGGAACATGAAGCTGGCAATCGGCCTTTTACTGTCGGTCAACCCAGCTCTTTGTAATCTGACAGCATCACTGACAACTTTGACGGCCTGATTCTGGCCAACAATGTCCTTTTTCAAGGTCTGTTCCATATTGAGTAATCTCTGAGTATCAGGCTTTAAAATGGAGTCCATTGGGATCCCTGTGGTGTTGGATATCACCCGCGCAATGTCTTCAGGCGTGATGGAATCATGAAGCAAGGCAACCTCGCTGCTATTGGAATCAAGGGTATATTGGTCGTTTAACTTGTTGATTTTCTCAATAGTGTTTGGAATCGAGGCGTATTTCAACTCAGAAGCCTTCTGATATTCACCTGTTCTTTGATACGTATCCAAATCCAGCTTGAATTTCTCCAACTTCTTCTTTTCGTTGTTGATTTCCTCGATTTTCGACTTCTCCTCCTGCCATCTCTCAACAAGCGAGTCATGTTCTACCTGGAGTGTGGCCAACGTGCTGTTAAGCGACTCCTTTTTAGCCTTGATTGACGGAGTAGACTCCTCTTTTTTCAACGACTCTAACTCGATCTTAATGGTCATAATCTTGTACTCTAACTTCTGAATAGGATCAGGCTTGGACTCGTGCTGCAATCTGATTGACGAACAGGCCTCGTCAATCAAATCAATGGCCTTATCGGGCAAATAACGATCGGTTATGTACCTATCACTAAGGGTAACAGCCGAAACAATGGCATCATCGTTGATTTTGACTCCATGATGCACCTCATATTTCTCTTTTAGACCACGTAAGATCGAGATCGAGTCTGTGGGAGTTGGCTCATTGATCAAAACCTTCTGGAATCTTCTGGCAAGAGCCAAATCCTTCTCAATAAACTTTCTGTACTCGTCAATGGTAGTTGCACCAACACAATGTAGCTTACCTCTGGCCAAATCGGGCTTCAAAAGATTAGAAACATCAATAGATGACCCATCAGTCTTACCCAACCCCATCAAAAGATGGATCTCGTCGATGAATAGAATGATGTTTCCGCTTTCCTTGTGGATTTCCGTCAATAATTTGTTCAATCTCTCCTCAACATCACCGCGCATTTTGGACCCGGCCATGACCTTAGACAAGTCCAACGAGATGATACGTTTGCTCTTCATGCTTTCAGGAACCTGCTTGTTCACGATTCGTTGGGCTAATCCTTCAAGAATGGCCGTCTTACCGGTACCAGCAGGCCCGATCAAAATGGGGTTATTTTTGGTTCTCCGCGAAAGAATCTGGATGGTCCGCGAAATCTCCTCATCACGGCCAATCACCGGGTCAAGAGACCCTTCACGTGCCATGGCAGTCAAATCAGACCCAAACTCCTCCAATGCGGACTTCTCGGGTCCCTGTTGCTGGGGATTCATGCGCATCTGCATGTTGTTAGGAGACGAACCGGAAAAGAGCCTGGCTGGGGCCCTAGAGATAATTGAGAGATTAACTGGCGACAATGCAGCTCGTTTTGGTTGAGAAAAATGTTTTTGACCGGTCATATTGAACCCATGGTACCCATGATATTGTCTAGCTGCCAAACATGGGGCAGCTATGGGGTTGGCCCCCACAGTATACCGCCGACAGAGCAGATCTATAGAGTTTTTTGGTATTAATCTACTTGAAAGCATTTTAATGGATGTATATTTGAATATTTACTGATTCTGTCAAACAGATACGAATGGCAAGCCAACTTCAGCTGTTTAACACTAGGCCCATCGAGGCTTTATATTAAATTTTTCACTTTATGTAGGTGAAAAATTGCTGTTTTACTTAGTTAGGAATCTCCAGGTTTTGAGAGAAAAAACCCTAAACAGCAACCTTGCGAGTTCTGGAACATTCTGGGATATTCGTTTGCTTTCTATTGTTGTGGGACCGCGGGAGTGGTATCTCTTGGGCCGAGGCAATGGTAATGGCCATAGGCATTGGCCTTAGGGATGGTGTCTATGATTATGGTATCTATGAGGACGAAGAGGATCGTAAAGTACTATATCCTTTATGGTATTCTAAGGCATCTATGATATATAGGCATCTATGAGTATCTATGAGATTAGGCATCTGTGATTTATGGTATCTCACATATAAGGTGTCTATGTTCTATACCACCTATGATATCTATAAGTATCTCGAAGATCGCCAGGAACTATATCCTCAATGGTGATCTCATGCATCTATAGTATCTATGGGCATTCATCAACATCTATGATAATATCTATGGCAACATCTAATAAATGTCTAAACGAATGTATATCAAATAAATATGGCAAACAAATATGGCAAACAATGTAAGTAAAGATAACTCGGAAGCAGATAAAAAGAGGAGAACTAAATGCAGTAGGGAGCTCTAGAGGGTCAAGAATTTGAACATCATAAAGAGAATGGGTATAAATGGTTTCTAAAAAATTGCTTAATGACAAAACGTAAATGATGACCATCATGTCGATCTCGCTAGTTCAGAAAATATCTCATGAATGAACTGCGTTGTAGACGTATTTTGCGAGTGCTTTATAATATAATTACGGCGATTCAGTTTATATGGGTCTTCAACCTTTGCTCTACAGAAAGGACAGGTATCTGAGTTCTGAAGCCACGTATAGAGACAATTACTACCGAAAATATGTCCACAAGGCAACTCTGTAGCAGTATGTTTAGAGTCGTCGAATTTTTCTTTGTCGCGGGCAGCGCCTGAAGAAGCACCAGTAGAGGCGTCCTCAGAGGCTGCAGGGCCATCAGAAGCGCCCAGCGAAGCACCAGTATTAGCGCTTGGGCCACCATTAGTGCTCGATGTACCGTCAACGCTCTCGGGTGGCAGAGTCGGATGGATAAGCAAATCCGATATTGCCACCCTCCGAGCTGGCGGTCTTGCTGGTGACAATCTCTGTGGTCTTTGTGGCATCGAAATTGAGGGGTTAATCAGCGGCAAAGAGATATGCGGAGGTGGGGGAAGAATAGCCGCAGGATCCGCATATCCGGATGCCGCGGCATCACTATTAATATTGTTATTATTATTATTCTGACTATCTATTTGTCTAGCTAAACCGCTGTCCAACTTGGTCTTCTTAGACTGGCTGAAGGACGCATTTCTAGGTCTTTTATTGTTCTCGTTAACAGTTTCAGAAGCCTCTTCGAGCTTCTCCTTTCCTTTAGCGCCGTCATTAACATCATCATTGGTCTCAGGCTCGAATTCAAACTCATCATAGCAAATAGAGCAACAGTTTTCCTTCTCAGGATCGAACTCGTGCTTATGATTGTATGTTTTAAGTTCTTTGAACCGCTTCAAACTGATGGCTTTAGATGAATTCCCGTCGTCAAAGATAATGGCCTCGGCAAAATGAAACTGGTTATCAAAAGACATGATGGAGGTGGAGAAGCGCCTTCCCGGACCGGAATCTTCATCACCATCAGCTTGGTCATCCTCACCCCGACGAGCCGGTCCGAAAGTGGAATAGCTGAAAAAACTAGGACCAACAACCACAGATTCGAATGATGGTCTTCTAGATTCTGAGCGCAGGGTTCTTGGGCTTTCCAAGTTAACTGTGTTATCTTGAGGAGAACGGTTACTTTCTCTTACTCGTGAGAAAAGATAGAGTCTTCTTGTGCGATGGTTGCTCCAGAATAGAGTCAAAGGGGAGCCGGCTTCATAAGATGGGACAAGTGGGAAGGGGCGAGCATTTCCGGAGCTGTTATTACTTGATGAAGGGGAGGCACCAGCAGAAGAGTCTTCAGCCTGGCTCGGGCTCAGGCTCAGGCTCAGATCATGGGGACTGGATGCTTGAGACATTGTGATTGGTAGCTGCAAACTGGTTGGTCCTCAGAACAGAGGGTGATTTTCAAGCAGCAGCAAGGGTAGTTGGTTGGTCTTATAATAGACAGCTACTGATGTAGGGTGCTTGATAGATACTGAAATTGATAGCAAAAACCAAAAATAACGATTAAGGCAGAAAAGGAGAGAAACTGATTATTCAGCTGACTGGGATTGTATGAGATTCCGCTTGTTTTCAGGCTTTATTTTATGGTTTGGGCGGGTTTGGGAACGGTTGGGGGAGACATTGGTGCGGCTTTTGGGTATTTTTTAAGGAGGAAATCATAGATTCGGGGAAGATTTGGGGCAATTCTGTCGCATCGGGAGGGGGCGCCCCCGGGCCGTCCACAGCGCTCTAGTGTTACTACAAACAAACGATGGAATTAATTAATTAAAGTAAGCTGTTTGGGTATTGTTTTAAGAGTTTGAATACCATTGTTGTGAGCATATTAAGTGATCCTAGGAGGGGTGAGATTTTGCTTTGCGAGAAGGGATTAAAAGAGGAGTATATCATATTATGTTATTGCATTACTAGCATTACTGGCTTTACTGGCATTATAGGCCCTGCTTTAAGAATTTAATACTATTACTCGTAACATGAAACTACAACAAATATCTGTTGCTGCCTTCCAAACATAGATTTTTTAGGCACATATGTAAAGTGGTTATGGTACATACCAGCAGTCTACCAGCAGCTGGTTACAGGTGTCCGTAGAATCGGTACTATTATTACCGCTACTAATTAGTTCTGTAATCCATCTAACTCCTCTGGTAATTTCCCTTTTATGCTCCAAATCCGGTTTTTCTTCCTTAATCCCCTTCTATTCAGACTTCCGTATATGGAGGATCAATATGATTTATATCTGTTGATTAATGTAACTAATTACCCTTTACAGTGCGGATCGAGCTCTATTTGACCCCGTAAAAATCCCAACAGGGAAGATGCGAGCGTGTCACGTGTCGTGCCTTAGAAATGGGCTTGTTCCTACAATAAGGTCTCTTGGGTGTACGGTAGTCTTTGAAGAGATATTTGTTCATTATATAGATATAGAAAGATGGTAAGTAAGGTAGTAAGCATAATTAGAGAAGCGAAAGAAAAGAATGAAGAGGAAAAATATAGTGTGAAGTCTCCGCCTGCAGAGACTTATGCCCCGAGATCATAGCATAGCTTAAGCTGTGGCTGTGGCTGCAGCTGCGGCTGCCGTAGTGGTAGACTTGTTCTTAAACTTGTTAATCATGTACTGTGCCACAAGAAGACCACCAGCACCCACACCGGCACCCTTAAGGAATGGACTTTTATTGGCTGAGAACCAACTGGTTCCAGCAGGAACTTCGGCTTTAGCATCAGCCTCAGGTTCAGCAATTGGAGCTGCCCAGGCAGCACTGAGAAGGGTGACTGCGACAAAAATGTTAAAGCACTTCATATTGTGATTGTTAGTTAGATGTGATGTGTATGAAATTTGAATGATAATTTCTTGAATTATTGGTGGGTGTTAAAGTTACATTTAAACACTGTTGAGTATTTTCCATTCAGGATATTATCCTTTATATATCCTGTCAATGGATAAATATAGACTACAGCTATATAGTTTGGTAACAGCCACATTTCGTGGATCTCATTCCTGAGGCGTTAGTGTACCATTGGAATTCCGTTCGTATCCTCATGAGGCACCACTCAAACGGAAAAATACAAATCTCAACGTGTATGGTATTATTTATCTATATAATGCTTTGCCCCGTAACTTGCAAGAATGGATACAAATTCCCACGTTGTTTCTTGGTAAGGGCATCATATTTGAAAGTGAAGAGTATTCTGTGGTAGTATAGGCGTAGCCGTATAGCTGTCATACTCCGCCTTTGGATGGAAAATAGATCCACCCGTACATCTCTCCCACATACAGTTTTCAACATGCTTTTTCTGTAATTAATAATTAATCTGTGTTGTGAGATGTAAGAGTGTAAGAAGACAGGCTATTTGGGGCTTGAGATGATTTGTCTAATTTTTAAGATATTCTTAAGAGTTCAGGATACTAGAATCAAAAAAATTAATGATGTCAGTACAACATGAAAACTCAGATATGTCTCGTTTTATTATACTCAGAACACGTACATCAGAAGCCCGCCATATATTAAATTACAATCAATGTCATCTCAAATACTACCAATTTTAAAAGCAGTAAGGGCAGTATTATATATCATATTCTGTTCATTTACGTCCTCAACCTCATAATAAACATGGAAACCATATCTAAATTAATATCAACTTGCTATTCTACCCTTCTACTGATATTTTATTTTATTGTTCCATATAATGTAGACTATTTACTATATACCCGAATTCCTCCATCAAACCAACTCCCTGTAGCTCAATTTTCTCACGGGATAATCGTACAATTTATAATAATCGAGCAACTGGTCACCCAAGTACGTCTTCCCATTGTCTTCGGAAGGAATCTTGAAGAAGTTCTTTGCCTTGGATTTGGACGTGTTACCCATAAACCAGAACTCAAAACAGTTAGCAGTAAGTCCAAAATTAAAATGGTTAATCTTTCTGTTCTTTTTAGCTCTGGCAAGATCTAATAACTGCGTCAATCCCACTACTTTACATAAACTACCGCAACAGAAGCCAAATAATTTGACCGGCAACTGTAACACTTTCTTGAACGATAATTTAGCAAGTGAGAAGCTTTGAGCATGATTTGCAAGCACATTATCGATTCCTGGTTCTCCTTCACCAGTTAAGCGGGACTTTTCACTATCTTCACTGTCGCTAATTCCAGCGAGCGTGTCTTCAAGGGGATTTTCGAGCTCCTTAAGCAACTCCATTGGAACTGGCGAGTAGTAGTAGTCGGTATTGACATGCTTCAACTCACCAGCCTCGTAGCTGGTCAAATTTCTCGATATTTGATACAATTGAACTGCTATCAAGAAAAATATCCAGAACGCTTGGAACAAACAGAACGCTAGAAGAACAAAAATAGGGAACGATTTGTAATATCCGTTGCATAAATTCGTGGAAAGAATAGAGCAGGTGTCTTTTTTGAGCCCTGATCCTGACGCATTCACAGGAGAATGTGGAGGTCGCTTAACGGTCTTGTATTTGTGGTTGTCGTTGTATGTATACTGGGTTGAATCGTTGGCAATAATGTGGAAATAGGTAGAACAAAGCGATGCAAACATACAAATCGATGCAAATAGCAGGAATACAAAGAATAAGAATACCTTGTGGTTACGTAGCCCGATATCATTATAAACCCAAGGGCAAAAATGGTCGAATCGGGCAATCAAACACTTGGAAAACTCAGAGTATTTCGATCTGAGGGGTCTTCTAATAAACGTATATACACAGAAGTATCTGGAGTCGAATTTGCCCATGCTGACCAACTCCTGCACGTCCTCCTTGAGCTTCTCGCTTAAGTTCTTCTTGCCCTGGTCTTCCTGCGACAAGGGCTCAGAATCAGTTCCTATCTCCGCGCTTGCCTTACGAATACTGGCGTCTACGATTTTACCGGGATTCAAAAACATAGTTTTGAAGAAACAATAGACTACAATGGACGCAAGAATCCCGAACATCACGTTCTGAAAAATGTTGATGTCAAGGGTTGTAGGCAAAATCTTGAAAAACCATGTGACAATCACCCAGAACGCAGTAGCCGAGAAAACTCCTGACAAGAACGGCGACACAAAGAACCGTTTCAGCGACTGGGTGTAGGTGGGGAACACTAGCTTCACGAGGAAGAAGTATGCCAGCGCGTAGGTCACTGCGATCAAGATCAATGACTGCCAGAGCCTGAACTGGGCGGTGATGAAGTCCAACGTGAGGCCCATGGCCAAGTATGGCGTTAAAAAGGTTATGAGCTTTGGAAGTTTTGGGTTTTTCTTGAAGATTTCGGGCATTTTGAGGTCGTTGCCCTCGTGATCCTTGCCGCATTTCTGCAACACTTTCTGGAACGTCTTGACGTTATCCATATCAATTGCCAAGTCGAAGGCGTTCTTCCCCTCGTTTGTGGTCATAAAGATGTCGGCCCCGGCGCTTATTAAGTTGCGGAGACACAATGCATTTGCCTTGATCAACGACCAGTGGAGCGCAGTCAAACCAGACTCATCACGTTTATTAACGTCGGCGCCAAAATGAAGAAGTGCAGCAACAGAAAGTGAGTCTCCCTGATACCCCGCCCAATGCAAGGATGTACGGTTGTTGGGGCTCGGAGAATCCGGATCGATGTCGGTATGCACAAGAAGGTATATCACCAACATGATGTTGGAAGAATGCGTGGCCAAATGCAATGCATTGAAGCCCTGGCCATCTAACATTTTCGGGTCACCCCCGTTTTTCAATAAACAGTCCACAATGTACACCAAACCGTACCGGGAGGCCCAATGAAGCGGGGTTGCACTCAAATCGCCCCCTGGGAGGTTGATGTTTGAGCCTTTGCTGATAAGATATTTACAGATGCTCAAATGGTTGTTTATGGCTGCCCAATGAAGTCCCGAGATGTTTTCCTTGTCGCAATCATTTACCGCCACATAGTCGTGTTCGATGAGATCCTGAATACTCTGCAAGTCTCCATTACGACATGCATTCATGTATTGGTCCACCAACTCCGCTTTATCCGAGACTATGGACTGATTGTGGAGGGCAATCATCGAGCTATTTCTCTCGTGAGACATGATGATTTTAGTTGCAAAAGACTGAGCAAATACCAACAGAACAGTAACAGAAGCCGATGATCTGACACGCTACCACCACCAATGATCTGATATGTAGCTGTTTCGATGTTTTTGGGTTGTTTGTAGCCAGCTAGATCTATGCTATTGATGTCTCCATGATCTGTTTTCATTTCAACTTCTAATCTATATATAATGAAAAATAAAAATAAATATTTTCTGCATACTTAATGACACGAAGAAAAAACGAGGGTCACAAAGCAAAATTATCAGCCTCTGAACACTTGCAGACGTCATTTATTTCGGGTGGGCGAAGCTGCAGCTGTATATACCGGACTGGACATACGTAAGAATGGACCAGTTGATTGAACGCCTTGGTGCGCTAGAAATTGACTCATTCAACCAATATTCTCCAGAGGAGACGGCTCAATTGATCGAAGATGTATTCAGCCTGCCAAAATCGCAACTTCTAGCCAATGGCAAAACGTGCATGACAATCCACCTGATATTTGTGCGCATCAGCAGCGGTTCGTATCCCGCTGTGAGCGTGAAAAATCTTTTAGCTTCTAGATTGGTCACCATCGACCAGAAGCTCAACGATTTCCTGATCATCAGACGGATCTATTATGGCGGATCCTCGAACCGAAAAGAGGTGGATTTCGCCAAGGAACTGAATATCGCCAACTTGGTGCTTAATCTTGTTGGTTCCTCAAAAGAGTCCTCAAAACTTCTTAATGAGCTTCTTTCTAACAGCTTACGCACCTTGAAGGGCCTTATGAACACGACCCAGCCTAAACAGAACGATGTCTACTTGAACTTATTGTTTTGGTATCTTGGGTTCACGAAACATGTTGCCGAGGCCTCAAAATTGGCTGAAAGAGTCATTCCAATGCTTTTATCTTTTGGCTATGTGCTAATAGATGAAGACTCTTTGGTGGTCAGCTCGTCTGCCACAAGAGTGCGAGAACTCGATGTGATATACAGAATGATATTTTTGAGGCTTGCGTCTCCAAATTTGATTGGCCAAACCAGCCCAATAATATTCAGCGAGTTAGAGAATTATACTATTTTAGATGACCTGTCAAATAACCACAGAAGATTGGTTTTATTACGCAACATGAAGTATCTTCTCCAAACATTTCCAAAGGAATCGTCACAATTCTTCCAAAGTGAAGCATTCATGACTTTTCTTAACGATAACATCCTCAGACTTATCCAATATTACTCAATAGCTACAAAAAATAACTCCTCCACAAATGACGCCATCAATCAAGAGCTTATTGTGAATATTCTTGAGGTGTTTGATGCCGTCATCATTGACGAGGCCTGTACTTCCTTGATTTTAAAAAACTATTTAGAGCTTCTTATGGAATTAGTTCATTTGAAGAACGACAACGAAAACAATCAATTGATGCCTGTTCTCGCCAGTTTGGTGATAGTTAAAAGCTGGAACACATACCAACAGCTTTTAACCGCCAAAGCAGATCCTCAACAGCCCTCACAAGACGTAGAAGTTAACGAAAATATTGATTTGGGGATCTTCTTTGATGTGTTTACAAAGACATTGACTTTGAAGCCCAAAACAGCTAAAAAGGGTGATAACGTAGACAAATTCAGACTCATTTTAGATAAACATTGTATTGAAGGTCTCGCGTATATAAGTTTAAAAGTGAAGTACAAACAACTGTTAAGAACAAATTTGCCATTGATATCTAAGATATGCAAACTTGCTACCGAGCAAATCAAGGATTTGAAAGTGTTAAAGACGAGCAATGAGCTTCAAGATGTCGAAGATAATGATAATACTAAAATAAAGACCAACAGTAATGGCGATGTTCCAATGAGCAGTGAGTTGATATACGGTGTTGTGCTTATAATTTCCAACATCACAAGCTTTAATCCTAAATTATCTAAAGAAGAAGAATCTATAGCTTATTTAAGAAATTATTCGTCAATGAATACCATGACCAACAACGACAAGAGACTCAAAAACGATAAGTTTGGTCTCGATGAAAAAGACGATGACGCGGAGATTGAGGCTTTTTTAAGCAAGTTCTTGGTTATCCATCATTATGAGTTTATTTCGCTGTTCAATAACTTTTTTAGCACATTAACTGAAAACATCCGTAATCAAATGATTAGATTCATCTACAACGTCTCGTTGCAGAAGCAATTTCGCGTGGAGCTTGTTAAGCAAGGAGGATTGAATCTATTACTTGATTATCTTATTACTGATGATGAGAGTTACAAGAAAAAGATGAAAAACAACGCTTCTGAAGAGTATAATAATCCTTTCAGGTTATTCGCCTTGAGATCGCTAGCTAAGACATTGATATCAAACAATCCTACATTAATATTCAAGAAGCATAGTGTTATAGATGCCGTGAGATTTTTAGTCGAACTTTTAGACGACAGTAGCTCTCTAATCGAAACATCTACTGATAGTGCAGACTCTACAGTGAATGATAAGAAGAAAATTGCAATTGGGAAGTTTATTTCTCGTTATGTTGTTCCTTTAGACATGCTTGAGTCCCTTCTTTCCCTAACTAATCTTGCATCATTGGAGGACATGAAAATTAAGGAAGTCATTACCACTACATGCTGGCCGTATTTGGAAAACTTAATGTTAGATACAAACGAAAACATCCAGAAAGAGTGTCTTGGCTTGATTTGCAACTTAATTATTTGTCCTGTATGTGCAAATAAGTTCTTTAATATGGAAAATCTGGTCTCTAAAAAGAGATTGGAGATCCTTATAAAGTTGATCAATTCCAATAATATTAAAACGCAGATTGTCGTTCTTAATGTATTCATTAATGCATGTGAGTATGATATAATTGCAGAACAGCTTTACAATAAAGAAGAGCTCTTCGAGAAATTAATTATTATTCTCAACGATATCGAGGAATACAATAGAAGCGAAACAGCTCAGGATGTGGAGGATCTACTTATGAGAGTCTTCTATTTGATATTAACCATTATTGAGTCTTTGAAAGGCGATACTGTTAAAATTGATGTTATTAAAGGATACACTTTTGCAAAGACGTCAGACGAGAAAATAACTGAGGTTAATTTGACAGTTTTGAGCGGAATCACTCAAGCTATGAATATTGTTGATAATGATGAAATCATCGGCATGATGCTTGAAATAGCAAGGGCGTTGAAATAGGAAGAGTGTTAACAACCGGTGCTGTAATTAGAAATGATGTCCCTAGCGTAAGCGAGGTCCAAAAAAAAAAAATAGAGAAGAACCTAGAATAAATCCCAACAAACCGCTGTTAATCGACTTTGGATTGTCTATTTATACCCAGAAAAGAGACGGTCAAAGAATATACTGCATTACGCAATCCTCATTATTTAAGGATTACTAGCAGTTGCTAAAATTGTTTGTGGTAGATTTAATCCCCTAAGTAATTATCCTATTGCTATTATATTCTTTTATTGTTTTGTAGAAGTAGATAGTTCATATAATTGACCAATCAGGGAAGGAGTTGAGAATTATCGTCATCCGGAGTGAGCAATAAGTAATTCAGTTGAGTTGAAAATGTGTTAGAGATATCGTTAGATCGGTTGATACCTGATTTGATTTCAACTTCAGGTAACGCCAAGACAAGTTCAGTTGATATAAAGGTACTGAGCATTTCAATCATAGTGAATAATCGATTAAAATAAATATCAAACATATTGTTAATTCATTGCTAGGCCATAAAACTACTCACCTCTTGTAATTATAATTCTAAGGTCATACTATACTGTCGGTTTACATTAAATAACTAACCATATCTGCTGCTAATACCAATTTGTCAGACTCAAACACGAATTTCATGGCGCAGGTTCAGGAAAGAGACAAAAAAATTCCACAGCTTTAACCTATTACTAGACTACCGACTATGTCCTCTATAAGTTCGATTAAACGGTGAGGATCCGTCAAATCGAAGCGGGCCGTCAATTCAATCAGATTAGGTCTTCCTATTTCTAGGACAAGGCAATATTATTGAGCAGAAGTTCTACAAGAACTGCACATTCTTGAAGATCACAGGAAATGGAAGTTTCTATCGACTTTCTCAAGAAATCGCTAGCTGAATACCAATACGGTATGATCTTTATGGATAATCAAATGCCTAGGATTGATGGAGAGGCTGCTACAAAGTTAACCAGAGAGCAACTAGATTACTGTGGTCTAATCATCGCATCGACTGCCTTTACAGGCTCATAGTCACCCTGGTTTCTTGGTGGCTTTAGAAATCAGTCATACTTATCACAAACCTTTCCTAGCTTTTAAATGGTTGATAACTTCTCCAATATTTTTTTTTAATTCTTTTGGGCCATTCTATTAATAGAATAATAGCTGTTTTTATTAGATGCTAATGCTAATGTTTGTATTTGGAAGCCAAATCTCTAAAATTCAAAGGCTGTTTGTGTTTGTGGATATAACAGTAAGAGGCACAAAAACAGGAAAAACCCAAGAAAATGTGACTATTTTCTCGGATGTAAAAAAAAATATTTTTCTTCGCTAAGGTTCTGCCAAGACCTGTCAAAACTTTGACGCATCAATACGCATTACCGAATTTCGGCACACCTCGTTTAACCCTTATGAGACGAAAGTGTCGTTGGTCACATGAAACCAGGGGCCTTTCTTCAAGGCACAAATCATCTATATGAATTTCTTTATTATATCTGTTAATATACAGGTCTATATTATCTTACTCTACAAGCAAATATAGCTAGTTATACGATATAATATTCGATATTCTAATTTAAACCCAAAGGACTATCAAACACCAACTTACTGAAAATGGAACCTAATTATCAATTACGTGGAGACCAAGAGGGGTCTAAGGTATTCCTCAGTGAAGATGACTATTTAACTCTAAACTGTCATGACAATGATACTCCTAACTTCGATGCAATTAGATCCCCTTTAGAGGACTCTACTCCAGGTATTACTTCCCAAAATGGCACTATGCAGTTCCTGAGTCTGCTGATATCGTTAGCCTACCTAGGAAGAGCTTCCTGATTAACACAAACAGTTCCAGCGCAGATATCAATGTGACCACTTGTAAAAAAGTTACTACCATTATTGATGTAGCTAACTTGCCTAAAAAAAAAGCTCAGCTTACCAAGGATGGGTGCCAGTGTCAACACAGATAACAATGCTACTTCCAATCAATATTGGGCTAAATCACGCATCGATAACTCTGCAGGTAATGCTGATCAACATAATCAAAGTGACACTGAATCTGGATATAATTTGCAGGACATTAATACCCCTGGAACGATCTCTAATAGATTAAGTACAGCAATAAATTTTATATTCTAACCACATAAAGCTACGGAATTGAACTCAGAAGCAAGAAAGTATATCCCTATATTTAGTACTGCCAGATGCGAAGATCCAGATTGTAACAACCACGCGCCTGTAGTCGATATTTCTTCGTTTGATGTTGACTTTGCCAATGTAAACTTCAATGACGACGAGGCTCCCATTGTGATTGTGAAGTTCTCTTGGCTTGAATGCAGCAGTGTCAACACAGATAACAATGCTACTTCCAATCAATGTCGTGTATTATAGAGTTGTATTATTAGGATTTTTGTTATTCTTCTTATTGTTGTGAATATATTATTATTCCCGCCCCTACTCGGATCCCAAATCATCTATATCATCAGCCTCTTTTAATTCCTCTTTATAGAGTTCCTTGATTAATTCTCAAGCTTGCCTAGATTTCATCTATTTCTTAATCTGATCTATAGCTGTGATTCTGCTTTCAATCTTATATTATATATATCATATATTATTGTCGTAACATATCTCTTTTACACGAGGCAAAATCATAAATATTGGCCCTACAGGCCCTAAGCGCCCACTTTCTTCCGTTTGTTCTTTTTCTCCATCTTCTTTGTACAATCCGGACAATACCATTTCCCCACCGGTTCTGCAGTCAAGCCCACACATTTATAATGGAACCATTCATATTTACATTTACTGTTGTCGCAACCAATCATTTCTCCAAAAGACACTTGACGACAGAAACAATACAACGACTGGTCCTCTGTGACATCTCCAACGCTTTTGGTTGGCGTGTTGCCAACGCTTGAAGGCACACCCATACTGCTTCCCACTTTAACCACACTGCCCATACTGCCCCGACCAGGGCCACCAGAAATACCGCTCTCTGCTGTGGCACGTGTTGGCGTGGCGCTTAATTCTGAGTTGTTTTTGCTACCGACACCACCATTCATATCTAGTTTGAGTTCATTACCATTACTGTAAGCACCAGGGTTGCTGCTGCTGCCCCTTTTATAGCCTGCTTCTGATTTGAATTCCGAACGCTCATCACCTGATTTCAAGCCGCCTGCATTATGACCTGCACCTATGCTGTCACTGACACGTGCCTCACGATCGCTTTTAACAGACGCTGCACCTGCGGACTCACTCAACACCGAGGTGGACCGACCCCTTCCGTCATCTAGTTTTTGTTTTTTCGTCGGTCTGGCGGATGCTGGGGTGTTTGACTGGCGACTAGACGATTTGCGATGTTCTCTTCCATTTTTATGGTGCGATCTTGAGTCGCTCATCATAGACGACGCGTCATCGAAAAGTATGTCGCTATCCATTGGAAAAAGGGAATCGTTGTCGCCAATACTTTGATACAATCCCTGGCTTTCGAGCTTTGCCAAATCGCTCTCTAATCGCACAAGATGCCTCGTGACGCTATATAAGCAACTGTTTGCAATCTTACATTTCTCTTTCTGTAGCTTCTCGCATTCATCTAAATAGCCCTGGATCTTCGGATAAAGAACTGTCTCCTTCGGGTTTACAGCAAGCGATCCGTTCTGCTTGATGAATTTATGGATCTGCGCGTCTAATTGTTGCGCTTTCTTTCGACTATCGTAGAATTTCAAGTCTTTTTCCTTCAACTCGTTCAAAAGATGTGTGAGCTCCGCAGGAAGATTACTTAAATCGCCCATATAGCGATCCAATACACTAGCTGGATCCAAAGACATTTTTGCTGCCGAACTGATATGTTTTCTGTAGGCTTTCCGTCAGACTTCGTGTCTTTAAGATTCCTTCTCCCTCGTTTGTTGTGATTGGCCACCGGCGCTTAATATTGTAAAAATTTGCCATCCAGTTTTTCGGGGGTACTTGTTATACCATATCCACGGTACAATACCCTACATTCAGACCTGTCGACAGAGTGTGAAAAACAAATTAAGCAGTGAAAAATCCAGCATCAATATGGAGACGAATCCTACAATAACTGCCATTTAATCATCGTCTTCAACACACCCTTCATGATAGACTGAAGATGATGTTCAGATTCAATAAGGTTTTTTTCTTTCTCGCCTGGACGGTATGTCTTGTGGGCGCGGTTTATGATGACGAGGCGTTCAAAACAGATTGGCATTTACAGCAGCTTGGAAATATTAGACACTCGGTCTTATCTGACTCCGGACTCATATACTCTGTGGTATCTGACTCAAACATTTTGTCTGTGTTACACAACGAAAACGGAAGACTTCAGTGGAGACAGCAATTGGACTTCACGGTGGAGACGCTAGCATTGATCGAGGACCAGTTCGTGGTTACGAGCGATGGCGACCAGCAAGGGATCCAAGTATGGAATGCAACATCGAGTTATTTGGTGGACGAAATTGCGGGTCCTGGGACCAAACTTGTTCTTGTGACGAGGGACGGCTTTTTGTTTGCAGATACTGCTGGAAACTTGAAGTTATGGAGCAATAAGACTGTTACCGATAGCAAGGTTAGAATATCAGCAACAGATGTGCAAATAAAGGCTTCTCAAATAGAGGGGACCTCTCAGGTGTTGGTTTTTGTTGCAGGTGCCGAAATATTGCTATTGGACACTCAGAAAATGGCGCTGATTTCGTCTGTTTCGAGCAGTAGTGTATTAAGCAATTTTGGGCGTTTATTGAAGATGTTCAGCAACAAAATATTCTATGAAACCACCAGCGGATTGGTGAATGTGTTTGCATTGGGAGCTAAAGACACTGATTTGTCGCAGGGTAAACTCATCAGAACCGGTTATGAGGCGTCTCAGTTTGACTCTTTGGATTTGAACTCGTATTTATTGCTAAGCAACGACGATTTTTACATTTCCAATGTTGAAAACGTGCATCCTTTCTATGCAACCACTGTTGATAGCCAGCACGTGATCAGCTATTCGGCCAATGACATTCAGATCTTCTACAGCGAGTCTGGGGTGGAGATCAAAGGGTTCCGTCACAATTTGGGCTTGAAAGCTGCTGATATTAAGAAAATAAGCCAATCGTTGACGGCGGACAAAAATGTCTGGGTGATTTTTGAGCTAAATAACGGCGAATTGATCTCTGTTTCTGACGATAAGAAGGTATGGTTTGGCGACGAGTCGTTGTCTCAGATTATTGATTATGTTGTTTACGACCCTAACAAGAATAAGGAGGCTGAGATCGTAGAAAGTATTAGATATTTTGAGGAGGAAGACTCAACTAATATTGTAGATGCATATTTGAAAAGATTGAAGAACCACGTTCTGTTAGTATATCATTTAGAGGCGTTTTTGCGCAGTGCAAACCTCGGCGCTTATCTCAGATTAATCTTTGGTGATGGTGCCGAAGAGTTCTCTAAAAAGGAGATTGAGTTCGGATTGAACAAGGAGATAATTGTCCTCACGGCCAATGGTAAGCTATTCAAGCTCAACAGCAAGAACGGCGCCATAATGTGGAAAGTTGATGACATTAGCAGCGATTCCGAGGCTGAATTCGTCAAATTACTTAACAGTAATAACAAATTCATCGAATTATGGCGTAGTAATGGTGAAATATTGAGATTTGATCCTGTGACCGGTAAAAGGCTTACTGACCATAGATACACCGAAACCACGGATATATCAAAGGTCATTCCTATTGTCAACAGTAAAAACTCGAGTATTCTTGCTGATTACGACTATATTGTCCTAGGTGATAGTGATAAACAGCCTATTTATGTTCCAAATTCATCTGACGACGACAATAATGCCGACAAATACTTCACTATTCAGTCTGAAGAAGGAGTATTACAAAGCTACAAGGTATTGGCAGGGTCTCATGAGATTGTGCCTACTTGGAAGCTTGTTGCTCCTTCAGGATACAGTATTGTATCGACCAGTTCTAACAAGATCAACCCAGAAAGTTATGCGCCTATTGGCCAGGTTCTCGGGGACAGATCGGTGTTGTACAAGTTCTTGTATCCTAGCATAGGTGCTGTTGCTATTAGTGACGGACATAATTTGATTATTCAGCTTGTAGATTTAATTAGCGGAAGAACGTTATATAGTGTAGAACATTTGGCGGAAGAAAAGATCCATATTTCCAGCTTGCAGTTAGTTGTCAACGATAACTATTTGATCTACACGTTTTTTAGTTATTCGCCAATTGTTTCTACCAAGATCAATGTGGTTGATTTCTTCGAGTCAAAGTTCTCGAACAAAAAGACGTTGTCGTCCAAAACAAACGGAAACGAAGAGGTGTCATCTCTTGAAGAAACACTTCCTCAAGCATTCTACAAGTTCAAATCATTCAATTTCCCGTTGAGAATCGAGAAATTGATGCTTTCTGAGAGTAAATTCGACGTTACTATGAAGAATATCATTGTCAAGCTCGAAAACGGCCAGATTTTGTTGATCCCTAAATACTTGATCAATTCCAGAAGAGTAGAAGGCCGTGAGCTCACAAAAGACGAGCAAAACGAGTTCATGTTGCTTCCTTATGATCCAATCATTGACGTCAACAATAACGCAATAATAAACCATAAAAGAACGATACTAGTGAACAAGCAGCTGCCTAAATACGAACATATGTTCACAGTAACTACGAATTTGGAGTCTACTTCAATTGTTTGCTATTTCAATAACGACTTGTTCTGCACAAGAATCTATCCATCGCTACAGTTTGATATTTTAGGATCCAGCTTCAATAAGATCAAATTGGTCTTATCGGTTGCTGGGTTATTGGCCATCTATCTTGTGACGAAGCCAATGGTCGACAACAAGAAGTTGAATTCGTATTGGATAACGAAGTTTGAATGAAGTTATAGTCTAGATAGATTACAATTACAGTTTGCACAGAATGCATGATAATAAGCAGAATAATAGCAAAATATCGTAAATAAAGAATAATATACCGATGCCTGAAGCAATAACCTGTAAGTTGATAAAAAAGCGTTCATAAATAATAAGGGCCAATAATGAAGGCCAGAAACAAAGATGGCCAGTCATAAAGGCCAATAATAAAGACTGACCTAGCGGCCAGTCCTAGTGGCCTGCCCTATCGGCCACTCCCGGTTTCATGTTTTCTCGGAACCTATCGGGAGCAGTCAAATAACGACTTTGTCCCGCAATAGCGGGTGTAGGGATCAGCAAGCTACTGAAACTAGCATTAAGTGCACTGTGCATCGTACTGTTTTCAGGAAACTGATCACTGGTAGGTGAACCCGAGATGATGATCTCCGTCAAGTCATGCAAAAGAATATCATTACCATTGCCATTACCATTGTCGGGTTTCGTATTTTTTGAAGAGGAAGAATTTGACTGGGGCCAGAATTCGCTGGGTTTAGATTTACACTTTATGCTGGTCCCAACGTCTTTAAGTTGTCGTATTGCCTTAGTGTCTTTGAGTTCTCGTATTCGGTTCTTGGCACCCTCGGGGGTCATTGGGATGATTTTTTTGGGTAGCGGAAGAAGTTTACGGATTTTTACTCCTCTTTGCGAAAGGGGGTGTAGCACGAACGATACCGCACCGCCGCCTGCACCACCACCCCCTTCGTATCCGTCTCCCTCACCATCTTCCCAGCTATTACCGTTACCAAAGCGGACCTCGTCGCCACTTATTGGTCGTCCAAGCACTGTCTTGTACTCGTACCTTTTCTGGAGGTTGTCTATCTTGGAGATCAATTCCCAGATCAAGTTATTTCCCACTACCGGAAAGAAATTCGAAAGCAACGAGGCCCAATTATCTATGGAGTTGGATGCAATGTAAATAATGTAAAATACAATGGGCAACGAGAGCAAAAAGATCACATAACTCGTGAGGGCTATGGTCTTTCTATGGAACGCAAATTTACGCTTATGATAGAGATACAAGCTCATCAAGCAGAAAAAGGCTGAAAATCCAACCAAACTAAGCACTATAACTATCACTTGAAACGTATCCTCAGCTCCATCGCTGACCGTGGAGTATGTTGACGTCGTGTAAAACACAATATCGAAGGTTAACTTGGTGCATAAGTAAGTAAGTGTCACAATCTTCGTCATTTTATGGAACCGTATAGGCGACAAGTTTATTATAATCTCTCCCCACGACAATATCATCAAGCTCCAGTTTATTATACTGAACGCATAGGACAACTTGTCTAGCACTATCACGTCCGTGAATATATTAGCATCTTGGTAGTTCTCAAAAAACTGGTCGTCTAAAAGCTTTGTGGTCTTTGCTAAGATTACTGTGCATGAAATAGCATAAAATATCGTGAGAAGACTCACTATAAATGAACGATGACTCGTAGATAATATCATCAACAACACTAAACACCATCCTGTAACAGTTATAGCACTCACAATGTAACATATCACAATAAGTCCGTTGGCAAAGGCATCGCGAATAATATCTTGAGATGTCTCATCAATAATATTGTAATAATCGTAAAATAAGGACTGATTATCCTGCTGACTTAATGCATTATAATCAGTGCAATTAGTGACCAATAGGTTCGGATAATGGATGGTTATGTTCGTTCCAAGACTCGGAGAATCTATATAACCGTTCAAAAGCACATATATCGAGCAGTTGAAATCGTTTAGAGAGTCGCTAAGATTACCGATCACGTCCATCATTGCATATTCTCATTCTCGGTTTTAGGTGACTTCTGTGGATGCGGCTTCAATATTCGGTTGATTTTTGGTCGAGTTTTGTGGCGTAGTTGTGAGTTATCAGCAAGTATTTTCCAGTTACTTGCGCCTCGATGCAGTTTGAAAGCCGTTTCCTATCTCGAACTTTTGCTTTTTGGACAGGTCACATGACAATCATGCAGATGGCGGTATTAAAGATTAGACCATTGCTCGTAACGGTGTGCATTGGCAGAAGTATATCAATACAGCTAGACTTTAGCCTACCTTCTGTCCAACAATAAATAGGAAACAAGACTTGGAAACATTTTCATTAAATACAAATAAAGCAAATTTCATCGCGAATATGGAAAGTGGTAGATATATAAAGGAGTTACAGAAAGGGAAAGGGAATAAAAATTTATAACAAAAAGAAAGTCACAGTACAAGCATGTACATACTAAAAGTTCATAACGTCGTCATCGACCTGTGGGAAGTTGACAAAGTTGTCGCAGGAGAATCCACTTGCGAGGTTCAAGCCAAAGTCATCAAAACCTGAGTAAGCATCCGAATTGACTAATCCGTCTAGAAAACCGTAGTCAGAACCAGCTTGGTTGTTTTCAAGCGACTCGTAGAACTCATTTTTACTGAGACTGTTGTGATCATTGATGATATCCTTTAATGATTTTCTATTGATCGGAGCAGGATGGTGAATTTGCCCGTTAGTGAAAAAGATAAGAGGGTCAGTCTCGCCGAACATCGGGCAGTTATTAATTGAATTTTTAAATGCATCGCTCTTAACATCGGTATTTTTGAAATCCAAAGCATCATCTTGTGGAAGCATCTCGTTGCTATTATTTTCTTGGGTAAGAATATCAGGAGAAAAGATAGTAAAGTTTTCGATTTGTGAGTAAATGCTATTGTTGTTGCTCAAGCCACCAGTATAGTTGCTGTTACCGCATTGAATGACAGTATTATTGGCATTGCGGTTGTTATTGTTGCTAAGGTTTCTATGTAGTCTCTTTTTTTGGGTCAATATTTTATCATTGAAAGGACTATGACCATCATTAGCATTAAGACTATTGAAAATAAAATTATTGTACTGATATGGCGTGATGTACTTGAATCCAGAATAGTTGAGCGAGGAGCCACTACCAGGCGGTGTTGGAGAAAACTCGTCGGCGATAGATAACCGTCTAGTAATGTTCTCATTGTAACCGTCGGAATTAGATAACGGTATGGCTGTATTTTCTTTGCAACCTTCAGAATTAGACAACCCTCCCTTCTGGGAGTTGCTCATACTGTTGAAAGTAGGAGTGGTGCACATATAGTAGCTAGGAGTGTCACTCATAGTGTTGGTATAGAAACTAGTGGTTGGAGTGTTTCTCATGTTGAAGCTGGGAGCAGCACTCATGTTGAAGCTTGCAGGATTAGGGTAACAATTATTAAAAATATCACTAGACCCGGAAGCTGAATAAGGTGGGGTACTAATCAGAGGAATCATGGTAGGCTCAGAAGGTGGAGAAAATGGAGACTTTGTATTTGAGTTTTTACGTCTATGCTCCTTATTAGCTAGTCTAGCTCTTTTGTATTTATAGCGGCACATTCCATGATCGTTCTTTTTACTGCAATGGTATCGGGTTCTACCGCATTGACAGAAAAAGGTGTTTTTAAAATAGTAACTGCAAAGGATAATATTGTTGACACAACCGCGTTTGTCAATATACTCTTTGATGTGATTCACAATGTGCCTGTTTGTGGTTCTTCTGTCTCCAAAACCAAGAATAAAATGAGGGCAATCGTCGAAGCAGCAAAATGTAGTTCTTTTGATCTGATATTGATCCAATAATTCGGCGAAATGGTAATAATTATCAGCCTGTATGACTTCAGTATCACATGCCATTTCGCCCAGATCTGGCTCCAGCAAGCCATGTGGTCTGGTAGAAGGTGTTTGGATAGTGATTCTCAAGCAACTGCGGTTGGAATATGCTATGATTTTCTTAGCCTTTTGTTCCCCAAGCAAAAGTGCGACTTTCTCGGTATACGTTCCTGGTCGGCATTCGCGCAGTACCCCATTGCAGCATCCCTCGAAGGAATCGAGATGAAGACACGGTAGGCGCTTCGAAGTGTCTATGGTGTTTATACAATATATAATTTCAGATAAAATAAGATCATTGAGCTTCATGGTGCCATGTTGTTTTTTGGTATGCCGAATGGTAATTATTTAGCGGGTTTTATCCATACATGACCGAGTGTAGAAAAAGCAAATAGATAAAGGGAAAGGGGAAGAAAAAAAGATGGGTATTTTCTGGTACTATTCGTGATGTTCCTTTGTACTTGTTTCGTAGAGGATAGTAACGTGTTTTGAGCGAGGATCCATTTGTTAAAGTCTAATTTGTAGAAGGCTTTCTAGTTGAGTGTAGACCAACGTAGGCAACAACAAATAACAAAAAACTAGCAGAATGGAGCCATTTTATAGTATTTTCTCATGGATTAAGATTGGAGCTGCCAAACTCTGCTTCGCTCTGGCTATTCTCAGTGATCAAAAGTTTATGTGGTGAAGAATCCATGGTCACTTATTTCTGTTTCTTTTTTGTTGTCTCTGATACGGTCACTATAGGCTATGGATAGCTGCCTTACAAATGGTTCTATGATGCAATTAGTCTCGAAACGAAGTCTGCTACTTAAATCCCAACAACTCACGTTACAGGACACTCAGAACGAGTTTCTCTCCCTCTATTTCTGTCTCTCTGTCATTCGTTTTAGTTTCACCTCAGGTACTTTTAAAGTTCCAGATTACATTCACTTATTTGACTCTAGTAGGAAACGTAAATATGAGTAAGCAGTTCAGCCAAACCTAAGAGAGACTACTCGTCTTGTTCTGTCAAACGGCACCAGCATCTGCATTGCCAGCGGGCGAAAACGAGGACCCGGGACACCTAAAATGAGGTTACTTTGACTACAGAGCTTGATAAGCATAGATAAAGAAAAATTATGAGTGGGATAGATAAAATATAGCTGTCATCTGATCTTTTGTACACCTCTGCAGTACAGTTGCAAATGTCCTAGATGTATATGTAATCAAAACACCTTATCTAGTGGTTAGACTCTGGCCAAATATCAGTACTCGTGCCCTAGTTTCTTTTTGTGAGTCTTTTTATCGGCGTGGGTAATGAGAGGTAGACTATTGGTAATTTGTAGAGCGGCGGGCTGCAAAAATGTAACTGTGGATTTTCGTGTTCCTCCCTCTCATGATTTCCCACAAAAGACTAAAGATTAACATCAGAGGATAAGAAGTATGTAAGTAATAAATACAGAAAGGCTGTATGTATAAGACACACAGGGTATCCACTAACTTAATGACCAATTCAGAAAGACGCCCACTTAGCGAGTTATTTACTGTCGCTATCGGCCTCTCTATAAGCTTCCGTTCTGGGCCTGGGATTTGCAGATACTCCTAATTAGTTGCCCTAATTATCTCTATAACCACTGATATCGTCGTGGTTGGTTCCCAATACACTTCCAGTTATACGCCTTCGGCTAATAGCATTAACGTCATTATGCAACCGTGGGATTTTAGGTCCTTGTATTCCTATATTTGTATGTTTTGTACCTGTACGACTCATGCATGTTCGTTATTCTGCAGATACCTCCCTCTATGCATGAGGGTCACAGAGCGTAAAAAATAAATAACGCCGGACTTGGTGTGACGACGATCCACTTAATAGAGAGAGAACCAGTATGGCAAAAGGTGTCCCATGAAGTCATCTGCGGAGCCAGGATACAGGAAGTTCGTCCAGTCTGGCTGGCTATTCTCTTACAAGATCTGGGAATTTTAAGAATGAATGATTAGCACATGCCAATGTCTGAGCCAATGTCTCTTATACTACTTGCAATCAAAAGAAGAAAAAGTCTTTACAGTCAGGTGCGGAACTACTCCTCTACGGCTGGCTGTAATAAGATTTATGGTTGTATTTCGTCACAATTTATATAGAACAATATCATTAAAAGGAACAGTGCAAAAAGAAAAGAAACGGAGGATATTAAGACATGGCTAAGAACGGAGTAAAAAAAAAAAAGACCAAGATATAGGCCGAGTCATTCACGGCTTTTTAGTATCATGGATTAAGTATCTGAGTAGGTGGAAGAGCCCCTCGCCTAAGTTCTGGAAGATATTGAACCCGATTTCCTGGTCAAATACATGATCAAACATGAACTCCCCAATTCTCAACACTTTAATACTAGTTTGGAAGTTTTTGTCGTCATTTTCGCTCACCCTCGTAGTTGGCTTCCGTTTACGGCCGTTGTATTTATAGCAACTGCTTGACACAAACTCGTTCTTGTTGTATTTGTAGTTATCGATGAAGAACTCCTCCAAATGGTTGAAGATCTTCAAGATAAGCTTATAATATTTTAACTTTTTGATGAATCGTTCGTCCAGCAACAACTGGAGGATCGTGAACTTATCTGGCAGCTGTTCTCCATTAGTATCCTTCGTGAAAAGGAGATTTACGCTTGATTTGCCTTTGTTTTTATTGTTGTTGTTGCTGCTGCTGTTGTTGTTGTTGGTTACATTATTAGCAAGAAACCCGCCATGTTGGTTACAGTACTTCTCAAAAGTGTAGCAAAATTTACATAGGACCAAGAACACATCAAACAATAACTGTAGGTTCAATGAGAGGATTTTAGAAAGACCTGCCTTGTTGACCATATTATTGAGCACTCCAAACTCAAACAACGCGTTCTCCTCGTTCATCTGCTTCTCGGCAGCGCTTATATGGACCAGACTTCCTTCCAGAGGACCTGTGGTGATTCCAAAATTAGAGTCCAATTCTCTGATAAAGAAGATATCAATCATGATCTTTATAGCGAATTGTGTGCTCAAAATCTGCTTGTCGTAGTTAAATTCTTCTTCAGCAGCCGAAACAGCTAACGATTCGCCGATTTTGGCCCAGTTTTTCTTCCAAACGCCATTCGACTTGATGTCCCCAAGATTCACATAGTCTTGGGAATAGAACTTGAACGAAAGATAATGGTTCAAGATCATGGCATCCAATTTAATAAGACTGCTCGAATTGTTGTAGAAATTCTCGTCGCTTTTGTCGTTGTATTTTGGAATCCGGCGACCAACGTTGTCATTCCATTGGTCGATGATCTTGACCACTTTTTGGTCTTTGTCAACAGAAGCAATGTACTGGTTTGTGGCGAACTGCAACACAACGAGGCCGTATTCAGAGATCTGGTTGTTGATTACCTCGGCACCAACAATCGAAGAGAATATCGAAGCTAATGAATTATTATTATTGCCTCCAAAATTGCTATTATTGTCAGTTTTCATCAATCGCCAGCTGATTTCTGAGTCAGGCAAGTTCAAGCGCAATTCGTCAATAGCAAGCGTCTTGTCAAGCTTCAATCCGTAGCAATGGATCAAGAAGTTCGACAAGTTGAAAATCGTCAACACAGTTCTTAACTTGCTCTGGTAAATGAGATAGTTCTCGGAAAGAAGCAACTCGTTCGGAAAGTCATCAAGATCAAATTTCAAGCTGTTGGAGTTAGACGACTTGATCAAGGCAATCAAAGCGTTCACCTGCTTCAAAATGATCTCCGAAGACGAGTCAAACTCTGCAAAAAGACCGTAAATAACACTCAAAGTGAGAGATTGGAGCAACCAAAGAGGTGAGGCCAGAGTAGAGCTTCCACCCCTTTTATTCTTCTTACGAGAGTCTAAATACACGTGTATGGATCGTCTGGAGGCCTCGTATAAATTAGAGGCCTCACGTTTGTTGTTCGAGCAAATAGCGCCCAAAGTGGCAATCAACAAAGGTAAACATACAGACGACGAGTCTATTTCGTCACCAGTAAGCCTGCTTTTGTTGTTGACGCTTTCCCAGTAACAGCTGGTCAACTTGTTCATGTTGGTTTCATTCAAGAAGAAGTCATGGACAAACGGGATGTGTGTGGAGAACTTGTTCTTGAAGCTCTCAACAAACTCGTTCAACCGGTTGTTCTCTGCGATTTTCGGAGATGGAATTCCTATAAACGGGTATTTAAGGAGGGTTTTATATATTCTATTTCGTAAGCTTTTCGTGAACAAATGTGCTTGCGTGCCATTGTGGAGCACCATTATGTTTTCAAGTGCCGATGGTTGCGGAGACATGCCATCATTGGCGGCCATAAACCCTGCAACAGCTGCAGCGTGAGCAGGATCCAATGGGCCTGATCCATTGAGTCCTCTCACAGGAGACAGTGACAAATCGCTGCTGCTACTTGGAAACATAGGAACATTGACACCATAATAGGAGTAGCCGTTGGAGATATTGTTGAAGTGCTGGAAGTACGGGTTTTTATTGATGGAGTTTTTACTCGAATTGTTACCATTCCGGTGGGTCCCGTTGTTGGTAGAACTACTATTACCATTATTATTATTACCACCTACAGGAACACCTGGGTTGTTGAAAGGCAGATCGTGATGCTGTGCAATTTTGATCTCCGAGTTGTTGAGACTTCCGGAGCCCGAACTGATCATGGTTTGCGTGCTATTGGTGGATTTCCCCGAATCATCACGGTTCATTCCCAATGGAATGCCGCCCAACTGGTTAGTCGTTTTGCTAGCGGGTTTTCCCGAGAGCGCGAACTGGAAGTTCTGGAGGTTATTGAGCTCTGAGATAAGATCATACTCCTCGTTTATTTCCTTCTGACGGCGCGTTTCTTCGTCGCTAGTCTGGACATGCGACTGCAGCAGCTTGTTCAAGTTCTTCAAGAAAAGCTGGTTCTGTTCGCTATAAAGCCCGAAATTGCGCATCAAATTGCTGTTCATCTCGGGACTGATGTGTTTTTCGCCCTCGGCATCCTCGTTTTGGAACATGTCGTCGTTGTAGAACGAGTATCCGTACAACGAGTTCATGTCGGCCAAACTGGCGCGCGAATTACCATTGGTGTGGGTTGCACTGTGGCTGTTTTCAGGCGAGTTTTTCGCACTCGTCGAAAACGGAGTTGCTTCGGAGGAAACCGAGGTCGAGTTGATCTTGTTCAACTGGTTCTGGTAGGCGCTTATTTTTTTCGTGAACAAACTACTATTATTGGTTGTCGTGTTGTTGGTTGCCGTACTATTACTATTAGCATTATTATTATTATTTTTGAGGTTCGAAAGCATCTCGATTTGCGAGCTTTCCAATACTTTGTACACCCAGTCCTCGGCATCCGGGGACTCGATGCCGTAAATATTATAATCACCATATTCCTGTTTGGTCTCCTTCTGATCGTTCTCGTTATTTTTTGAGAGATGGAAATCGTTCACAATGCTATTGATTACTTTAAGGTCGTCTTTGCGGTCCTCTTCCATCATCTCCACGTCCTTTGAATCGCTGAGCGACATCATTGGAACGTTACCGCCGCCGTTGTTAGCCTGTGGGGAAAATTGCGGTGTGCTGAACTCTACAGAGTCCGCGTAGAGGATCTTGTTGGTATTATGGTTGTTGAAAAGGTACGGAGAGGTCGCGTCAAAGGGACTGTCAGTGTATTTAGGCATTGCATAATTTTCCCCACTTGATGCAGAAAATGACGCACGTCTGGTTTGCTTTCCAGGCGCTCCACTGCCCCCGGCGGAAGACGTTGAGGCAACAGAGCCTTGCCGGGTAGGCGGTTTCGAATGCACATTCAGAAAAAGCGAGTTGACTTTGATCTTGGACTTCTTCTGCACCAACCCTGAATATTTGCTGAGATCAGTGGTTATGAACGTCGACATGGGGGGAGGCCCGTCCTCCAAGATGGTCGTCGAATCCAACAACTTCTGTCCCACCCCCTGGGGGAGTTTTTTTATTTTTGCCTTGTTTGAGGGATTTACGTTGCCGTTGGCAGCTGCAGCTGCAGCTTTTTTTGCAAGCTCTTCGTCTTTCTGCACTGCAGATCTGCGACGTCTTCTCAATCTTTTCACGGCCTCCGAACATCCGCCATGTAATTTCTCTGCGTGGCGTAAAAGCAAGTCTCTTCGCGAGAACTTACGACCACACACCCCGCAATGGAATGGCTTTTCTTTTGTGTGCAGTCTTTCGTGACGCTTTAGATGCTCCAACCGTGCAAATGACCGAAGACAGGCAAGACACTGGTACAAGCGCGGCTTTCCTGACGGAGTGTATCCATGAACCGATGACGTGGCATCAGCATTAGGCTCTGTCTCGTTATCGTTGTCATTGTCTTTCTCATTTACTGTTTTTGTTGTGTTGCTGTCATCGGTTTCCATCTCAACATTTTTGGAATCGTTATTGTTTTGAGTATCGTTTTGCGGATTGTCTTGCAAATCTGCGATGATGGAGGGGGAATGGTTGTTGAAATGTGGAAGATCAAGTGAGAACTCGGAGCCCATGCTGATGTCGCTAGTGTTGTTTTTAGAAAGGTTCATTGTGGACATCTTTCATGTAATGGGCATGAGGATTGTAGATGATGTTGCAAGCGATAGTAGCAAACGATAGCAGCAGCAATAATACAAAATAAAGTCGCTCAGATTAAGTCAAGTGAAATAATATATGTTAAAGAGTGGATGTTGAAAATAATGTATCTCGAAATATCGTGCCCTCAGGACCGTATAATGTATTTCCGGTCTATTTTCGATGCTCGTGTTTCTGGATCTGTCTGCTTCTTTATGGGATCTTTATGGAGTCTCTAGATATTATCAACGTTTGTCAATATTCCCTTGGCAAAACGAATATGCAAATACTCGAAGCTATTGTAACAGATACGAATATTCAAATACCTTTCCTTCAATACTGTTGCGAAATCAACCCCACAAAATCGAATGAAAAATCCTACAGGTATAAAAAAAAAGTTGAAAATTTTTGTCAGCCTCCGGAGTGGATGGGCGATGGAAATAGATGCTGTTAGTTGGATACTACGGCTATTATATATATATACTTTATTTAACAGGCAAAAGAAACACTAAAAACAGAAGAGTATCCTCGAACTAGGTGGCAGGAGCTAAAGCTTAATGAAATGCACTAAGCAACGGACGAATGAATGACTGACATTACAAAGGAAGTGATCGCCTGCCGCTGTTGCTTCCATGGCTATATAACATCATAGTTTTTTCGTCACATTCAAATAACGTCCACGTTGTTGGATTCCGTCCTTAGAAAACCATAAAATGGCACAGGCGCAAAATGTCGGACTCAGTGAATCTGGTCAGGCCCTTAGGTCCTCATCTCCGTGGAAAGTGTGTGTCGGGGCTGCTGTGCAGGTGGGCGCGGTGGATGTTTCCACAGATCCGCTGAGGCAATATCTTGCTGCAGCCTAATGCTGCAGCGGAACACCCCTTATCTCTAAATATCTCTAAATATCTCTATACGACGCTACAACATCTTTAATGTTCCAGTAAACGACTAGAAAAAATACTAGGCTGCAAGAGAAGCACATAGATATAATTGGCTCTTTGTTAGCTATATTTTACGTAAGTTGTCCTATTTATAATGCTACTTTGATGGCTATGCATTCGAATACCTTATCTGTAAAAAATATGCTGTCAAAGACATGATATTCACTGTCAAGTTGTAGAGAAAAGACATTGACTCGGATTTTTGTTTTTCGTTTGGGCGCTTCTCCTCTTTTTGCGACATTTGTTGGTTTGTTTTTTTATGTTTGCTACTCCACTTTTGCAAATGAGGGGAAGACGCATACGTGGGAGTGGTATATACACAATGGCAGCATTGCAATACTTGGCCAGTTAACAGTGCAATTAGTTACACACACTTAATTGTGTTAACGATCCGTGACAACGGTATAATTTCTTAGTATTGCATGGCCCACATGCATATAATTTTTAAACACACCGGCAATTAGGTATAACTACACCCTAATAGAGTGGAGTGTACGAGGGAGGGACCAGCTCTCCTCATGTGTTTGGACACTCCAAAGTGGTAAGGTCAGAACCTCTTCCTTTTTTAGTAGGATTCTAGGGACGTGCAATAAAGAAGATGAATAAATTAAATTAAAGAAAATATGGTATTTATGGAGTCATGTAGCAGAGTTACCAAGACTCGTGTAAGAAAAAACTAAGTCCAGGGGACCTTATACAGAAGAAACAAAATTTTAAAGATATAATTGTACAAATAAAGAGAGTGTCTCGTAAACTTAGACAAACAACATAGATGAGATGAATGCACCGAAGTACAATGCAAAACCATAGCTGATGTTGACTGCGCCATTAGAGTAAGAGATGTCGACTGATGGGGTAGAAGAAGCAGCTTCTTGCGTAGCAGCAACACTAGCGGAGCTAGGGCTAGAAATTTCAACTGATAGTGTAGTCCCTTCTACGTTTGAAGCAGTTGTGACAGTGTTAGGAGCAGTAGAAGTAGCGGCTGAGGCTGATACCGAGGAAGATTCTGCTGAACCTACTGCTGAACTTTCTTCCTCGGTAGATTCATATGAAGCCGATGATTCTGAGGCTGAAGATTCTGACGATTCTGAAGCAGCGGAAGACTCAGAAGTAGAAACAGCGGAAGATTCTGACGATTCTGAGGCGGCGGAAGACTCAGAAGTAGAGGTAGCGGAGGCAGCGGATGACTCAGAAGTAGAGGCAGCGGAAGACTCGGAAGTAGAGGCAATGGATGACTCAGAGGCAACAGCAGAAGAAGCTGCATAGGACCCAGAAGCTGAGGCAGAGCCTAAAGTTACAGCAGAAGTAGATTCTGATGAACCTGAATTAAAGGAAGAAGCAGAACCAGAAGCAGAGGTGAGACCAGAGAGTGGACAGGTTGTGGTGTATTCAGTAACGATCTCGTTAACAGTTGTGGTGGTAACCTCAGAACAGGCAGTGTCCTTGCAAGAAGTAATAGTAAGGAGATCGGTTGATTCAATTGTAGTAGTCACGACCGAAGTAACTAATGGAATTTTCTCATAGACAGTGACATTATAATCCACATCAGAACCAGAAGCGGTGTAAGCCGAAGAGAAAGTGTTGGACCAGTAAGTAGTGACATAATCTGTACCTCTTGGGGTGTAGACTTCAATCGTCACAGCACTATTACCAGTTGAGTAAATGGTAGAGGTGTATGTGGTGCTGCCAGTCCAAGCCTTGGTGGTAGTGGCTCTTGCCTCTGGAGTTTCGACCTCAGTGGCAGTGGCGGTAGGGTTCGGAACTTCAACTTCAACAGTAACGTGTTGACTAGGGTTAGTTGGAAAAATGGTAGATGTATATGTGTATGCGCCATTCCATTCAATGGTAGTATAGTCCGTACCTCTAACTGTAACATCCTCCAAGGACCCAGTACCAGAAGAACCAGAAGATGGATATATGACCGTGGAGGAATAGGTGGTTCCACTCCATGAATATGGCAATGTGTTTTTAGCATCCGAGGTCTTGACTTTACCAGTTGGATTAGCGGAGCCATCTGGTCCTGGTCCGACATTGGTGGTTCCGCTCCATGGATATGGTACAGTGTTTTTAGCATCTGAAGTCTTGACTTCACCAGTTGGATTAGCAGAGGTATGCGATGAAATAACGGTAGTTCCGCTCCATGAATATGGTACAGTGTTTTTAGCATCCGAGGTCTTGACTTCACCAGTTGGATTAGCGGAGCCATCTGGTCCAGGTCCAACATTGGTGGTTCCGCTCCATGGATATGGTACAGTGTTTTTAGCATCTGAAGTCTTGACTTCACCAGTTGGATTAGCAGAGGTATGCGATGAAATAACGGTGGTTCCGCTCCATGGATATGGTACAGTGTTTTTATCACTCGAAGTCTTGACTTCACCAGTTGGATTAGCAGAGGTATGCGATGAAATAACGGTAGTTCCGCTCCATGAATATGGTACAGTGTTTTTAGCATCCGAGGTCTTGACTTCACCAGTTGGATTAGCGGAGCCATCTGGTCCAGGTCCAACATTGGTGGTTCCACTCCATGGATATGGTACAGTGTTTTTAGCATCTGAAGTCTTGACTTCACCAGTTGGATTAGCAGAGGTATGCGAT